>JAPMOR010050242.1:108696-131577 GCA_026543865.1 Argiope aurantia | reverse complement strand
TACATTTTTTAATATTTATTATTAAAATAAACGCTTGTATATTTTTTTTATAAAATAATAAGTTTCTGGTTAAAGTCATTACCGAATTATATCTTTGATATCTATAATAGGATCGGTGAAAATACAAATTTACTAAGGTACACATATGTGTACCTCAGACGTCATATGCGGCTTAGAAGAATGAGATTACTATAGCAGATAAGGAGAAGGAAGATGGTTCATGTTGACTGAGAATTACGATTCGTGTTTAACTCATGCTTGAATGAGCAATTTAGATTCATTTAACGTTACGGTTAAGACAAAAGGTATGAGATATATGCAATAAATATGTAGAATTTTGGGAGAATTATTTAATTTGTACATAATTTTTCGATAATTGCAATGAGTAAAATAATTATGAATGAAAAAAATGGAAGGATTGAGGTAAGTAATTTTTTTTAATTCTTGATGGAAATCGCATTACACTTATTCTGAAATATAGTCTTTTTTGCATAAAAATATTAGAATATTAATTACCCTGGTTTTAATAGAAAATCTGTTAAAAAACAAGAGTAACCGCTTTTCTAATACATTATCATTTATTTGTTTTCTTGCTTTATCCGCCTTTCTCTTTAATAGAAATTTATTTTAAATTAATGAAATTCCTTACCGATAGACTTCGCCATGGCAAGTCGTAATAGTATTTGTGTTCTTATTAATTTTAATGTTTTTTATTAACTCGTTTTCTTGTCTGTGTGCTTATTTGCCCATTCAGGCAAATATGGAGGCAAATGGGAGTCTGATTAAATATTTTATATTTTTCAATCTGTTGTGAAAATGTGATATAATATTTTTTTTAATTTAAATAATTTTCTCAATGTACAAAATATCGCAATCATCAAAAACTTTGAACTCGAGATTTTGACGAATCTCTACGCTTCGGATCTTCCCGAGTACGAAAAACAAATTTTTATCATTATGTTTTTTTGTGGGCATGAAGCACAAAAAGCTCATTCGTGCTATATTTCGTGACTATTATTAACCAGCATCATTAAAAACATTCGTGGCTTTATCCACAATTTTAAGAGGTAAGAGGAGCAGAAATTGTAACAGATTATGCAAGAAAGTTTCAAGGAAACCATTCACGCTAGCTATTAACCATTAAAGGTTAACAGAAAAGGTCAGATATTGAAAGGCAGCTTTAAAACGGTACCTAATATAATTAAGTAAATAATTAAGTTGAAATTAAATGGTAAAAAGGTCAATTAACTACGATTATGAAAATTTATCAATAGTATATTTTTATTTAAAAGAGTTTTGCTCATTCATGCTCACGTTTAAACTCTGGTAAAGACTAGAAGTCTTTTAAGTATCCACAATCGCTAGCATCTATGGCAATAATTACGCTTCATGTTGTCATGTAGCAATTGATGCGCTAGACTTAATCAAATGTATAGCTTAGTTTTCCAACCTTATGAAGAAGGTTAAACCATCCACCATCTTTCTAAAGTTGGCGTATGTGACCTGATAGAATTATCGGGAATCTTCTGCCCTAAACATTTTACTTTCTAACTAATAAAGATGCTATTTATCGTCCCCTCACATAAAAATTGTCCACTCTTGGCATGGCCATGAGCCACATAGAACAAACATATGCCAAATTTTATTCTTCTAACTTCAAAAGTTTTTGAATGCACAAATAAATAATAAAGTGTGCACCAATAAAGTGGAAGGCGAATATAATTTCAATATATATATGTAACATTATTTTGATTGAAGCAGAGTGCAGGTTTGACAAGCAGTGAAGAGACTGCTATTTATCGTATTTTTAATTTCGTTTTATCCTCTTTATTATCCATCTAGGGAAAGCAATTTATTTACAAGAAGGGGCAGCGCGTACAAAAGCAGAAGTAAGAAAAAAGCGCGAAACAAATGATCACTAGTCTTACATAACATATTATTTCCGGCCACGCGCCAATTCAATACGCGTGGTGACCTTTGACACCTTTTCAAGGGCACCGAAGGTATCAATTTCATTTGAGACGTGGTACTGATGGGGCATTAGTTTTACAGAGGAATTAATTAAACCGAAAGGGGAAATGGATCACGAAATAAGAGAATATTTTAGAATGAAGTTGCTATGGGCTAAATTAAGATAAAATCTTGGAAATTAATTAAATCGAAATTAGAATTAAAATATCATTACATATATATATTCAATAACACTGACTCCTCGACAAGCCTGAAGGCACACGATTAAAAAAACGGAATGACCGAACCGCTGTTATAGATACCCTGGTGAGAACTGTGGTTGAGTCCTATGGGTCATTTTACCAGCCATGGTACAATCCTTCCCTAAGGAAGTACGTCACGTCATTGATTGGAGGAGCGAGGCCCCAACCGTCTCGCGTACTCTCCTGGATGGCGAGAACCAACTACCATTCTGGAAGCTTCTCATCCTCAACTACGAGGCGCCCCCTCCCCGGGTGTATGTGGTTCTGTAGTAAACAAAACTTTTGAAATAATGTCTATCTGGAAGGTCTGGAAAATTGAATTTCGAGATATTTTTTTTACACGTTTGCAATACATTCTCCTTTTAGTATCTCCTTGGTAGTATGGTAGATTCGAGAGGAACTAAAAATTGTCACCATCCATTCCGTATAATTCTGGGACATGTTAAAGATCCCTGTGAGTATTCTGGACAAACTTAAATTCATAGTACATGATTTGAATATTATATAAAGGGAAATTCTATATAAAGGGCAAGATTTGCGTTATAATCATGTCAATAGCAGACATCAGTTGAGAAGCCGATGAAACGATTAATGTATCAGAAAAAAAATACCCAGATATTTTTTCTGATTTAGACCCAAGTAGTAATCTCATTAGGCAAATAACAAAAGATTAGTTGTTAAAATATGTCTATTCCATTTTCGATTTATGCTCAAAAGGTTTCATCTATATATATAATGAACTGATATAAAAAGTTTTTAATTACAGTATGTTTACAAGCGATCAAAACAATAAAAAATTATAAAACTCAGTTTAATACTATTTGATTTATTCTGATAATGAGCTGTAATTCGAAATGCAGGATAAAAATTTTATCGTCTGCAACAGAAATAAATTATTAACCGTATGTATTTAATTTTCACACAGAGCAATGTAACATGACTAAATCCCAAACAAAATTTCAAGAATAATAATGTTGCAAAATTTTTATTATCATTGTACATTTTATAATTTTTTTAAAATAATCAAATGTATATTAGTAACTTCTAAAAAAGATCAGAATAGAATCATATTACATAATATAATTTGCAGACAGATGCAGCATAAAGCATTAAAAAAAGTAGAATTTTTCTTAAGTTTAAAAAAGTATTTAACCATAAACCCAATAATAAAGTGAAAAGCAATTTTGATAAGTTTTGTATAATCAGCTTTTTTGATTTCCCTTTGGTTCTCATTAAACAACATTGCTCAGAATAGAACACGATTAAAGAATAAAAATGGACAGTATTTTTCGCTAAATCTACACAATATTCATTATTAACTTAAGAAAAAAAGATTTCTGTACTCCTTTTTTGCCTAATTATTCACAATGAGAGCAATTGGCCATAAAAGTCTTATTAAAATCTTTTATCTTTCATTAAAGGGCTTTTGAAAAGGGCTAACAGAGTTTTACAACAGTCAGCGCAGAAAAAACACTTAAACTAATCTCCTGTAATTAGACTTTTCTTCATACAAAAAGTAAAGAAAAAAATGATGACGTTCTGGATGATTTGTGTAAAAGTGTAAATGATGTGAAAGAAAGAAGCTTAAAATCTGAAGGGAGAAAGAAAAGGAACTATTTTACTATTTATTGTAGCTGAGATTTTATTTTGAATTTTTTGTTTTAACTGAAACAAATTTACTGCTCCCGATTATTGTGTTTTTGTATTTCATTAAAAAACACTAAAAATAATTCTTATTTTACTAAGAATCATTTTCTGTAACAAATGAAGACAAACTTTCTTGATAAAAACTAGCACATAAAGTTAAATTAATCGATATAAATTATTCATTATATCATTATTATTAATTATTTATTATATCATCAAGAAGATTAATTATAAAACAGTGCTTATATATAAAGCTACTCTTCTCGAACATAAGAATGCGGGATGACTGTAGTAGTGAAAGTGCAGTTGCCAATATTAGCAAAACGGTTGCGCTTGTGAAGTGTTCGAGAAGTTCCGCAATTGCTAATTTTTATAGAAAATGGGTTTCTAGGAAGAAAACTGTGTCTCAGCATCAAATTTGTGATCGTGTCAGGCTTATTGAATATCAGATCTGAAAAGATACTTATCCTAGTTGTTTTGTTCAATAGAAGAATAATAGAATTTTAAATTATGAGCAATCTTAATAAAAAAGCAGCTGAGAAGATCTCATGACAGAAGATCCGTTCACCGCACATTACACCGTGCAGGCAATGACCTATTCCACATCATCTACTACATATCTTGAATAAGAGCAGAAATCTGAAGTTCACAAGGATTGGGAAGTTAATGACTGATAAGAGCTCATGTACTCCGATGAATCGCGTTTTCAATTGCACCTTACAGATGACATGGTGCGAATATGAGGAGAATAGCATGAAAACGGGCAACTAACTGTATAGCAAGAATATTTCAAGCTAATGGAGGCAGTATAATGGTTTGGGGGATGTTTTCTTTTCATTGCATGAGTCATTTGATTACCGAAGAACAATGTCTGAGTACTTAAGTATCTGAATGTTATCTCAGATGAACTGTATCCTGTTAGGTTAATGGCGTATCTTGCCCGAGATAGATGTTCCAATTCTCCTTGGCATAAAGCTGTCATTGTTAATAAATGATTCGAAACGCATGATAGAAACTTTACCTGGCGTAGCTGGCCCGCAAAAATCACAAGATCTAAATCCAATTAAGAATATGTAGGACGAGATCAACCGAGATTCAGGTGCCTGGATCTAGTACCATCAAATCTTAAGGAACTGAAACGCAGTTCATTGAATATGGCCGTATCCGGCCGCATCCAAATGCATACCAATATCTCATAGATTCTACAACGAGAAAAATACAGGCAGCATTAAGGGTAAAAAAAGGTTCAACAGGATATATTGAGAAGTTGGTCATAAAAAAATGTGTATATAATTTAAATGTATAAAGTGTGTGTGTAAAACATATTTCAGCAGTTGCATGGCAAAATAGAAAAAACTTTTGAAATTTTAATTTCGGTTTATTTTATTATTTATGAAATAAACCAGGTTGGATTTATTCATTATTATGAAATGATTGATACGAATTGGTCCCAAACGGTAAATACAAGCGAGGATCTAGAAATATCAAATTAGGCTCATAATTAACTTCTTGAATAAAAGTTCTCATCAAAGAATAGTTTTAATGGTTATAACTGATCACCAAAAACAGAATGGAAGTAATATTATTATTACTGATATAACTTATTTTTGTATTTCAAAGGGATATAAAAATGGTGTCTGGGCAATAAACTATTCCTTCCAAACTAATTGAAAACAAATTTCATAATTTTGAGTAAATGCAAAAAAAAAAGCTATTTCAGTGTCATTAATGCTGAATCCATTCCTTTTATTCTGATTTTTAACATGTATTAAAAATAATATTTTAAATATATTTAACATTAATTCTTTTCATTGCTTATTTTTGTACCCTTTTTCTGAATAAATAGTTAAACAAAGTAATTTTATTATAATTTCAACATTGGCAAAAGTCCACGAGTGAAGTTGTGAAGAAACAATGAAATTTTCGAGAAAATACTAAAGGACATTCTGATTACAATATGACAATATGTATTGAAATATTTGTAAATATATTTAACATTTAGTCCTTTTTTACTGTTTAGTTATAGCTTTTACACAAACGCTTTTTGCGATGATATTAAATACACTTTTGTATAGACGTTATCACAGCTATATTTATGACGAAAATGCACACAAAAACCCGTTTTTACATCAATACTTAAAAGTTAATAAACCTAAATTTTCAGGAATTTAACATATAACTTTTCGTTCACTATTAGATTTTTTTTTAAATATTATTTCGAGCAAAATTTATAACCATTCCCTTTATTATTTTCTTGAAATTTTCATTGTTTCTTCATTATCCTCACTCGCCGACTCCTGTCAATATTGAAATCATGGTAAGAAAATTACTTTGTTTAAATATTGATTCTGAAAAAAGAATTTTCATTTTGTCTTTTATTATATGAAAGTGTTTATAGGACAGTATTTAAAATAAACACATTTCAGTTGCACTAAGATTTTTTTTACTGCTTTACATTATTTAGATATTTTTAATTGCGCTTTATGAAGAAGTAAAACATGGTAAAATTAAGCAACTTTGTTTCATATCAGTCATCTAACTTAGCTATTAGGATTCGTTGATATCACACAATTTTTTTCCTCACAACTGCTAACTCACCAGAGCCAGACTATAAGGTAGCTCGGTCTCGCATTCTTAATCTCCCTTTATATTCTTATTCACAGAGCTGTTGTTTACTTTTATTCACTAAGAGAGTATTTGTTTGTAAACATTTAATTCTGATATTTTGCTCAATAATTAAAAAAACCAATATACTTGCCGGTTTCAGATAATTTTTTATATCAATATATACGATACCATGTGCATAAGCAATAAAATATTAATTATTTTATCTCAAATGCAAAATTGATGGAAAATATTAACTTAAATAATTTTTAATGTGAATGATAAGAGCATTGTATTTTATCTTCATAAAGTAATGTTTTCGCTAACACCTCATTAGATGACACCTTCTTTTTGAAACAAGCTGTTCTATTGATTCATTGGTAAGTAAGTGCATAAGGTACTTGGGATCTTTATAGATTGACTGCCATTTTTGTATCATATAATTTCTGTAATTCGCTTATTTTAGCATTTTTTTAAAAAAAAAATTGTGTTTTGTGTATGAATCGTATTTAGATACCACAGTAAGGGTTAAAGCATAGATAATTTTTTAATTGGATACAGTTAAATGAAAACAAATAAATCCTTTAAATCGAAAGTATTTATCAGTAAATATAAAGTGGTAAGATTATTATGCTATAACTTATTTATAATGAAATCATCCATTACTTTTGGAATACTTTTTTTATTATTATTGTCTAGTGTGAATGATTTCTTTTCCTAAGCTACATTTGTATACTCTGCATATTATTTCATTCTGATAATAATTGATTGAGACCATATTCATTAATCGTACTTATATGCATCCATGTCTTTAATATACATCTGCATAGGGAAAAAACGTAAATAGTAATAAGCAAGAAAAAGGAAATACTAAATTGCTTCAGTCTCATATACGTATATTTAATATACTGAAACTGCTTAGTATATTGTATTAATTATACTTCCGTATTATTTAATATAGAATCGCAAAAACATTCTTTCTAAGAGCAGAATAGGAAAGTCAATTAACAGTAACAAGAGCTTCATATCTCTGTGGTATGATGCAATGCGGAAAAATTTGAATCATTTCTTTTCCAATAGATAAAGAAATGACTCAAAAGAAGAAAAAAAGAAAACATTTGGCAGTGATTTTTTTTTTAAATTATTAGTGTGGTAAAAAAAAAAAAAAAAAAAAAAAAAAAAAAAAGAGAAATCCTTATTATTTGAGATATTTTTATTATTTTCCAGTTTTCAATTTGTGCTTCATTATTTTAAATGTAATGAAATATTTTTAAAACTATTAGAGCGTTAAAAAAATCTTTTTTTTTCTACTTTAGATATATTTCTTGCTTTCTAATTTTTAATTTCTACTTAATTATTAAATATATTAAAATTGAAATGCCAACCTTAAATTTCCTACATAATGGCGTTAGCCATATGAAGCAAAGTTGAAATTAATTATTTTCTAATAATTAGGTTCATAACGCATTAAAATAGCATGCTGCCACACAAGCACTTAAGTTTCATAGTACAAGTGCATCAGAAAGATAGTAAAAAGTTGATAGTAATTTATATTTCTGCAAATATAAAATAAGTACGATTCAATGCAAATAAATAAATATTATATTTTCTTAGAACGGAAAAGCTTACCTTATATGCTTATTTTTCAGATAGTTTTTTCGTATGTATAACAAATGCTTCCTACAACAAATATGCGAAATTACTATGAAGGAATTATTAGAGAATGGTGAATGAGTTATATTTATGTTGTATACCTTCGATAATCACATTCTCCCTAATTACTTTTGGGGCGCTGACCTGTTGGTAAGATCTCAGCTTCGAAATCGGAGGGTTTCGGGTTCGAGACCCATTCCACCGAAGAACCGTCGTGTAAGCGGGTCTGATGCACCTAAATTCGTCTGAGCCAAACGTCCTCCTGCTGGTGCGGTGTGGAATTTTGGGGAGGGATTGTCAGCTCATGTCATTCTCGTCATCTGACCATGGTTCAAAATTACGAGGTCCATCCCAATATAGACTTAGTTTTGTTTGAAAACGGGACGTTAATATAATAAACACCCTAATAACTTTTTGAAAATCTTTTATTTGTCTGGTTCTTATGCGCATGCAACTGAGTTTTTACAATTAGTTTTTAAGAGTTTTCTTTACATTCATTAGTTAAACTCTCATATCTATATAGTTGCCTTGTTTTCAAATGTCAATTTTTTTTATCTCCCCGATATATTTTTTATTAAAATAAAAACTTCAATTTGTATACCTCAAATTCATTTACCGGGAACATTTTAATTTTATTTTTACTTTGTCGATTAATTTTCCATGCTTTCTCATTAGGAAATAGGAATTACTTTAAAGTATTTAAAATAAATTCCCTCATTTAATTAAAATTTAATATCTACTTTCTACTGCCACAGATTGCTTGGCGACTATACTGCATTTTTTATGTGCTTATTATTTCCACTAGAGGAAGTGTTCATAATATCACTATATAAGTATGATTAAAACGGTGAATTCAAGGACTACAGGGATATGAAGATTGAACTAATTTATTTTGATAATTTTTTCTTTGTAAATTTTTGAATAAAAGCGAAATATTGTATGTATCTTGAGGTGATCGCAAACTTTATAAGTTCCATCACAATTAACTCAAGCTTTTGATAAAAAATGCAGTTTATTTTTCTTTGTTGAGATTTTATTTTAATATTTTTTTAAAGTATTTTTAATCGAGGGCTCAGCAATGTTCATATATGTATTTATCTGAAGAATTTGTTAATAAGCTTTGCTTTCTTCCGAATCGAATTTATATTGATAGCATAGAAGTCGACAGTTGCAAAAAAATTAGCATGACATAATAATAGATTATTAACAAAAAACTAAATTTCGAAATTGAACTAATATTCATCCTTTATTTTTCCTCTATCAAGCTGAAGATGCCAAAATGTCCTTTATTTTTCTGCAGTCAATCTAAAGATGCCAAAAATTCTTTTATTTTTCTGTAATCAAACTAAACTTGCAAAATTAAACAAAATATAAAAGGCCATGCTTTGAAGAGTTAATCTTCACCTCCGAAAAACTACACTTATTTTTATTTTTTCTGACATTACTCCTTTAGAAAGAATACTACAGAATTACGAATTACTCCATGGCTATCTGAAGGAGTAGTTTAACGGTCCACTTTCCCGTATTGCCTTCACTTTATTGACTGAGATAAATGACACGAAAGCAATCTCGTCGCGATATGCTCAATCTGCTTTATCCTTATCAGATAGGAAAAGAGATATCTAACTCTATAAAATGTCTGTTGTCGAAATGTTGAGATCCATTGAAGGGACAAAGAAAGTTGTAGAATTAGTATTTTCCTTTACTGAAAGATAAAACGTCTACTAAGTATACGAAGATTTGCTAATGCTAAGTGACTATCAATATTCTTAAATAAAATTTCCCTTTTACATTCAGAAACAACAGTGTAATTTAGTATTTAAGAAACTGATATATTTCTTATTCAGCATATTTTCTTATAATATAGCATAAATGTAATACTTAAGAGCCAATAATACCTTGTCTTATCAAGTATGTTTTTCATAGGTACTTACATAATCGTTTCTAATTTTTTTTATGAGGAATTTAAAGATCACGTCTTCCCATGCTCTTTCCAATGGATTATAAGATTATAAAATATTTCTCCTTATAATTAAATGTCTATTTGTTTGTTTGTCGGTTTCACTCTTATACAGTTCCATCTCACCATAGAACGAATGAAATTTGGCACACTTTTTTCTTGGTATTGAAAAATCATCAGTTCCCTCTAGTGAGATGAAATGAGCGTAGAGTAATTTAAATTTTTTCCTGCCTGATGTCGGAAGATAATTTGTAAATCATCTTAAAACTTGAAGCATTAACATTTTAGCGTCATAAATTTCATTTCTGTATAGAAAATACCCTAATTTTAATCATTTCTTCAAAAATTAATTTAAACTAAATTTATAATTCTTTTTCTTCCAATGAATTATTAAATTTGTAATTAAGTGCAAATGGTGTGAGATAAGAGTGTCGATCATTATAAATTTGAAATATTAATTAATTACTATAAAAATTATTGTTGAATTTTCCAAAATATTTTGATGTATGAAATATAAGAAATTGAAATCTGTATGACATAAAATCATATGAATTTTATATTTCTTATACATAAATAAATAATAAGCCGCAGACGCATCCTCGATCCAAACGACTATTTAATATATTTTGGTATTTGAAAAATTGATGTCTTATTTGATCGAATTTTGTATAATTTTAAATGTACGATGCTACAATTCATGCTTAATTATTACTCTTATACTGCTTAAACATTGTAAAAGAGTTCATCAAAATCTAAAACTATGTTTAAGTTGTTTATTACAATGCTAATCATTCTTTTTATCATGTCTTAGGAAATGAACCAAATATTTTTATTTTGAAATAACTATATAAGAATATTGGAATTTCATTTCTTTTATACAGTTTTTATCAAACTAAAGCTAAGAAAGTTTTTTTTAATAGTAAATGAAAAAAAGATGTATTTTGCACAATATATGAATTATGTATGTGTGGAATAAAGTAAATTTTCTTTTTATACGAACTACATTAAAGAAAAAGAAATATAAAATATACGATACTAACTAATATTTGTAATCCATATTGGGAAGTTAATAGTTGTTTAAAGAAAATAAAAACCATTTTTTTAAATGTGAAGTACTCGCCGTCTTTGGTGTCTAGTGCGATCGCCCTGAATATTGATTATATTTGATTTCAGATATTTTTTTATAACTTTATGTTTATGATTACTCTATTTATCTGAAAATAAAATACGTTATTTTAATTGTCTTAAGTCCTTTTTGTCACGTACATAATTTCCACTTACACGTTTCTAATTAAGACAGTTCCCATAACATCATAGCTTATTAAAAACGTAAATATACTGTTCATACTTCTTCATTCTTCTTATAAATTTTGTGGTATTGGGACTTCACTTTTTACTTTCTCATATATAAGAAGTCTTGAGAAAGTATTGTAATCATCAAGCATTTAGAACTCCAGATTTTAACTATTCTTCACGTTTCAGACCTACTTGAGTTCGTAAAACACAATTTTGGAAAATGTTTGTCTGACTGTGATAAAGGTGACTCAAAAATGCTTTGAACTTGACAGGTGAGAAGATGACATTTGATAGATTTGAAATACCGTCTCTACAACACATTTGAAAATTTCTATAAAGTTTTGAGCAAAATCTCTTCTGAAGAAGTCTGTCTATTCGGCTGTTGGAATATAAATCGGCACCATAACTACAAACCGAAGAAGCTAGATGTATAAAATTCGGCAACATCTATATAGAAGACATTTATCGAATTTTGATTCATATTCAACATTGGTTGAGTGTCTCTGTAACTTAAGAAGCATTTAAATGCAATAGCTCAAAAACGCAGTGTTTTAAATTTACCAAATTTCATATGAAATTTTGGGACTAGAGTTGTAATTCTCTGTCATATTTTTTTTACAGTCTCTTTGGAAAAACATGCCTAAATCACAAATTTCATTTTCGGATACTATTGACCGCATGACAGAGATTAATCACAAACTCATCAATGCTAAAATAACAGATTCAGTAAAAATGCTAAATCTACAATATGGGTTCATATTTCGTAACTATTGTACGGTAATATCATATAAAGCCTGCCTTTGCCTAATCCAAGGTCCACAATTTTTGGCGGGGGTGAGGGAATAATACCTTTATTAAAGAATACGAGAAAGTTTTGAGGAGTTTAATCCCATTGGTTTATTCATCTTAGAAACTACACAGATTTAAAAACTAATTCTTCTTCTTTAGCTTCCAACAATGAAAGAAAGTCAACAATTAAATATTTGGTGAAATAATGAAAACAGTTTGAATTCCAGGGCTATAATGTTGGAAATTGGGGAAAAAAATTCTAAAAATTGTTACATTATTAGATAAATATCGTTAAAAAACATAAAATAATGGAACAATTTGTAATTTATTTTTATGCTGTAAAATATGCTGTAAAAAATTGAGCGAATTTAATTTTTTTTTCCTCGATAAGTTTTAAATGATTAAAATTTTAAATAATAAAAGTGAAAAATATTGCTCTGAAGTGAACATTTCTACCTGCCAAAATATGTATGTGCCAGGTTTGGTAGATCTAAGTCAAACGGTTTATCCTGTAAGCACCAACAAGCATAACACATTCAATTTTATTATTAGCATATATAAATAACTGAAGCATACATTTTATTTGTAAATTCTCTCCTTCGAAGGGAAGAATCCGAAACTTTTCTTAATGGGCATGCATTTAGAAAATACAAATCGGTACACTCTTCAAATGTAAAGAAATTCTTGTAAGATTTAATTTTTATTCCTCCAGTAAATAATTATATTATGTATTTGAATTTCAAAATGCTCTGAATCACAGTTATATGCTAAGCATTCGCCTTGGAAGAGCAGCTGGTCACCCGGGAATGATGATTGTGCTTCTTTTCAGTTAAAACTGTTATGCATGGCCTGATGTTCATGATTTCTTCAGCAAATTATTCTTAAACATCCTGTTGTGGCAAACTTTAATGCTGTATTATTTTAATAGCCTTTCCTTTATTGCGTATATGGACCTTCTTAATGAAGTCAAATCTCATAACATCAAAGTCACATTAGAAACCCTAATGTCAGAGTAATATATTTCATACTGTCCATTGTAATTTGGAATGATTTTTATGTGTGATTATTTTCTGTTTATTTTCCGCTTTTTGATTGATCATGGAATCTGGGTAGATAATAGATTGTTTCTTCCTTGTCCATTGCGCATGTCAATCTCCAAATACTTAACTGTATCAAATTTGGTAAAGGTAAATTATACATAAAGTAAGTATGTGTAATTATACATACTTACAAGATTATATTATACATACGTATAAGATAAGATTGTATACTTAAAATTATACAATCTTGTCAACAGACAGAGACACGTTCTAATTAAGCATTAGAAGAGATTGGGAATGTAATATTTCTGAAATAAATTGAAGCGATAAAAAATTTCATTTCCTTATTTCCTTTAAAGAAGATAAAAGTTATAAATTCAAATTACAATATTCAATACTGTAAGAGAATGACACATTACTGATTAAAATAATTTTACGTTTTAGTAGTCTACACTATAATAGATATTTCTGCACAGGAATTTATTAATCCCCACTGAAGAACAGCACGAATTCGTTGATGATTATGAGCCGTAAAATTAAACAGTATATGATAACAGAACCGAATTATCTTCACTCTGATGATGGAAAGTACATCCTAAAGTAAAAAATACGTCGTTACTAGTGAATATGGTTGGTCTTTCAGTCATTGCTCGGACTCGAATCTGTCTATTTAATCATGACGCCGCACCTTTACATCACTAGAGAGCCTAAGGTGGTCACTGGACAGTCTTGATTCAAATTATGGAAATTTATTGGAGCCAGTGAACTACAAAAATCCTTAAATGTTACAGCATATGTTTTGACATACAGCATTACTGATTCGTTGTCTTTTACAGAAGTTCTCAGAACAATAGAAGGAAATTGCTTCAGCATGCTTGGAATGATCATTAAATAATTTTACAGTTTTCGAATATTCTCAAATATGAAATCCCATTGACCATTTTAACAATCAAAACCATGCATCCATCGTCAATGTGTTCTGGGAATTCCATGTTGGTCCAGAGTTTATGTGGTCTTCCAAACATGGACATTCATTTATGAGTATTTATTTTTGAGCGAAGGATTGGAAAAAGATTTTAATTTCTTGTTTCAAGTGCATTATGTTTTTTTTTTCGTTTTATGACATGCACTCTCTTGCAACCATATTTTTTATATAATGAAAATTTATTATAATGCATTCTAGCCTAAAACGGTTTATACGGCATCAGGCTAGCCTAAACTAGCCTGATGCCTACTAGTTCATCATTACTATACTGCCACTTTCAAATCATGAAAAATAATGCTATTCATACCATGTTCATTTACTCCATCTTTTAATGTCTATTTTATTTCTTTATCTAAAGCATTTATACAGAAGTGACTCAGCGTTTGTTTCCCATTGCAATATTTTTTTAATATCAAGATTATGCATTAAATTTTGAAGGATCGCCAGAATAATGTAAAAGCAATTAATCCTAAAAATATTGATTTTTCTCTGAAATTCAAGGGTTCTATTACCAAGAGCAATATCAAAAGAATGATATCAATAGTTATACTACAAGTCTTTAAAAAGATACATACACTTACTTTTCTAAAAGATTAATTCTCTGATATCGAAAGAAGTGAAAAGAATTTCGAAACTTTTCCTATTATTTAGCCGGAAGTAGAATCGTCTTGTTAAAAATTCCATTAATCCATTATCAATTATCTCTCCAGCATCCTCTTATCAGATACCCTTCTTTTAGTATATATTCTAAGCTTCCAATTCTTTACTTAGAAAATACAAAGCATTGTGATGTTCATGGGGTGGCAATCCTCAGGGCAATGGTTGGTACTGCATTTGCTTTGGTTTCCTTTAAGAACAAACTTTCTTCAATGCAGTCGCTAATGTCGAGGGTAAGCTAGCAGAAAGATTACAAAAGATAAATGAACTTCTGTGAGATTCCTAAGATGTGACTGAAAACATGATAAAAATGTTAAACAAGTTTAGATCTGAGACTTTCGATGCTTTGACAAATTGCTTTTCTTAACATATTTATATCAGTTACAACAATTGACTGTTCCAATGTTTCCAATGAATTTCAGCCAAACTTTTATTTTGCTTTATGCATTTATATATTTTTTTGGAGTTTAAGTGTTTTCTATAGTTTCGCATTCTAATTCTGGTAAAACTGATTTTGTAAACGTTTCTGTAACTCATTCTTCCATTCAGGTATTTTTAAACTTTAAATAATTTTATATAATTTTCTTTTTACTTTCAGCATTAATTCAAAAGTATAACCCTTACCATAGCCTAATATTAAAGATGATATTTCATTTTCGAATTAATAAAATATATATCGTCTTATTTTAGTTACAACAAGTTTTTTTTTTTTTTTGGTCTTTTACTTATATTTGATCTTTTTTCGTAACAGTAGGCATCTTAGTTCCCCGATAATGTCATGCAAGTACATAAAATCTTACGATATCAGGTGTTAGAACTAGAATAGACTGGATTACTGTCTACATTTTATATCACCATTTGTAAATATATGCTATTATTATATCACTAATACATAGTTACATAATGGAATTTTTATGAAGAGAAATAAAAAAATATATATTTATTCGTATTGATAATATATAATATCCCCATTTAATATTAGTTAGATCATTCTGGATTTGAAAAGTATATGACAAACATATCAAAATTATTTTAACTAAACATCTAAATGATATTAATAAAATATAAGTAGAAGTTTCAGGTATTATGTATCTTATTAAAATGTTTACTAAAATTTAGACAATATAAAGCAGAATAATTTGCAAAATCAAAGGATAAATTTTGATGATGTATTTGTATTTCATGCTTGCATTCTGAGAAGCAGTATTTGAATAACATTAATGCATTAGAATATTACTTTAAAAGAAATGTAACTGCCATTCGTCCATTATGTTTAAAAGATTCATTAATGGTATTCTTGTAAGTGGGCTTTCATATTAAAATTTAATTACAAAATATAAAATGTAAAATAAAATATTAGAATATCGCACTTTAAATTACCGCCTTTTTATCAATTTGTAATGAATATCGTTTTATTTAATTTCTAACATTTTCCTTCTCCTCAGTGTATATATTAAATTAAGAATGACATTTAGTTGAATAACAAAAGATAAAAATTCACGCCACAAGTATCAAAACTTGTGTTTCAGCTTTTTTGTTACCCATTACAAAATACTAATTAACCACATATTACGGATTTGTCACAAATTCGTGGATTTCGTGGATGATTAGGTACTTTATAGATTTCATTTGTCAAATGTGGCTAATGTGCTAAAATCTACTTAAACACTTCGATAAATGATTTAGGAAATTGTGATTAAAAATCTATTATAAATGTATATAAACAGTTAAATATGAATGTGCTAAAGCCTGGTATATGAAATCCATTGAACATTTAAAAGGCGGAAACGTGAACTCGTAAAACTTCAGAAAATAATGTCATGGTAATACGACAGAATAAGCATACAAAATAACATATATTGTCTAACAGTAAAGTTTATTTCCTGGAACGAATAAAAGACATGAGATAGTGGCACATTTGATTGAGATTACGAGGTCCTTCCAGCGGTGAAAATTGTGATTTATAAAATGCAGACCATTTGCTATATTCCATTAACCACGATTCGAATACAGGTAATTAAGAAAATGTTCATTTCTATAAGATATGTAGTAAACTAGCAATAAATAATGCAATAAAGTCGAATTTTTAAAATAAAATACCTTTTAAATGTTAATGCAGAATTTCAAAAAGAAGTTAATAATAAGTCATTTAAATGTAATCCTAGAAATTCAAATTTAGAGAACAACAGAAGAATGTTATCACGAAGAATATTAAGAAAAAATTATTTACACGGCTGTTATAGAAATGGATGGAAAATGATGAATAGCGAACATTCGGTAAAGAGGAATTGAAAAAAAAAAAAAAAAAACGGTAGTCAAGTGACTATGCATCATATTTTCCAATTTATATCTGCAATTTCCATTTTACTTCTGCACATTAGAAATTAAATGATTCAAGAAAGTTAACAAATGTTGGTGCGGTTAACTTATAAAAACCATAAGAACTAATCTTAAGACGTTTTAGTCTTCGTCAGATTTCCCATTTTTTAATAATTAGGCCATTATGTGAGCTTGTTGGAATAATTTAGGTTAAATAAAGAGCATTTTAGTTCTAAGCTCTTATTATAATTTGAAATGTTATGCTTTGTTTTTTTTTACTTGCTAATTGTTGATAGTTATCCTTGGGGATGTTTATCAATTTGACGTCTGTATATTTCATTTTCTATGCCCCCTTTAAAAACTACAATACGAATTGTTTTTTCGAAATTAGGGTAGAAAAAATAAGTACAAGAAAAAGAGCAGGAAACAATGCCACTATGATTATTTTCTTCATTTTTCAAAGTAACACTTAGTTTATTACTCTGAAAGGTTACGTGTTGAGGAGTTAGGAAGTAAGCAGTCGTCGTAATCTCATTCTCTTTCTTTGGTTGGAAAGACTGCATTATTTCTTCTTACCTTGATTACTTTTCGAAACTTTTATTTAAAAGTTTATAAAAGAAGAATAAACATATAAAAATAAGCATAGAAACTTTTCCCTTTATTTAACACTATCCAATAAAATTATTCCATGGAAATACTGAAAATGAGTAGATGTTTTGTTTATTAAGTTTTTTTTAACTAATTATAACATTTCCTGAAATCGTGTCAAACTTTTAAAGATTTTCCAATTTTAAATTTCAAAAATAAATTAAGTTTATTTTATAACTATCTTGTAAAAAGTGAAATAATATTAATACGTTTATTTTAAAAATTTGGTCTATATCTTCGATTTCTGTTTAACAGCTGTTGCTTAAAAATATTTTTTTGAAAAATTATTGGATTTAATAAAATAGCATATATCTAATTTTTCTCTAAAATGTTATTACATAAGAATAATTCATATCTGCAGAAGAATAAAAAAAAGTCATATGAATTTTTATTTAAAAGTGGGATAAAGAAAACTGTTTAACATAGAGAGGACTTTATTACTAACTGTCAGGAATAGTTCCTCTTCCTAACCTAAGATGGCAGTGTATTTACGTTGTTTTGAAAGTTATGCAGAAACATTTTTCCGGTTTGCTTGGCAGTCAAGATAAAATTGACGTTCACGTGAGTGTGAGCGATGAGTAGCTCTCGAGGAAAAACAGAGCAAATTTATTTTAACATCATGTGAAAACCTAGCGAGTTTCTTGTGAAATTAGTAGTTAAGGAAGAAAATAATTTTTATTGTCTTTAAGAAATATTCGTAACCGGGATATGAAATTGCTCATCGGAAATTGTATAAAAATAAGGAGTGGCTCGATGTGAATAAATGGATGAACTAGTCAAGAAAACTGTTTCCTAATATTTCTTGCGTAGAATCTTCTATGTTTTGCAAACAGGAGCATAAGGTATGTGCTCACGAACAGTGCAGAAATACTTCGTTAGGGAAATGTTACCTATATTCGACACTAACAAAGAGTTACTGTAAATTGAAGAATTTTTCTATAATCATTTCGAATTACCCTCTCCCTACCTGATCATTCAGAATTCCCGTAAATGACCATCGGGGCGAAAACAGAAAATGGGAAGCTCAAAGTGAAGTCCAAAGGATCATGGTTATCGACCTCCTTCCGTATTAGGTACGTTTTATCATTTGAGCGGAGATAAAATGATTACATATTATTACTCAGCCCACTAAGAAGTACGAACACTATAATTATTCTCCTGTTTCTAAACTATATATTCATAATGCTCTTCGATTAAAGGGACTTTTCTAATAATAGCTGAATGATAAATAATAAATAATTTCATCGAAATGATATCAACACAAAAATAATATTCAAATACTCAACAAAATTATATACATTTTTAAACATAAATATATTTTAGAATTGCCGCTTTTCTTTATGACATTCTTTATATGTGTTTCAACATACATATAGTGCTCTAAAATCATGTTATAAACTTAGAATATAAAAAGGAGACATAGTTTAAATAATAGTTACTAAATGTTCCCTTTTGAAGTTTGGAATTCTCGTCAGCTATGTTATTTTGAAAAGTCCAATATTCTCTCGACTTGACTTATTTAAATGTTCTTCATAGATGCGGAGTTACGAATAATTACGGGTTTGTACTATATAAAACGAATTCATTTTCTTTTTTTAACGTACCTATCATAGAAGAATAAATTTGATGTTGATTTTTTGGATTAAATAATATCAGACATAAAGACAGTCTTATAAAGAGTATAATAAACTATCAAGATCAAGGAATATTAACATTCTTTAATGAATATTAATATATACCAAATACGCCGGTGAAAGACCGATTTTTTAAATTAAATTAAATTTAATCTGCCACTCATCTTTATATATCGACAAGCATAGTAAAGTACATGAGAAACTCGGAATAAGAAGCAGAGAAGACCAATCAGGAAGGCTAAAAGCGCCATTTTATCATGCTCAAATTGATGATGCCATTCGAAAATGATTCCCTCTTTTTTTACTATTGTTGTATAGGTATCTGAAGTATTTTATTAGTTATTTTTGTTATAGAAGATTCTGTTATAAATTAAATAAAATATGAAGCCCAAAATATGAGATGATGAGGTTTCTTCACAATAAATGTCGCTGAGAACAGCAGCTGGCAAATAATTAAGAAATGCAGAGCAAGGCTCTACAAGCTTTTATTACAAAAAGAAATATTCTATGACTAAATACAGTTTTCAAAGCAAAGGTCTCTTGCACAATTTAAAGTGCCATAACAATTTAACTTGTTGCAATGAATAAGATTGTATAGTGTGGGTAAAAATTCATAAAATCCAAAAAATAACCAAAACTAAAAACGGTTTGAAGGTTTAGCATTGATAAGTCAAGGGACTTCTTTTAAGATAAGGAAAAAAACAGATGACAGATGGCACTGGTAAGAAGGACTAAGTTGGAAATATGTAAATGAGACGGGCGATTATAAATATTTATGCTCTTAATCCAGAATAACAGTCCTGTCATGAATTTTTACCATCGTATACCATACATAGAATGAGAAGAATTTGCTAGCAGGGCTCTCTCCAAAATTGAAAAAGATCCCTTTTGGGTCTTGTGGACAGATGAAGCTCATTTTTCGCTATATGGCGATGTTACGCAGTACATATAACTGTCACATTGGGCGACGTCAAATCCGCGATTGTACACTGACAAAACACTGCATTCTCCCAAAGTCATTGAGGCAATTATATGTTGGTTTGTAGGTTCCTTTATGATAGGACCCCTCTTCTTTGAAACAAAGTGTTCAGTAAATGGGGAGAAGACGATGAAAATAAATACTCGGTGTAATTTAACTCTTCTGAGCGAAAAAGTTGTTGCATGTTTAAGGTGAAAAAGAGCGCCTTCTACTGTTACGTTTATGCAAGATGAAGTAACAAGTCAGATTGCTACTCCAGTCAAGAAATTCCTGATACAGTCGTTTGGAGAAGTGATCAGAAGTTGCAAGTTTCCACGACCTCCTCGGTTTGTAGATCTGACATCAGAAGGCTTTTGGCTGTTGGGAAAATTTAAAATCCCAGGTGTATCGATCCCGTCCATCAAATCTGTTCGGAATCAAAAGATGCAATTCGCGGAGAGTCATGTATACATCGGACATGCTGCACGTTGCCGTTACTGGATTTGTAACAAGCTTGCAATGCATTATCACTTGTGGTGGGGGACATGTAGAACACATATTGCTATA
Organism: Argiope aurantia; assembly: GCA_026543865.1. Classification (NCBI taxonomy): domain Eukaryota; kingdom Metazoa; phylum Arthropoda; class Arachnida; order Araneae; family Araneidae; genus Argiope; species Argiope aurantia. The sequence continues at coordinate 110,607 of JAPMOR010050242.1, read as the reverse complement.
ATAAATGATTTCGTATTTTTGTTATTTGCTTGTCTTTTCTTCAGTTATATCCTTTAAGCCATCTATTGGCTGTTTTTTAATTATTTTTTTATTATCTTAAAAAAATTCCATGGCTTATTGATGCTATGACTGCAACCCGTTTTTTATTTTGCTTAAGTTTCCGGGTTTTATAACTTTTTTTAATTAAAAGATTTTATGGACATTTTGCCCACTCTGTATAACATTAACTGCATAATTCCGTTGTAAATTTATTATTGGAATTATTTTAATATTTAAAACATAGTATTCGTTTAGTAACAGATATGCACTTATTCGATATTCATTATTAGCGCATGATAAATGTAGATAAGAAAGAAATCATATTTCACAAAATATACGATATTTCATTGAGGTATTTGATATATGTCGATATATAGAAAAGAAAATCGATATTCCCAGAATCCGGTCATTCCCTGGAACTAAAATTTATATTATAATAACTAAAATAGTTAAGTATTTTTCAAATTTAATAACTTTTAATTTATAGCAACATATATACTTCTTTCATTATATTATAAATAATACTACATACTTTTTGATTATTTATTCTTTAAATTAAACTTATAATAATTAAGCAAAGAAATAAAAATTTTAAAAACTTGGTATGGAATTGATGCACTCTTTTACTTCGTGTTTTATTGTAGATTTATGTAAAATTGTGATAAAGAGTTTAAAACATGATGTCCTCTTGGCATCATTATTTTATCTTTATATTGCGCCGGATAACTTCTACGCCAGAAAGATTATGAAAAAATGTAAAGGAACTCAAAGCAGTTACTTGCAAAGAAAGATTGTTACATACTGAAATTTCTTTTTTATTTCATTGCTAATTTGTTTCATTAAGTTCTCATTTTGAAAGAACAAAGTAAACTGTGGACTTGAATTGATGTATCAAATACTTAGGCAAAATATGAAAAACTGAATTTATATTACTGCTATCATTTTACAAATACTATAGTTGGCTTTGGAGTGCAAGATTATTTCCATATTCTTAAACCATTAGTCCTTAAGATGTTTAAAACTTTGCAAAACATTTATTCTATTGAAAAATGGTTTTTAAAAAATATACGCATTCAGAAGGAATAGCTTAAGTAACGAGATTAAATAATTTGCATTATAAATTTCCTATTCAGAAAAGTATTTCGAAGTTCTTCATTTACATCCAACATTTCACACACTTCGCATTTAAAATCCAATTTTAAAGCGGAGAATCCTAAATAAATTATGAGGATCAAGATAAGAAGCTTTTCAGTGTAAAGCAAAATGACAGAATTCGTAAAATGTGCTGGATATTCATTTCTGCGAGTTGAAGGGTTTTGTGATGAGACACAGAATTGTGTTCCTATTAAATATTCATACATTCTGAAACAAAACATTTCGTTTAAGATCGAAATATTGGGAAATGTATTTTTACGACTTGAGTTACTTGGGTTTATATTTGTTATTTAAAATGAAATAAGGAATTATTCAAATTTTAGTGTTCTCTGTCAATGGGCTATTCGCCCATTTGCTTGATTTGAACTGAAAATTAAATGTACTGAATCATTTATAGATATCAGGGTTTTTAAAATTTAATACTTGAAGCCTCATTTAGATGAAACTTTACTACAAAAGAATATTGGACAGACCATTCTATAGAAAATGTATTGGAACTTTGTAATTACTTAGCTGTTCGGTCAACTTTAGTAATCTTTTCTAGATATGTCTAAATTTTGGAATAGAACTGCAAAGTACGTGACATTTTCTCTTTGGTTTATGAGCAATATTGTGATATTTCTATCACTAATATACAAGGAGACTTCTATTAATAAAAAAGTGCTTATATGCCTTAGTCCTCCACAGGTTCTAAGTATTATAATTCAAATCCATACA
>JAPMOR010050242.1:77277-108686 GCA_026543865.1 Argiope aurantia | reverse complement strand
ATGTTGAAATAATCATGAAATGATCCATGTTGAATTGACCATGAAATAATAAAGAAACGATCTATGATGAAATAAACACGGAATGATCTAAATGATCACACAGTTTCAACTTTTGATATTTCAAAAGTTGAAACTGTGAGATTTTACCAAACAATATGAAGAGTGTGTGTATGAAGAAGAAGTTGTTTGAAAAGAATTTGGCATTCATCGTTATAGCCAATTCAATAAAAAATTGCATATATTATGAAATGATTGGTAGCATTTATAAGCATGTTTCGAGATTACTTTTTGAAATTTAAAATCATACGTGAGGGAGAATTCTTAGAAATAATAATAATAATAAATAACTTTAAATATAATAATTTCACCGACTCATTTTCTTGTTAAATGCTATAAAATTACCTTAATATTTGTTTAATATTTATTTTAATATTAAATTTCATTAATATACCTTGCAAGAATATACAGGATTTTTTTTTTCAAAAATTCGAAATTTTTCTGAAGAGTGTCTATACGTCTACATCTATATATCCAAATATGAATGATTTCTTGAAGAATTCTCACTTCAAATATAATAAACATCTAGATACAAAAAATTTGTCTTTTGGATAAAATAATGAACGAATAATTTTAAAATGCAATAAGCAAATTTTTCCATTGTTGATGATCAAGGAATGAAGCTTCGACTTAATTTTAAATGTTGTGACATATCATTATAAGGTAGGCTTTTAATAAAATTTTTGGAATTATATTGTACTTACATTTAAAGTTAAATTTTACAGTTAAACGCTTGGTGAAAAGATTTTAAAATACGCTCAATTTCAAACATTTTTGTTCTTTCCCCTTATATAATTGCGTGCTTAATGATACAGATATCATAATGGGAAAATGCATAACACAATGAAAAATCGGTATGAAACTTTTAAAACAGTATGAATTATATATCAAAATCAAAGTTCAAAAATAGTTTACAGAGGAATTCATAACGCATAGTTGCACAAAATGTTTAATTAAAATGTTTAATAATCAATCATTCCCATGAAACAACCAGTCGTTAAAGCGGGTTAGTGATTTTTACAAACATTAAGCAATATATTAATGCAATAAATTTAGGAACTTTAATAATATGTAAGTGATGCTTTGAACACTAAATTTGAGAATGAAGAAAATAGATTCTATTGATACAAATATTGCAAGCCAGTGCCGTAAACCAAATGAAAACACAATTAGAAATTTTAAATTAATATTGAATAATTAAATTGCTGTTTTCAAAGTAATATTAAAAAGTTTAAATTAATATTGAATAATTAAATTGCTGTTTTCAAAGTAACATTAAATTTTTTAAATTAATATTAAATAATGTTATAATGATTGATTTCACTGATACATGGAATTTTCAGTGCGCAAGATGATACTGTCTTCTGGGGTCATTTTGTACATATTTCATCTAAAATATCTCTAATTGAAGGTTCTTTCATATTCAAAGAATATATTCTATTATTTTGATATTTTAAACAGTATTCACTGTTAATTATTTCGTACAAACATTACCATTTGTTTTCTAATCACAACTTTAATTAGAAACTTCATTGTTCTGACTCAACTCAAACGAAGCTTTGATTGTTCTGACTTCAAAAAAATCAACCCCTTGATTTCTTTGAGGTCAGAATACCTTTTATTATGGTATCAATAGTTGCATTATATATATATATATATATACGATTTACTTTAATAAAAAAAGAGACATTAACAAATTATTGCGTAATTTCATACTCACGTGATACATGACACAATGCTGAGAGGCGCTAGAATACTTTTAGAACCACTCGAGTTTCCAGGACTTTCTAATTTATAGCATTGTACCACGCTATATCTGAAGAGAGTGTGGATTTCATTTTAAATGGCACGCATAGCTAAAATGTTATATCACAACAAATTGATTCCCAATCACATAGCAAATCTTACTTTAATGCAGAATATTTTTTCAGTTCTTGAGTTTTCCCGTTTTTGTATTGGAACAATTAATAGACACCATTTCATGTAATTAAAACGTAACTCGCGTTTTTACCAATTTGTTTTCTCTTAGTGTTTGGGTTTGTAAGTACAATAAGGGGATTAATCCTAACTTTCAGAAAAATATTAAATTGCAAATAAAAAAAGACAGTTTCATAAGATAATTATTGTTATACGTTTAAATAAATTTAAACGTAAAATTGATAAATATCCATATCAAATACACATCAAAGTAAACAGAAAGAGGCAGAATTTACATAGGAATACACTTTCGTTAACAGGAAACCTTAGATTAATTTGATATCCTCTTAGCCTAGATTAAAAGATGAAACACTCAAGAAAGTTTGCATTAGACCAAATATTTTTGTAAGGAAATATTGTACTTTATCCGAAGAAAAATAGGCTTATCGGAGATTTGTTAATCGATAAGTTATGTTTGGAAAAGATCTTCTGTTTGATCACTGATGGCAAAAAAAAAATCGATTTATAGTAGGCAGGGATTCAATTTCGGTTGCCAGACTTTATCAGTCATAGTTGAGGTAATCCATCTTCCACTGATATAAGTTCTCTGTTGGGATAAAAGTTGCAACCATTGGGATAAAAGTTGCAACCATTATTAAAGACGAACTTAAGCAACTATGCTTATCTGAGCAAAATGTTGTATAGAGTTCAAAAGTGCATTATGCTTAAGAATGAGAGAAATATCTAATTATTTATGAACTTTTTGTGTTCAAAATTATCAAAAATTTTCTGGTCCAGCATCAATTACTGATGTTTTTAGAATACTGTAATAATTTTCGGAAAATAGAATTGTTCCTTACAATTAAAACAAAACACATAGAATTTTTTTTTTGAAATTCTTCTCTGCAATCTTTTAATTTTCTTAAATCCTTTCACAGATAGGAAAATACCGCAATTTTAAAAAATTCCTTTTGCCTTTTATTGCGATATTCCATTAAATTTTATAAATTTGCAACTATATTAGACACCTTTGTATTATTAAAATGCTCATTTAGTTAATTGTTAAATTGTTATTATTATTTATTTATTCAAATCTAAAATTTCCTAAAAAGAATATTTTTTTGTGAAAAAGATTCAGATTTATTGGCAAAAGTCTGGATTCGAATGAATTAAATATTTAAAAGTGTCAACATGAAAAAAAAATCATACCTTGAAAGATTGAGTGGCCCAAGTGAAAAAAGAAAAAAACAGGAATACAAATAGTATCGATGTCCACACATACATAACATATGATTAACCGGTTATTATTAAACTAATTTTATACGATTAATCGATTAACTTCTGTCATAAAAAATTGCTGGGTGTTATTAATAATAGTCAAATAATCACAACGACCACAACGTATATATCCTTTACATTGACCTAATGATAAAAGTTTTCATTCCAGCGATTCCTATTCCTTCAATTACTATTCTAGGCAAGAAGTTATTCATTGTCAAATGGATATTAATATTAGAGAAAAAAATATTTAATACATTTCAGCAGAGAAGGCTTTAAAAATTATATTTATAAGATTAATAAGATTTGATGGGAAAAAATGAATCTCGGGAAGGAAATATTTTATTTGGAAGATTTTGAAGATTTGGTAAATTTTGCATTTCAACAATTAAATTGCGCATATTTAAGTAGATATTGTAATGCTGATTTGCAATGTAAAATATGTAATAAATTTTATTAAAACTCTTTGTTAGAATTTTAAATTTGGTTAATTGTTCCCTTTTCCTTGATAAATCTAACGACTAGGACTTAAACTGACAGAAAACCAGCCCATTACTTTTTACATAATTTGATGTTTAGCTATATTATTTATAGATTTTTATCACAGAAATAAGTACAATGTGAAATTTTTGTAGTTTGCTTCATAATTAAAATAAAATTTAAATCCCGTAAAAACTATTCGTGTAGAATTCTTTAATATATTCTAAAAATAGCAAGCAATCGAGCTTTATGAAAAATAAATATTATTCCATGTTTTTAAAAATTTTGTGATATTTTTTTTCGATAAAATATTTCCAATATGTATCAAAAGCAGTAGAAGAATCTGTATTTTAATTAATTTTGATACTTGTCTAAATGGCTGTTCATTCGAACTTTTTTTTATAACCTTCTTTCTTTAAATGATTATTAAGTTATTTTTATTCTTTATTCCGTGTTTTCAAATAATAATGTACCTCTCATCTTTTTGAATATTTATTTATAGAGCTGATGAACATTATCATTTATTTCATCCTATGAACAGAATTTTAGATCCAAACATTTGTTTTAGGAAATATTTAACTTCCTTTCCCATGCAAAGTTACAACTAAATTCGAAAGTGCGTATATTGTTGACTTATATTATTTTTTCTTGAGATTTAAGAATCTTATATTTTACTGAAATAAATAAGTAAAAACAAGAAAGTATCATGAGTGAAAGAAATTCTGCTTTTTAATGCATTGCGAATAATTAGAAAATTATGATAATCAGAAGAATTATGAAATTTTTTCGCATTTTATTAGAAGAGTTTATTTCCATCTATGGGACTATAATCTTATATTTCTCAAAAAATGAATGATATATATATAAGTAAAATTAATAAATTTGAAATATTAGATTTAAATACATGATTGAAGGTTTGAAACAAGAGGCTGTAATTTAGAACAGTTCAAGTGTGAGTTCGTCAATGAATAATCTAAATGATACTTTTCCTCTTAACATTATTTTTACTTTTAAATAACGGCCCATTCACTTAAGTAATTTAAAAGGCCTTATTATAAATCAAAATTCCTGGAAAATATTTTATGAAATGGGTTTGCTGTTTTTTCACTTTATACTTTTTTACTTGGTCTTATTTTTTTATATATATAAATCTTAGATATATAATGCCACTCGAACACCTTCATAGTTTGAAACCATCAGAAAAATAATTTATTAAGTTATTTTTATTCTTTATTACTTTCAGATTCAGTCCTGTTATCTCATTACTTTATTCCGTTAAAATGTTTTATTACCTCTAAATTACCAGGAAATGACACAGATCGCTTTGAAATTACATTTCTCTTTATTTATAGAAAAACGTTTTATATCTGCCTATAAAAATATACATTCTTTTGATGCAATCTAGATCTTAAGTATAGCTCAACTTTCAAAAAAAAAAAAAAAAAAAAAAAAAAACTAAGAGGTATGTTTTTCACATAAAAGAGGAAGAAAATGCTCATTCAGGTGATTTAGCTTGTGGGAAACTAATTTAAAAGCAATTGATGCCCATTTATATTGGAGGATAAATGTTTAAAAATTAATACCTTTCAGGAAGATCAGTCCTTTTTTTATTTACTACTTTTTTCATTTTTGGAAACATTGACATAAATATATATCCATTACGCATTTCTTTTTCAAGACAAGTGAGAGTTGAAAAGATTCTCCGTTTCCACAATAAATGTCATAATATGAACAGTCATAATATGAACTATATCAGTAGAACTGACAAGAAATAATTTCTTTAAGGTTAAAATATTAACCATTTGCTTTGAATAATATCTTAAAGATCCAAGAGCTTCTTTCCTTATATTTTTTAACTTACAGATGACCCTTCTTTTATATAAAAAAAAATCAATCACATTTTAAATATACTCAATGGTTCGAACGCAACCTATGCCAGAAACAAAAAGGATCTTCACTGAAAAATTTCGACACTAATAGTGATTAAAGCTTTTTAAAGAAAAAATATGTTTAATGATTAAATTTTATACTTGTTATAACTTTTAATTATAAAAAGAAAAATTTAAACCATTCAATAATTAATTTAATGTTTTTTTTGGATGTAATAGAATTTATGGAGTTTTTTTTTTAACCCTGAGATTCTTTAGCATAAGTTCTTTATCTAAAAAATCACATCATTTTATTAAAAAACATATGCCGTCCAATATGTGGGAAAAAACTGTAATTGATGAAACTTTAGTTCTTGAACTTTTTTCTGCAGTGCCTCCAAGCCTAGAGCTGGTTTTAATCAGATAAAAGGACGAATAAATTTTTTTGTGGTGCCTTAGGATAAAGTCGAAGAAAAAAAGTTTCATGATAGAGGTTAAAAAAGTGTAGTAAACGGTGATTTTACATTACTATCTAAAATATTTTCATGATCACAAAATCCATCAATGCTTTTGAATTAAAGCCACTGAGTATGAAAGAAAAATGTATTTAAAAATACTAAACTATGCATGATGAAAGGAGTTGATTTATCTTCAAAGAAGACACATAAACTTCTTTGAGATTTTATGTAGAGATAGAAATATTTAGATATGAAAAAAGATTGATTTCTCATAAAGATTGTTTCCTAATGTTCGAATTATTTTATGCTTGACTTAATCAATGGCGTTGTCTTTTAAGACTCCAAAATGCAGTTCCTTAAAAACATGCATTTATGCATGCAATTAATTCTATGTATTCTCTATTGCTAGATTCAAACGATTAAACAAAATTATATAAGGTTTTTAAATTTAGATGAAAAAATAATCCAAAACTAATATGACACTGAATATTAAGGAATAAAGAACGATTCAGTCTTCTTCACAGGACAATGAATCAATGTAGAAATTATGCAGGGGGGGGGGAGGCTTCTTATGGGACTAAGCAAGAATTAATAGCTTAAATTTATGCTTTGTAGATTTTATTTTGCAAATAATTTTTAAATTAAAAACTTCATGGAGAATGAAAATGACGTGGCATTTTACAGTGCTTTATTTCCGAAGTTGCATTGATGACATTAAAAATGCTTTATTTACCATACTTTGAATAGGAAACAATATTGAACAAATGTTTTGAAGAATGCACAAGAGACTTCTATCATGTATGAATCTGCACACCTTCTATTACGTATGAATAATACTTGCAATCATAAATTTGTATAATGCTTTATTGTTAGAAACAATAAACTGATTTTTCGCTATCCTGAATAGTTAGAGCATTTAACAATATGATGCAACTATCCGTTGATTGTATTTTATTTGAAAGGTTTCTTATTTGTGGTGATTTTATGATCTTGCATGTTTTGAGTGATTTTCAAATCGAAGCTGTTTCATGGCCAAGCCAGTAAGGTGGACTCATTATGAATTCAGCCACCATTCATATAACTTGAACTCTCTAATTTACTTAGAACTGCCATTTCACTTTGCGTTATAAGAGTCTGAATCACCTGAACTAATCGTGAAGGGTGAGGAGGTCGTGGTGAAAGCTGATAAGCCAGTTAACAACTACTCTACCTGAGCAATTGCTTTTGTATCGTGGTGTCATGTTACTGAACTGCGAACCACAAGGTCCCAGGTTCTATCCTTCACTCATACCAATCCGTTACATTGGTGATCTCGGACGATGAACCTTCAACCTTAATACAGCTGTTGCGACGCTATCTAACCATAACCAAAGTCGTCAGACTCGCTTGTCTCAGCAAACCAAAGTCGTCACTTGACGCAGCAACACAAAAAAGAAGGCCGAAGCAACCCAAAGTAGTCAGACTCACTTGACGCAGCAACAGCATCAGCGACCACTCACCCACACACGTTCGCCATAACGCTTGGCGTTACTCAAATGGGTACAGGCGCATTAGAATCAACAGCTAATACATCACCACTCAGCGCCATATCGTTCGTCTCAACTCCGACTCACTAGAGGGAGAGTATGTAGTGAAAGCTTATAAGCCAGTTAACAACTACGCTACCTGAGCAATTACTTTTGTATTGTGGTCATGTTACTGGACTGCGAACCACAAGGTCACAGGTTCTATCCTTGCATATCTCAAACCGCTACAAGGTCACAGGGAAGATCAGAATGAGAGTGCCTCCATCACAACTCGACTTTCCTGTATAATGTTATAAAATAATCTGTTTTGTGTTTCATTATATAATCAAGAAAATCGCATATACATTTTGGATGTCAGCTTTACAGGTGCTAATTAGGTGCAAATTTTTATACATTCATAAGACCACATAACAAATTTTATTTCTGTAAGTCGTTATGCTTCAGAATTATTCAGTTCACATAAAAGCAGCAATAAACGAAACTTTTTCTGGTCTATATTCTAACGAATTTAATCCAAAACACAAAACACATCTACATTTATGACGATAAAACAATATACTTAATTTTGCTTGTCGATCTTTTGTTCATTTTAGAATTATTGGGTACATGGGCATGGGCAGACAAACATGAAATTCTTCTTGATGTATTATTCTACCTTAAATTTACAACTGTAGTGTAAATACATACCAAATTTCCCCACTCTAATTCAAAACAATTTTAAATTATCATCTCAAATTAATAGATTGATACAATTCCTAAAAATATTTTTTTCGCAGTTCTGCAGATTTAATATGTGGAGATTCATCAAAATCTCAAAGCAGAATTTTGTTGATTACGATTCATAAACTGTGAATGCGTCGTGTATGTATACGAACTTTGTATGTGTTTGTATACTTATGATTAAAAAAGATTTCTAATTAATAGCATTTTAGGTCAAATATATAATGTCAAAATACTTGTTTCTGCATTCAGCATACATTCGTTCACATGAAAATGAGTACCACTGCTTTATATCATAACACTAATTGGAATTTTGATATTTTTGATTTGATTTCATTTTTTTCTCGAATTCAGCAAAATTAAATTATTCTCATATTCTAAATCACTTGTATTTTCACCATTATATCGAAATAAAACAGACCAAATAATTACATTCCATTTCTCATCTGCCCAATGATATCTTTTATCAAATTTTGATCTTTTCGACCAGTATCTAATAGCCTTTTCCTTCTTGTTCTTGGGAGAAAATTTATAAAAATACTAATACTAATAATTTACTAATTAATACTAATTTTTTCTGATGTATCCAGAAGAGATTCTTTTATCTTTATTATCATTTGTTTTATCCTCCTATCGGAAAATGGTTTTGTATACATTTTTCTAAGTTGTTTCCAAATGATTTTACTGAAACATGACCCTAAATTCCCTACTAAGCGGTTTCAGCATTTGAAATGTTATGACTAATATAACAATGCAATTTTATTGTGCGTATGAACAGTTATTTTATTTGTCTTCATTGCAATTTTTTAAAATTTCATTTCAATTAAATATTCGCAAAATTACTTAAAACCCTCATTCTTGTAAAAAGTGAATTTATTATTGTGATCAAAACAAAACATGATACAAATACTAAATTATACAAGGTTACAATCTTTCAGTGATTACAAGAACAAGGACTGAGGCAATATACCTAATAATGCAATATTTTTTATTGTTAAAGCTCATTACAACTTGTGTTTCAGAATAAATTAGAAAAGTATTGGATGAAGCATTTTATTTTAATTAATAAAATTGCAAATGTTTGAATATAATGAATTGGTTATTTTTCATAAACATTTAAAACTGTTAACATTAAGTTACCAAAATTATGTATACAATTTCAGCAAATATTTGATGTAGTTTGAAGTCTTAATATCCGCACAACATCAACATCTATAGACACAATCTACTGTTGTAATATTTTAATTTAATATATAATAAATGTAAAATAATAAATGGCAAAGTAGTAGATATAATTTTTATAAAATTTTGAACTAAACGTATGAAATTTTGCTGTAGTTGGTGGCAAAAGTTTGCATATATAATTTCACATTTATTTAATTTTTGAATTTATATATTTTTTAAATATAATTTTAAATTTATAATACAAAAGATGAATTACTTTGAATCGAATCATCAAAAACTATATACTTAAGTGGACGGTGGACACTTTTAGACACTTTTGCGAATTATTCACTAAAGGTTATGAAATTTTTTATGCATATGTATTAAAATATAAATAGATAATTTTTTGTAATATTTTGAAATAAAATAAATTATTTAAAGAAATAAGGGATTAGAAAAAAAATAATAAGGGAAAAAATAAATAGGAATAAAATAAAATAAAGGGGGGAAATAAGCAATTTTTTCTTTTATTTTTTTCATTGGGTAATTAATGTAAATTCATTTAGAACAAAACTGTGTATGATTTTGTAATTCCAATTAAAAGCTAATTTCTTAGAAATAATTGTATACACACTTACTGAATTTTATGTTTTCTGAACTAAATGCTACTTTTTAATACCTAAAAAAACTCAAAACATAAAATACCTACACTATTTTCTTTTAATGTTTGAACGAAATCTTTATTATCAATTCTGTTTAATTTCTTCAAAAATTAAGACACTTGGAACATTTTAAAGATATTTGAATCCAGTTGGGTAATAATGTGTTCTTCTAAAAACTTTAAATATTTAATTTATTGAATAAGGCATTTTATAACACTCTTTTAGTTTATATAAACATATTTTTGATGATGAAATGATAAAAATAAACTTGCACATTTTAGTCCATTTTTGCTTATTTCAAAGTCCACCGTTCCCTTAATTATAATAAGTAATTGACAGAGTAATTAAATTATGGAAAAATGCAAAAAAAAATCGCTTATACTTGATAGAAATGGCATGAGTAGGTAGATACTATATTTATAAAAAAAAATAATTTAAAGCATTTCAGAAACTCATCTAGATTTGTTCAGTATACAAGTGAGAATCAAGACGCTTTCGGTATTAACAATTTCATATATATGCAAAGGGAAACTGTCATGCAAACGTGTCAATATTCAATCCAAATTATGTTTCTCTGTCAAGAGTAATGTAGTGTGAATCACTGGGCTGGTATTAGTCACTGTGATATCAAAGATGAATAGGTAATTAATAGGTTCGAATGATTCTGCTCCTATTCACTGCTCTGATCCAAATCACTATATGCTCTCCATCCACAGGCCTTAAGGCCTCTTTGTGATAGTATCTAGATTCGTATGACAGAGATACTACATGTCGTGTTAAATATGTCATGTCTTATAAGATTATGACGAAATATATGGTCTCATCTTATCAATGAAGTTGCAGTTGCATATAAATTGAAAATTAAGCTTTTGCTCAATGTTTTCAGCTAGCGAAGATGTTTGTTCAAAGTTTCTATCGATTATGAAAAAATAAAAATTAAAAAAGAATATTTTGGTTCGCTGTTTTTTATCTTATTAAAGTTGTTAAAATTTTATCATCTTGTATCTGTATTTTCCTGTAGCATAATGATTAAGAATTTACTTTTCCTTTTTAATAGAAATAATGACAGGGAAATTCAACTAAAATTTACTCGATTTCTGGCAATCATTTACATAAAACCTCAACAAAACAATAAACTCTTTAAATGAATATATAATTTTAAACTTATTTACTCTCATTTTGAATAAAATTCTGCATTCATTGTATATAAAAAAAAGGAAAGTATAACAAGAAAATAAGAATTAGCAGAAATTGCACGTTTTACAATTAAAGGTAAGAGTAGCTTACTACTGGTAACAATTTTCCCTGCATAAAGATATCCTGTAGCATGTTAAAACATAATGCTGATATTTCGATAATCTTTCTTACATGTTTTATCCCCCCCCCCTCCTTTTTTTGTAAAAAATTATTCTAATTTCTTACATCTAGTTAATTCGAGAAAGAGAAATAATTATTATAAATCATTTTTTAAAAATTGGTGATGTAAAGCACAAAATTCTTTGTTAATTGATCGGGTCAATTATGCAAGAATATTTAATATAGAAGAACTTCTTACACTCATGCACTTATAACATTGGCGGGTACTAAAAAGGGATTTATAAATATAGCAAGAGAATTATAGTTTAAGTAATATACTCATAGATTTATTTACGGAAGACAAATATATATATATATATATATATAAATAAGGAGAAAACAATTATTAAATGTAATCTGACTTAAGCAATTTTCTGCTTTTTAACAGTGAATACATTATTAATAATACACATATAAACCTTCGCCTATGCTTATTACTAATTGTAGGCAAGGAACAATTATGAATTAACTGGGACCTAATTTTGTTAGCATAAAATAGTGGACAGCAAGGTTATAAAAACACTTATTGTAAATGAAAATAATAATTTGATTTTTGAAATGATTGAAAAAGCACCCAAAATTAACGCAAGGTTTGAATTTGCCACCATTCATGCGGTAAAGTGTTGGTAACCCTATTAAAAAAACCATAATTTAGGGTTAGTAAAATTGGAGCGTTACACGATAGAACAACGTAATTTCATTGTTGAAAATATTTCAAAAATAATGAATTTCTGGCGGACACAGTTCAAAATTTCAAAATTGGTCCTCTAGATCATGTGATTTAACACCATTGGATTTCTTTTTATGAGGTTATTTGAAGTAAAAAGTCTTGAAGTCAACAAGGCCACTGCACGCGGGCATTGAAGGAGAAAATCCAACAATGCATTAGTGAATTCAGTCACATTTATGCAAATTAGAAAATTTCGACAAAAGAGTGCGTATGTGCTAGGAAAGCCGCGGAGGCCATTTGCCCTATGTGTTGCTCCATACATAACCCTATCCATGTACTTTACAATTCAATAATAATATAAAATTGAAAAGAAAATGTGTTTTTCATTTAATTCAAATATTGCATTAATACTTTATCCTATCGTGTAACGCCCTTAGCTATTAGCTGTCAAATGATTTTTTAAGATGGTTACCACCGCTTTATTTCATAAATTTCATAAAACGAGGAGTCATCATTTACTTCATAAACTCAAAAGCTGAAACCTTTGCAAAAGGCCATTAATATACCTTACGTGTCAAGTAGAATTTAATGTAAAACATCTTAATTGAATGTTTAACTTTTAATCCACATCGTCTTCACTTTTTTCATGTACCATCACCTTTGAAAGACTTGGTAGGTAAAAGATACCACCTATATATATTTAACTTTGTAAAAACCAATTTCTTCTTAACTTGCATTTAATTCTTTCTCCAAAATGGTTTCCTATTATTTTTCATAAGTTGAAATCGTTCCTAATTATTAATCTTACGTTTTACTTAAATTTTAAATCAATAATTCGGTGTCTGTCCTTAACGTTTGAAATTTTATTAATTCATTGTTGTTCTGTCTTGTTTTATATAATTTTATCACGGTTTTCTTGCTTTGTTAATTATTTACAAACTTCTTAAAATACTTTTCACATTCTTCGTGGAGCAGTATGACCAAATATGAATCTCGAGCCATAAAACCAAGCAAAATCAACCATAAACCTCAAAATTCAAGGACGCGGTAAAGTAATTTCGTCTGGATAGTAGTCTAAGAAAATATAGCGAGGAAAAGGGGTTTTATATGATCTGATAATTGCACAAAATGGCTCGGTTTTCAACAGACACACAATACAAATGATAGTAGCACAAACAATTCTTGCAGCTTTTGTTTTTATTGTATTTTCAATCGCCAAAATAGGGTCTGAATGTGAATAACTGTTAAAAAATCACTAATTTCTGTATGGAAAAATCTATAAATTAGAAATACCATTTCCTTAATAGAAACTCCTCAACGTTTATACATGATATGGAATTTGTATATAAAATTCTTATAAAAAGTTACTATAGCTTGCAAATTTAAAACGAATGAAATATAAATTAAAATATTTTAATCAAAATCAATAATCGCCATACAAAAAATTAAATGTTATTAAGTAGCTGCTAATTATAATATATTAAAAAGCATCGGATACTATACAGAAATTAATAAGCATATTATGATTTTTACTAATGTAACTGCAATTATCGGCAGTTTGAAAAAATGTCATTCTGTAAACAATATATATATATATATTTTACGGAGTTAATTACTAAAGTGTAAATGTACAATCCCTAATTACATACATTAAATGAAATACAAAAGACTTTATTTTAAAATTATAATGACCATATGTAAGCTATAAATAGAATACTTGATGATTGTTCTTTCAATACGCAGTATAATAGAATAAATAACGAAAAGTTATTAATACACAAATTCGTTTAATATAATGTAAAAAACAAGATAAATAAAATTTTAGGTTTTCATTATCGTGCAAAAATGATATAAGTTGAACATAGACATCTGTGCATAAAATTAACAATACCTGTATTTACAATTAAAAAGAATCATACACATAACACTTTAAGATTTACTCTTAGAAAACTATTTAAACTGTCAGAGTTGAAATCACTCCCATGCGTTTTGCTATTTCAGGTATTAAAATATTATTTAAAATCATTCGCAAGCAGTTTAATCGAAAATGAAGCTATTTTGCAGAAGATGAAAATTTCTCACCCAACCTAGCAATATTCAAATCTTGCACTTTCTCCCGTAAGAAAGTTTATCATCTAAATACATGTATGAAACGAATTGAATAAGTAATTTTGAGAATTAGTTCTCCTCCAAGAAACTTAAATTAACTCTGTGATAGCATTATGAGTTAAGAATAGCATACCGTTCCTATCTTTGACCCGAAATAATTATTAGAAAAAAAAAGGGATTCAGCCATGCCGAAAATTCTAAGATAATAAAGTAATTGACTCCAGAGAAACAAGATTAACAGAGAAGTGGAATTTTTTCTGCTGCTGAAATATATTTCTCATTACGGGGAATCTTGATAGAAATAATCCGGAATAATGCTGATAAGGTTAAAAGACTCGGATTATTTCTGTTAAGAATTTTTATGAGACGAGCTACTGAATAAGGCAAATACGTTTATTAAACATTACTGAAAAAAACATTGTACACTATTTTTATTTTTTCATACACAAAATATATGAAATTTTGTAATCGTCAAAAAATTTGAACTCGAACATTTAATGAATCCCTCCTGTTCAGGCCTTCCAAATTCCGAAAAGCACATATTTGGAATTTTACATGTCTACCTATGTTCGTCTCACTTTAATTCAAAATAACTCAAAACGCTCACAATAATTCAGAAACGTTTTGACCTTAGACTTTATTAAGTATTTTGACTTTACATCACATGTGCTGATTTTTATCAAATTTTGAACGAAATTTATTCAAGAGAAATCTAGCTGTTCGATTCAAACCAACAAGATAGTTAAAAACTGTAATGAGGAAGATAAATAAAATTTCGAAAAAAAGTTTATCCTATAAATGTACATTAGTATTAAATTCAACCATCAACGGACAGACTGTTCTCTCTACGTCGATAATTCGCCCTTCTGTATTTTTGCATATATTTGAACATATCCATTCCAAAACTAAACAGTTTAAATAAATGAATTCTAGTTCTCACTTTTAAAAAGTTTATATCAAATTTTAAACAAAATTTGTCGAAGGGTTGGAAATGTGGTCTGTACTTTCACATGCATGTGAACACAATAGTTGAAAAACGCAATGACTTAAATAAATGAATACTGATGTGTGTTTTTGTAACCACAATTATAGTTCTATATCAAATTTTATTTTCAAGGGCTTGAAAAAAATATCCAATCTGCATATTTGATTTTCGAATACTTGTTTATTAAATTCATGTCAAAGACTAATTGCCAAAAGTCATTAAAAATGTTAGATTATCTATGTTACACAATAACGACCTTTCGTAAAAGAGGCGTACGGCTTTATTCAATGTTCTCATTTTTATGATGCTTCTTCTTCTTGTGTACAGACGACCACCCCGCCACCACTGATCGTAGCAGTATCAAAAGGATTTGTTGTCGCCGACTGCATTTTTATGATGCTGTATGGGCAATAGAATATTATTAAAGAGTATCCTGAAACATTTTGAGGAGAACACCCCTGCTAATTGAATAGGTAATTCATTAGCAGGGGTCATAGATAATTCATTAGCATCTTGTTCCTCAAATAAATAAACATATGGTGCTCTATATCTAATGGTATCGCTATATCGGTAAATATGAAATGGTCGCTATATCAGTAAATATGAAATTATCTGGCAAATGTTTTCCAAGCCAACCAATATAAAAACAATAAAAATCCTAAAATAACTTTTAAGAAACAAATGCAAAAAATTGATAAACATGCTGATAGTGAACATACCTCCCTATATAAGAAAATATAAAAATTGCAATTAACAAATAAGCATATATTTTATTTTGATATCATTTTTAACCCGTAACTAGAGATATGAATTTCCTCACACGGACATGGACAAAGAGACATGGAGTCAAAATGACACCATTGTTATTTTTCTTTTTTGTCTTATGTAAACAGCATTGGAATTTATTTTGGAAACACAATACATTCTGAGAATCATGTAGTTACCAAAAATATAAAAAAAAGGTATTAATATTAAAATGTTAAATGTTGTTATATTAAATTTTGGAACGATGTTATAAGAAAACCTAAACAATCTTTTAATGAGCATTAACTTCGTTGAGATATTAGGGAATTACACTGATGTTAATAACTGTTAGAATTGAACGAACAAAAATGAGGAATATAATATTTTAAGAATATTTCTTTATTCTTTTTGCATTATTCAAATTAAAAGCGGTTTCAGATACATGGAGTCGATAACTCCACAACAAATACTTTGAAAAAGAATAACTCGGTCATACGCACGTATTCATACTTTTGCCAACATACTGCTGAAAGAACAACTTGAAGGTACTGAGGAGACGGTTGTCTTCAAGGACAAAATACCATGTGATTATCAGAGCTAATGAACAATGCGGTGTCATTTTGACTCCCATCTCCAGCTATGGTTCAAAGTTATTCTCTGCAAAGATTTTATTTTAATATTATTTTTAATACATACATTTTTAAGTCATTTTCTGTAAAGTACACTTTATTTACCCTTAACTGGGGAGGTGAAATTTTAGGACTTAACTGGGGAGGTGCGGTCTACGGGACTGCATTTCATTTACACTCAAATTAAATTTTCTAATGAATGTATTAGTATAAAAACTGCCAATATATTTGCAGATATTTTTCTTGATATATAGATATGTTTTAGAAATTTCTCAAAATATATTATCATCAAAAAAAGTAAATGCGTTGAAACATGCATTTTCTTCTCAAATTACATGTTACAATAAATAATATTCTTGAAAAAGCATATTACTTTTTATTTTTAAATCATATTTATTTTTAGAGTATATGAAGGTATATAGAAGACAATATAATACAAAATTCAACAATTATATAAAAAATAAAAAAAAAATGACAACAGGTAAAATTTGCCTTTTTTTTGTCGGTTTCTGTGACTTTCCTAATACGGTTTACTAGGGCCTTTTAAACATATAGGTTAAGAACTAGTATAAGAATCAACCTATAAATTATGTATATATATCTCTTGGTATATTAATATATTTTATAAATTTTTCAAAATATATTATCACTAGAAATATTAATTATGCTTGAACATACATATCAAAATTAGTTGAATGCGAACTTTCATCGAAAAACTCTTCTGTTCAATTATCCTTATCACTAAAATCACTTTCTGCTTCATTTAAAAGTGTCTGGAACTCTGCTTCATAATAGGATCAGTAAACTGTATGATATTTCGGGGCCTAAGTTTTAGCGCCATCTGCTAAGCCTTGTTTATCACTGGGACACTAACAGGGAGATGCGGTCTTAGAGACCGTGCTCGAAAGAGTAACTGAATTATTTTAAAAAGCATCTGCTAAAATCGGTTGAAAAAGTGCACGTGTTTTGAAGGTTACAAAACAGTAAGCTACAGGGTCAATCCATTCAAATGGGCTAAAAATAGAATAGGGGTGACAGAAAATCCATAGCTAGCGGTCTTACAGACCGCACGTCCCCAGTTAAGGGTTAAGGAATAAATTTTTAATTAAAAATTCTAAACATTATTGATTTTCGTAGTGAATGATTAGTAAAGTACTCCGAAGTTATTTATTAATAAAATATAACTTTAGTCGTCTATTTTTAACTTCGGAATTTTATTATTATAAAATTCCAAATAAATGTTATTATAAATGATGAAAAGTAAAAAAAAAATAATAAATCATAACATACTATAGTTTACCAATCAATAATCGTTGATATTTGAAAAAGCAATATTCAAATAAATACACATGTTTGATGAAAAGAAATAAAACGTAAATAAAGATTTAATTACCGACAAGTGAGATTTTTGTTGTCTTACTTGGAATGTAATTACGAACCAGAAATCAAGTAAATCTAATTACTTTAAGTACCACATTTGCATTTACTTTCAGAAAAGCATACCTGACATCTCTGTCGAAGAAACAGAAAGGAATTTGCATGTTGTCCATCCGAATCATTTTACTCCGAAATTTCTGGTGGAAAAAGTAATATTATTTAATTACCTTTTGTAGTAAAAGTAATCAATATTCTCTTCTGCGATCATAATTAACGGTAATTAATTTCCTGCCCCTTACAGGACAACGAAGGATAATTTTCGAAATGACGATTCTTTAATGGTGACACCAAGTGTTTGTTGTTAAGGAATTTTTCTTTGGGATTGGAGAAAATTTTGGTATTACAGTTCAGCAACAGTAGGGAAGAGGACTGGTCTTGTTTTTAATCAAAAGAATATTTGTGTTTGGGGCTACTTCTGCATGATTGCTTCCGAGTTAAACTACCCTGTAATTGTTTAATGGGATGAAACAAAACAAAATAAAAATATTGCTAAAAGTTAAGAATTTTCGGAGTATTTTTCTGCAGTGAACATTTACTGAACATCAATCTGTCACTAAGCAAATCAAGTGAAAGATTTTGAATTGTTGGTGAGACATTTTTTGAAAGGTAAATGGAAAGAATTTTAGTGCTGCAGTTCAGTAACAGCATGGAGGAAAACTTGCCTTGTTTCTGATCAAAAGAAATTAAGTGTTTGTGGCAGATTATATACGCATGTTTCTGACTCAAACAATTTTTAATTATCTCATGAGTTATACTAAAAAAAAACTTAAAAAAGTAAAGAATTTTTTGGTCATTTGTTTCAATGTTTTAAAGTTTTGATAGAAATTCTCACAATGATTTTGTTTCAAAATGTATCGAAACCGTCTGCAATTATCAAAGAAATTTATATTTATTCAAAATGGAGCTTAGAATTTGCTTATTAATCAGCTAAATTTCGTAGCATAAATTCCAAATTGATGATAATCCCTCCCTTTTGCAATGTTCAACTTCAGTAATGGAAAAAATACATTTTTAAAAGTTTCAAATTATTTGTTTAATAATTTAAGATTATACGTCCTTTTTAAACAAATTCAAATTTAAATAAATAATATGTAATTGAATTATAAATAATTATAAAACATAATATCAATGACAAGAGAATAGATTTGCACTGATAGTAATTTAGAGTCCCTGCAATGATAATTTTGATATCAGCGCAGGAACTTCACTTGTAGTAGCAACCACATAACACATGTCATAATATATGCTCTCTTACAGAACATTACCTTGAGATTCGCAATGATTTAAGATTTAAGATTTAAAGATTTGATATTTTTTTTATTTGGAACTATTTAAGTTTATAAGGCATATTTATTTATTTTAGTTTATGAGAGTTATCTTCAATAATCCTTACATGAAGCACGTATTATAAAGAAGTCAAATATATACAGAATATAAACTTTCTTGAATGTTTTCTTTCTGAGCAGTAAAAAAAGCGTTTTTAAAGCTTTTTTCCCCTTATTTCTTTAAGAAGAATTTTCTAATTTGTATTCCACATTCTATTTTGGAAATTTTATAATTAAAATTTAAAAATGTTCAAAATTTGGTAGAAGACTACCCTCATTAAACTATAAATAGTTATTTAAAATGAGAAAAAATTAAGTTTTGGCATTACAATACCCACTCCTATTTAAAAATTTCTCAAAAACAATATTAAGAAAATTCTCAGAAAAAAAATGTGACGACCATTCGAACCATCGAACTGAAACTTGTTACAAGAATCATCTTAGAAGCTTTTTATGAAACACCCCTAGAATAATAATAGTTTTAAAAATAATAGTCTGAAATTTATATGAAAATGAAATTTCTCTCTCGAATGGAAGAATTCGAAATGGTGGCTTTATTCCACTTATTCTTCAGCATTCTCTAGAAAACGATTTATAATGGTAGACACGCCATCAACTTGAAATTTTTATAGATCTGGGTGCATACTTTTTTATGTCAATTCTTCTATTCATAACATCATATTTTCACATGATGAAAATGATAATTAAGGCTCATTTTTTAAAAGAAGTATCATCAGAGATATTTCGTAGGAATTTTATCATAGTGATATTGCAGAATGTAAGACATAAAAGAAGTTCATTTAAAAAATTTCTTATAATTTAGTAAAAATTTATTTTTGTTAACTAATTGATGTAACAATTATTACACATAGAATTACATTTATGATGACACCATGTCAGAATTTGAGTATTGTATTTGAAGTTTAAAACACTTCAAAATATATAAAATGCGGTAGAGTAGAAATTCTTTGGATACCAATCGATAAAATGATTTGTTGAAAGCAGAATTCTTCACCAATAAGAAACTATGAAATCATTAAGCTCCCTTTTATCGACTCTTTTTAAAACTATTCTTTTTAACTTCAGTTGAAGTCCATATACTGTTGCCCAAAACAATTTGTGCCCCAATGTTCCGATAACAACTCAAGTTAAGCTGCCAAATTGGACAACGATTGTCCGTATCAATCAGTGATGACATCATAACTCTCTCAGAACTTTAATGATGGCAATTAACTGTCCGTTAGTAGGAAACCCCACTGATTTATCTGTTAAGCCTGTTCCCGGTTTCTTTAGAGTGACTTGCAAATGATCAAAATATAGTGGGAAAATAAAAAGTTTTCAAACCCCCATTTCCACACTGAGAAACGAGAATTCGAATCAAACATTGAACAAAAACATGCAAATACTGGATAAAAATTCGAAAGCTATAACTTTGCAAAACCAGACATTCATCCACTCTGAGAATCAAGAATATTGACAAAAATTAAATAAAATATAATTTTCGACAGGGATTTGAAATTTGTAAGTTTTGAAAGCCTGGAATTCGCTTTAAAAATAGAAAATATTAATCGCAAATCAGATAAAAATTCTTCAGTAATGGTCTTTTTATTAAAGTAATGTAAAATTTAAAAAAATCCTTTATGAAATTAAATTTGGTAAGTGGAATAATAAGTAAATTTTCTTTTTTACCAATCATTCAATATTTAATTCCCTTCTTCCTTTTTTCAATCACAATGTTACCTGTAATTTTTTTCTCACAGGAAGCAATTATAAAAATCATTTACAGACTAAAATACTTAAGGTGAGTTTACACTCGTCCAGTTATAAGACGGACAGTAAGACAACGCATGCGCACAAAGGGATTGATTTATGTTTGCCACAATTACATAAGATAGATTCAGGTATTTCATGCTTGGCTATAAATTGACGTTTTGGCGTCCCTGAATATTTTTTCACTCTGTATCGTATTAAAATGATGGATATTTACACAAAAATGCATGGTAAAATAAAAAAAAAATGTTAATATACTTAAATTTGGAAAACTGTAAAAAAGAAGTGGCAAATAAAATGAAAAAAGAACACAACCTCGTACCAGAAAGAGCAAAAGATGTCGGAATTAATCTATGGTAAGTGATCCTTTTTTTCAAGCCACATAAAAACCTACCAAATTCTACAAGCGCATACGGAGTAAGAAAAAAATACAACACAGCGCTTGTTGCTGTCCCGTCGGGGAAAGTACTTGCCATGTAACGATCGGCATTTTTAGCCTTTCTACGCATGCGTTGCCTACTGGCTGTCTTATAACTGCTCGAGTGTAAGCCCACCTTCAGAAAGGGAGAATAAAATCATCTTTTATTCATTAAAGGATGTTTAGTTCAATGAGATTGGGAAATTCTAATGATAGTACGGCGTCTGTGTTTTTGATTTTAACCCTTAAATTCATGATTATTTGCTTTGAATTTAAAAAAATTCGTTTGTTATAGAAAAATATTTATAGGTTACGTAAAAAATAAATAAATCCAGGTATTATTACCTTATATTTATTATGAAAAAAATTGTATGCGGACTTTTGGAAATATGCAGTATTTATCAAAAATCTAGCTTGTATCTAATATAATTTTAAATACAACATCATCACACATTGATAGCTTACCTGACAACATAAGAGAGGCAATTTTTTAACAATTAAATAGATCACTCCTTTATAGGAAACTCGACAACAGAAACTACCTCTTTAGATTCTCACTGAACTTAATCACCCACCATATTCAAGTATTAAAAAAACGATCTAACTTACCGGCCAAAAGTATTGCCAACTTTTTTCTTTCACACATAATTTATTGTCTAGGGTTATCAACGTGCGTTCGGAAACGTACACGTTCGGGTTTTTGAATAAAATTAAGTGGAACTGAATGTAGACAATTGGCAACAATATACTTTTAAGGTTTAAACATTTTAACAGGTGATATTATATTAACAAATTGAACAAGTTAACCCATGAAATAAAATAATATAATTATTATAATATAAATAAAATATTATAAATAAAATAATATTAAATTAAAAGAATAATTATTTTATACTAAAATAATAGTGACATAAATAAAATATTGTAATACAAATTATTAATAAACAATATTAAAAAAATATTTTCTTAAGGGAAAAAATATATATTTAAAATACAAAAAAAAAATCTGAAAGAAAATTGTAGAACAAATGATTTATTATTCGCAACATAAGAGGACTTAAATTAAGTGAATCGAGTATGCAAATGGACAAAAAATATATATATATTTCAAGAGTGCGCTAAGTCAATATATTTTTTTTATTCCTATAAAATATCATCGTATAAAAAAACCTCCAGCCGCTAAGAGAGATTACCAACTATTTTCTTCTCAAAGTACCGAAAATAAACAGATTTAGTGTAAAGGTACTCCCGTCTTGATGGTACAGAATTTAATCCATCTTCGTACAGTCCCAGCTTCAACGCTTTTACAGTGGTCTATCAGTCGCCAGAAAGACAAAAGAAATCGGTGACTTCATTGATGTTAGGGTGACAAGATTTCAAGTGACAGTCCTGACTAGCAAGAGGGAGTGACCCAGTTAGGACAAAAAGCAGCCTTAAAGAGCCTCAAAATGAAATTTTTGTTTTCCTTTCCAAAACGGATTATTTTATTTTACTGCAGTGAAAAGATTTCTATTTATAGATGGTGAGAAGTTTGAATGCCAATCCAATAGTGTTATACTGAACAAAAAAGAAAGATTCGACATTATTTGATGAAGGAATTTCTCAGATTTTGTGCTCATTGACGAAGAATGTGGTTAGTTAAAGATGTTTGTATAACTAATGTAATTTGTAAATAGATGTTTGTATAATAATTAATCTTCACATAGGAAATCCTCTTCATTTTTTGGCATAAAACTTTTTTATGGAGACTTTATCAAATTTGGACCTCTAAAATAAGGCAAAGAAACGGGATAAGAAAATTCTACGAATTGACCATAATTCCACTTTTTTGATGAACAGATTCTCGAATTCATAAAAATTTGAATTTTTTTTAAATGACAAGATATTTTTTATATTTATTTTTGAATGACATTTACAGATTTTGCTTTTTGTATATTAATTATTTGTGTTATTGCCTTTAAATAAACAATACTTGTATTTACTAAGCATTTTGTTACACGAAGTTTAAAAGAAAGTTGTAAGAAATAAAATATTTTATACTACAATATCATGTGCTGATTTTTGTGAGAATGACTAATATATAACTTACATGGAGATAAAATTTTTTTTTTAAAAATTTATTTCTGTGATTATTATTAAGTAATATATTTTATCCTTCCCATACCTTAAAGCAATATCAAAATACGTTATGTCAGAAATATCAAATCGTTCAGATCGCCTTTTCTCTGAAATGTTTGCTGTACTTTTTGCATTTTGTCACAAAATTTTATACTATTGTTCCCAGTTTGTACGTCGGAATTTCGTGAGCTTTGATGTTGTCTATTATAGTAAATAACTTTAATATAGTGATTATATTCTAAGCCTTCGTTCAAAAAATAAATTTCCATCAGAAAAAATGATGTATTTTTCCAACACCTAATTTAAGTACGTTAGAAATAAAATTAAGCTATAAATAACCATTTTTATAGTTTGATAAGCTGCCAAAAGTGGAAAGCATAAATGATTATAGAAGAAATCTCCTAATTTCCTTTGTGTCTTTTAATTTCATGATTATCAAAAATATTTTTGCCATAAAGATTGGGATCTCGACTGATAAGTAAATAGAGTGAAAAAATTATTAGATTCATATAATATTAAAGAGGAATATAAGAAATGCATGTATATAATATGATTTATTCTCACAGTCTCATATATTTTTTTTTCTATTTTGATTTTTTCCAGTGATATATCTGTCGCATATAAAAAAAATGCCAAAGTTCATGTACTATATTTTTTACTATAGATAGTGAAATTACAACTTTTCTATTATGATACGGTCGTTAATGCAACAAAGTTGCATGTTAACAAAAATATTCGGGATCAATGTTCTTTTCTTATAATAGTGATTCTCCTATAAAGAAGCAAATATACACGAAAGAAGAAAAACTCTTTATAGTTTCAAATTCAAAATTAGGTCATAAATAAATAAACTAATAGATGAAGGAAGTAAAAACAGATTTTTGAAGGATTTTTTTTTAATTTTAAGAAATAGATATCTTTAGAATTTGCAAAAGCCATATAAAACTTCAGATTTAATTGCGGCTTTATATACATGAACCATTGAAATAGTTTCATGTATTCTTAGTTAAATTAATCCTTTTTCGTTATGCTATACGTAATATTATGAAATATTTATTGAATCATGGATCATTCTTACTTTTATGTGATAAGTGTTCTTAATTTACTAAAAATATGAGTCCAAAAATGTTTTTAAAGCGAATGTAGGCTTGTCAAATCGATCTTTCACAGCTTCAATCATAACAGTTTAAAAACAAACTCGAATCAGTTTGCAATAGCTGGTTAGTATCTTTAAATTATGTTGTCGTATATTGCTTAGGAGAATAATATCTGCTGACATGTTCTTCCACTTTCGAAAAAAAATAAGAAAAAGAAAGAAAAACGAGAAAGATACTTCGCAAAATATTATTAACGTATTTATTAAAAGGTAGTTTTAAGATACAATATTTGGAAGAAATAAAGACGTATGTTTTTTTTATTGTGTTTGCTTTCAGAATATGATTGCTGACTGTTAAAAGGAAAATCTTCTAATTTGCTTTTCCTTCTTCGTTATGACAGGTGATACAGAAATAGCTGTTGTGTAGAAGAAACTATAAAAATATATCATAAATAGCAGAAATGTTATTGAAACAACAAAATTAAATAATGGTCTGAAAGGCATTTGATCACAATTCTGCTGAGAGCCAATTTATATAACAATTCATTATTTTTATCCTTATTTTACCTACATGGTATAATATTGATGGATTAAATTACGTTGTAAATATGTTTGTTTTATATTAACCGCCTTTTACAGCATAGTACTTTCACCCAAAAATTGAAATTTCTTGAACAGAAATATGAAAAAAACTCTTCGATACATTTACTGGTATTTTAAAAACTTGACATGATCTATGTTCATTTTATGGCCTTACTTTAAATTACTGTTTTGGCCAATACGCAACATTGCATTATATGTGTATTAAATTATATTTAAGAAAATGTGCTTCCTTTTCCACTCCATTTATTGAAATAAAAAGAA
The DNA here is from genome assembly GCA_026543865.1 of Argiope aurantia. Lineage (NCBI taxonomy): Eukaryota > Metazoa > Arthropoda > Arachnida > Araneae > Araneidae > Argiope > Argiope aurantia. Next base: position 83,035 of record JAPMOR010050242.1, on the reverse strand, counting down.
AAGATTCTACTAAACTTTTATCATCTGTAGTAGAAAATATTCTTTGTTGACGATGGCAAAAAAAAAAATGTAGGAACATAAAATACTATTATGTGCTTCATAAATAAACACTCATATAACTTGGAATATTTAACAACCTTTATATATTATTCATTGATTTTTATGTACGTTCTGCAGATGAACTACATTTTTATGTCGTTTCATGATGTCATAACGTGGTCCCGTGGGAAGAGTTTCTGTACCAAAACAATTGTTTGATACTTATATATTGTAATATTTATACATTTGTCACTTAAACATTGTAATATTTATTACTGTGTCTTTTTAAAGAAATGTTAGTTCGAGAGAAAAATTAGATAATTATTACAGTGAATTAATAAAGACATAAGCGCGTTTCTAGAGAAAATGTTGTTCTCATTTTTTGTTTCGCCGAAAAATGTTTTTGTCGCAATTCTATTTAAGGTTTGTGACTACGTTCAGGCTGAATTTTTTTAAAAACGTTTTGAAACTAATTATACTTTCGAATATTTGCCTACAAAAGATTTAAAAGACCTCCATGAAATCAAAATATACAATAAAATGGCAAATGTTTTCTATAAATTGCCATTTTATGGGCTATTTTGGTTTCATTTCCCCTTTAAATCCATTTTTTTTTTTTTTTTTTTTAAATAGGTATAAAGTAAAAATTTTCCATTTTAGAGTTTTATCAAATAATTTGATTAAAATTGACAAATAACTTAAAATATATATTTTCTATTCTTGAACTAAAAAATAAGCTATATTGTATCCATTCTTTAATTATTAGGATTCGATTAATAATACATAATTTAATACAAAATTCTAGCGATTTTATAAAGAAACCTATTCAAACATTTAGAATATTAAACAAAGAAATCAAAATTTCTAAAAAAATCCATTGTTTAACGCAGTCACCAATCTTAATCATTCATGTATTGAAACTTTTAAAAGTACCGAATAATTATTAGATTTTTCCGTAACGCTGATAGTATTTTAAAGATTGCTATCATATTCGAGCCACTGGCAGATAATCATACATTTTGCAGCTGGTTCAAATATTTTTTGCATATATCTTGGAAAGCTAAATAACAATAATATTATTCTTTATTAAGTAAGGATTTTTGATTTTTATATCCATTTTTATTTCGAATCCTTTTCTTTCATATCTTTTCATATAACATTATAATTTTTATATGACTAATTCAATTATTTTCATTCAGACACTTTTTATTTAACTTTCTTAACGTGAACTATCATTTTAATGTTTTCAGAACTTAATTATCAGTTAAACACTTATATTTAATCTAAATTAAACTAATCTGCTTGATGTCATTTGGTATAATCATCTTTTATATTTATTACCATTTTTTTACGAATCAGTTCATTGTTGGTGCTATAATTGTGCTACTTCTGGACCTAGAACTAGGAATATGCAACTTTTGGATTATTCTTTTAATTTTCAAACGAAATTAAACTAACTAAGAACCTTTCGAAATTTTTTCGATCTTCTGAAGCTTTGTGAAATAATACAGTAAAGGAATTAATGTTTTCCTTTAGTTAAAAATATAACAATTTATTTTTTCTAAGATGTGAATTACCGTACACGTTTTTTTCCTCAATTCTATACATTTTTTTATAAAAATGATTGTAAGTATACTTTACAACAATACTTTCCTTTGTTGTAATCATGCTTCAATGGTTTTTATTGCTACTACAAATATTTTATCATGGAATTTTCTTCAATAATTGATTGCTGAAATATAAAGATTGTTGGGATTCTTTATAAAATATAATTTGGCATTGTAACTCTTCGCTGTAACATATTAAACTGCATCTTTCTGTAAAGTATTAAAAATATATTTTCGTTTTTAAACTTTCAATTTTTGTTCTTTTATTACCTTTAAATATATATATTTTTTTTCACTGAGTCAGTAAAAAAAATTAAAAAATCCTCTCTGATATTACAAAAATTATAAAATTAAATATGTTTTAGAAAAAATACCTTGACGTTGAATAATTTAATTTTTATATACCTTTTTTAAACCTATTTTCATCCAGTAGACTCCTCATTAGGTTAGCGGAAACTTAATCATTTATCATTTTTGATTAAAGCTCAAATTTAAGCAGATGCAGTTGAAAGAACCAGTAAAAGTACGAATTAGGCTCCTGAAATAATGCAAGTTACGTGAAAATTTGTACGTATTTCAAACTAAAAAAATTCATTAGTGAGGGAATCATTAATGCTAGTAATATTTAAAAAATTTTATTAAAATTTTTGCTCTTGATAAACCTTTAAAATTGGCGGGAGTCGAAGAAAGTTAGTACCTTATAAATTGGAGAAACAATTTAAATAAAATTATATTATTTACTATACTAAAGGAATATTGTTTTTGAAATTTATTTTTATTTACTTTTTAATGTAGACAATTCTGACCAAATAATTAGACAAGAGAACTCAAATGATGGGATTGGCATTTTCTGCTTTTTGCATGCAATTCTAAAGTGGTTAGCATTTATTTTTGTTTCTGAAAAATATTTATAAGGAAAGAATTAGTAAATTAGAAATTTTCGATGAGTTGTTAGAAAAGTATATAATAATCTTTAAAAACTCCTTTCTGGAATCTCAACACAGTTAGTATAAATAGAAAAATTAAACATTTCAAAAGTTATAAAACTTTAATTAAGGTAAGATAATTAGTCTAATGATGTAGAACTTAATTATGAAAGGCAAATTGGAAAAAAATTTATGACATCAGGCCAAAATTCCGAAATATACGAAAGAACGCAAGTTTTCAATACAGTTTTGTTATCTGAAATTATAGTAAACGTTTTAGAGTTTTCATAAATATATATGTAAATGATTTTACATTCTAAAGCAAAAAATGAAATTACGGCTGATAGAAAGTATCATTTCAATTTTCAGTTCACAGCTGTTTTTGAAATCAAATATAATCGACAAATGTAATACATGTTATTTCATATAATGTCGTGACGTCATGTACTTTTTTCTACTACAAGAAACACATTGGATTTTAAAATCTGTTACAAATTGTTTGACATTTTTTATAAGATAATTGACTGTATTTTGTATAATTTGACTGATCTTTAAAAACCTCTGGACTTTTATTGCCAGGACGGAGATATTTTTCATATCTGAGATATAGTCTTTGCGAAATTATGACTAATGAGATGATTAATTGAATTAATTATGATTAATTGAAAAAATGTACCACCTATTCTATTTTATTTAATCATTTTTTGTTGGCAACAACTTATATTCCACATTAGACTTATATCCCACTTTGTGTTTCAACAAACCACAGACACTTTTCTGTATTCATATTTTTTTAATCTTTAATTTTTTATTAAATACTTACAATAAATCTATCTTTATAAACTTTGAAGTAATACCAAATTATTATTAAAATATAATTCATTTATTTTTTGAAATAAATAATATAATGTAGAACTCTTTGTGAAAACTGAAAAGCAATACTTACATTATTCGCACCATTTTTTTAAAATAATCCTTAAAATTTCTTGATTTTTTTCTTTTTATAATTTAAGATCATTTTATTGTAGACTGTTATAAATATTTACGACTGAACCAATTTCTATGGTTCCAATTTCTAAAAAGTGAAAGGAAAAATGGAATTCCTGAGATATTAGATTTGGGGCCATTAGAGAAGGATGACTGAAACCGAATCTTCGTTAACCAACTCCCCAAAAATATTCATCTTTATAAGCTAAAACTTTACACCCGATTTCAAGAAAAAACATTAAATATCATAATTGTGGCTTTAAAAAGGCCTAAAGAAGTGTTAGAAGCGAATTTGTACTTCTTTCTCTTTCAATTCTTATTTCGTTTTGATCGAAACATTCCACGCAACAGCCGAAACAAAATGTTTGCGAATAGTCGTGGTCGATTCCCAGAGCACTCAAGTGGTTTCACATCAAAGAATCTGACCACTGTGACTGCAGGAAGTTGGTGATCCACTTCACTATACCTTTAACTGTTTTCTCGCCACGTCATTTTATCTTAGGAAGCCAAATTGCGATCTCAAGTAACGTAACGTAAGACAAACTATCGAAGATCAAAGCGAGAAAGATTATGATGTTATTACAGGCTAGCGAAGATTTGGCGTTCCTCAAGTTCAAGTTCAAAATTATTTGTTTCATCGTTATCCTCAAGCAAATTGAACTTCATATCGAATTCCATGGAATTATTTTCTTCGGCAAATACAAACTTTTGCGTATAATTGTATTGAGGGTTTTATAATTGTTATATTTACAATAATTCAATAAATTTTAACATAATAATTCAACGTTTAACATAATAATTCAATAAATCTTTTCACGCATACGCATGAACTGATAGGGGATCTTAGAGATTCCGAGTTCGAGGGAACTCTGGGATCAAAGACGTAAAAAGTAAATATATGCTATACAACTGGTCAATGAAGTTTTTACAAAAAAAATATTTATAGATATAGATGGAATCAGAGACCAAATATCAGTTTTTGGAGTTAATTTTCATAATTGTTATCAATGTGTAAGAGAATGTAATTTACCAAGCAGATAATTGATGCTCGTAATTCAGTCACGGCTTATAATTTAAATGCCGTGTTCAAAACACAACCTTATTATGGAGTAATTCAAAAAATTACATAATCAGATTTTTTGTGTAATATTCCGGAAGTATAATCATATCTCAAAATGTTTATTTTCAAAAGCTGGTTTTCTAAAGCAAAACTATTAAATAAATTCATTTACAAATCCAAAACTAATCGATTCAAAAATTAATCGAAGAAAAAAAATTAAACTTCATGTAAGCAGAAACGAAAAGTATATCCTTAACTTCAGGGAAATTCCTAAAATAATTAGATTCAAAATGTTCTGATATTCTTAATGAAAACATTATTTATCGACAAACTATTATCCTTAACTCACTGCAGATATTTTTTAAAAACTTTTATCGGTGAACACATTTTGCTGTGAAGCATTGTGTTGGAACGGGTTTCATTCATAAAGGATGTTTTTGGAACACTATGCAAACTATAGCACTTAAAATTTTGTAATAAAATTGTGTTCTCTGTAATTCTATTATGTATAGGAAATAAAGAAATGAAAGACAAAAATCTAGGAGGAAAAAATAGAGGTTTTAAAGGTAAACAATAAAACAATTTTTTTCAGTTTACTAAAAAGTTTTCAAAGTGAAAAATTGAAGAAAAAAAATGAAAAAAATAAAAAACCAAGGCAAGAAAAAAAATTTCACTCCAGTCTATAAAATTAGAATACATAAAAAAACAATTACAGCAACATAATTTTATTAATTTGTTTGTTTTTTCATCGTATGCTCACTTACTTCCATGCAAAGCAAACTTTTTGTATATAAAATGCTCTTATTTTTTAACTGATGCATTTGAAGTTATTAATTATTTAGGAATATACTTTGTACAAAATATTAACTGAATACGTTGATCTAACCGAAATCGTATTTACTTACTTCAATATTGGAACAATCAGAATCAAGTATAATGTCATACAACGTTCACTTAGTAAAAACATCGTGAAAATGCAAGGTGAATTCTGACTCCATCTTAAAAGAAATTGGCTTAATAAAAGTAAAGGAAAAAGTTTTTATGCTTCAAATCATTAAAAATATTTTATTTTCTATCAAAAAGGGAAGGAACTTTGTATACATAATATGATAACATGGAATATATATATATATATATAT
>JAPMOR010050242.1:21349-76877 GCA_026543865.1 Argiope aurantia | reverse complement strand
AGGGATTGCTTTCCCCCTTTGCGGTCATTTCAGCGCTGCTGGATCTAAGTCGTTAGCTTACCACATGGTGAGTGACAGTTATTGCTTATCGCTATCGCTGCCTTTCGATTTTTAAGAGAATTTTTCTTTTAGTGGTTAAGAAGAGAGCTACAATAACATAGATTAAAAATGCAAAAATTGTGATTTTGTTGTTGTTGTTTTTGTTGAGGTTTTTCGATTATTTCATAAAACACCGCATAAAATTTACGTTAAGAATAAATTATTGTTATGTTTAATTTGATAAGTCTAATTTTTATAAATTGAAAGCTATTATTTTTTTTCATTGTAATATGTTTCTCAAAATTTTTAATCTCCTCTTACTGTGAAATTATTTCTTGAAATTACGTACAATCGATTTAATTCTTGAAAAAAAAATCCTTTCAGCGCATTGCCACTGTATTTTAATATTTTAAAATGAGCGTTTAAAACATTAATTGCGATAAGTAACATCAAATTATAAATTTGCTTCTTCAGTATTTAGAAAATGATTGTATAATTATGGAATTTCATACCATATTTCAATTTCCGAGATATCGGTTTTTGGTGTTTATCTGCATGATTAAATATATTTTACAATAATTACAATATTCAGTAATGCTGAAATAACTGGATTATGCAGCTGATGCACCTTATGACTGCAACACATAAAAGTAATTGTCAAAATATTTCTTTGTAATATCCATGATACAAATTTGGACTGGAAAAATGACTTAAATAATACAGGTTATTTAGACTTTTAATTAGACAATTTGCAACTGGAATTTTTCGAATGCTTCTAAAGAAAGCTCCCACAGAATATTAAGAACCATTTTAAAATAAATTACAATTTAAAAAGAAAATTTCAACTTTAAGTTATTTGGGTTAGAATCAAAGCCCTCACTATTTTGCAATCGGATAACGACATACCGTGGGATAAACGAATCATTAAAAAAAAATCTGAATTTAAAAGCTTTGCAAATGCAATTGCATTGATCTTTTTTTATTCATTTCTTCTTAGCTGCTTTTGGCGACCAACACATGTGTCGAGGTGGCTGGTCAATATAAAATTTTTAATTAAACGGTTTCTTAAGCAAAACATCTTAGAATTTTAAATTTTGATAGTCATATAACTCCTACTGTTTCAGACGCCATGCACCATTCTATACTACATAATTTTTTAATTTTCTATCTGCTACACGACAGTAAATCCTTAATTTAAAACGGGAGTGAATAAACTTCAATTAATGCAAAACCTGTTTTGTTGAAACCAATCAGGCTTATTAAATTTCTAAATTCGGGGAATAGAATCATTCAGCAATAAAGTTTTATGTATACTACTGAATATTTCTTTTTAATTTTTGAAATGTTTCAGATGATCTATCATACATCTTATCCAGTGAAAATTTCTCTGATTAAACTACAATTCAGCTTATTATAATAATAATGTAATTTTCAAGTTATAAAAACAATCATACATATTGTTATGTTTTTAATTATATTACAAGATAGAGCAGATATTTTAAAAATGAATGCAAAGTTGAAAACTTTTTTCGATGCTCAGTTGTAAAATTAAACTTTAGTTCAATTACAAAAAAATTCTAAAAGTATATTAAAAGCACGCTTTAACAGAAATTTACTAATTACGGAAATATAAGCCATGTCTTCGTAACTTCATCTTGAACAATAGAAAAAAAAAGTGTAGCAATAATGCAAACGGCTTGAATTATTTTATAACAGTGAAATTTGCTGTTGTTAAAAAGGCTTAATATATGCTCTTGAATTTATTGCAAATAATTAAAAAAATAAATAAAGTTCAAAACAAATGAATCATTGAAAAAGTAATCTTTTGAATTTTAAGATGATAAAAAAAAACCTTTTTATACTGTAATAATTGTAATAAAAAAAACTCATCAAAATCTCATTTAATTTTTAATTAATAATTTTTAAAAATGTTTCAGTAGTAGAAAAACAATAATTTCTACAATGCACAGTTTCTTTTTCTTAGATGTATATTCCACTGAGATAAATATGTAAGCTCTAATAGAGCGCCGAAACGCACAAACATTTGTCTCAGTTAATAATAAAGATGGATGAGTGTGTGCACCATTATTTGTCTGTTTGTTTTGCTGATCTTCAGACTTCACAGTTTGAAATAGAATTACCAAAATCATCACCTACATACGTTGGACAGTGGAACTCATTTCTTTAAAATTTTAATTTACCCTTTCTAAGGGCATGGGAATTACTCTCATCACCAAATTCATTCATCTTTGAATAAGATTATGTAAGTTGGCATAAATTCTTACGAATTTTTCAGTGAGACAAAGAGGCCTTCATTTGTTTATCTCAAATAAAATGATGTGTCTTGAACTGTTTCTTAATTATTAATTGAAAAATGTAATTAATAAATCAGATTAAATTTATCTAATAAGTGAATCTCTTTCCCTAGGTAAATCTCAATTCTAAAAGCATTTTACTCCAACATGACTAAGAAAAGAAAACCCTTTAAAGGGTTAATAAAAATTATTAAAATTTTAAAGTTCATTCGAAAATATCACAGTAGAAAAATAATTTGAATATTAATTGTAAATTCAATTTTTTTTATTAATGATACGAAATTTTATGCTATATAATTTTCCAACTTTAAATTAATCAAAAATAATTTAGTATATTTCAAATAGTATATATATATATTAATTGAAACTAAAATTGTTTTCATTGTTATCCTAATATTTCATTCTAGCTTTTATCCCACTGATGAGGATTTAGTTAAAGGGTTAAAAAGATGTAAGCTAAAAGCAAAGAGTTAAAAATTTCTTTACTGAAATACAAATAAACATGTATCTGAAGCGAAAGTTCCATAACTAGCGTGTCACTAAATGACACAAAGTTCAAGATCTTAATTTTACTTCAAAGAATGAATTTTCTTGGTGATACATTCAAATGTATAAATAAAATTGTACATTGTATAAATTGTGTTGAAATAATTTCGGATTTTATCGCGGATAAATGTTAAAATTTTAATTAATTTTTAATTAACAAAAATTCTAATTAAAATATTTGGTAATTTTCTCCCGAGGTGTACATTCCCAGTTCCAAATTATATACGGATGAAGTGTGTTCGCCCTAGGTCAAACAGTTTGATCGTCAATTCGAATACTCATTTTCATTATAAGTAGAGAAATTCACTAATTTAGTAGAAATATTCCTGCGTATCTGGCATCCTCGTTCAAACGAGTTCGGTTTTTAAAAAATGAAAATGTGAGGCTAAAGGTTATTAAGAAGAAAGAATTTCAAATTGCTTGAAATGTGGGTGTTTCCGAATTTTTCTTATTCAGTGACAGAAAATAACTTGTTTTAGTGTTACACTTTTTTTAGCATATTGGAATAATTTTTGTTATGGTTTTTGTGGATTTTTGTGTATTTTAATTGCTGCTGAATAGTTTATATTTTGAATATTGTCAAGAGGGATATTGTATAAATATCGCTTTTATTTTAACCTTTTTGTTAACTTTTTACAATGAAAGGACGCTTAGGATGTTCTTACTGAGTGAGAGACTTCACAAAAATTTATTAGCGATTCTTAAATTAAAGCCTTTTTTGTTATGAGTCATCTTTAGGTTTACTATCAGGGCACTGCGTAAGATAAGGTTCCATTTCCAGAAAATTGTGAATTGCTCTTTCTCTTACTCCTCTTTAGGACTAGTTGATAATAATAAGGAAATACTCCTTGAAATAACATCTGTGGGTTTTACCATTAACGACGTACTTTGTGATGAAACGTTAGGGGACAATCAATCAGATGCTCTTCTGACAATATCTTTTTGAGCATTTTTCTTGACAAGCCGATTTAAATCGAATTTGTTCTGACACTGTTCGGAATCTAAGCGACCCCCCTCCCTTTTTTTTAACCTTAAACTAAACAATAATTGTTTTTAAGGTTTCTAATCGTGGGAACAAACATAAAAAAAATATGAGAAAATTTTGTGCTTGAAGTTTGATATGCGATTTCAAAGCATGTGATAGTTTGAAGAATCATTTTCCCATTTGCATGCCAGATGATTATTGTACAAGAGGGCATATCAGTTGACAATAAAAACAGGAGCGAAAGAATTGAATATCGATATAGGGACTCTATATAAGTAAAGACCAGAAATGGGCAGTCTTTACTTATTCTGCAGATAGTTGAGATAGTGAAGCTACAAACTTATTCATATATTTAGATTTCTTTTCCTTTCAAATCCTATCGAGCAACCTGTGTGGAATACCTAGTCAGCTGGGTAGGAAACTTGATAATAAAGGCCGTCGTTTGCGGAAAGAAACTAGGTTCGAGTGCAAACAATGCAAGGTCGCACTGTGTATAACACCATGCTTTGAAAGATACCATACTGTGATGGATTACTGACACTTCTCACTCTCACAGATCATATTCCCATTGGCAGTTGGGACTTAATTTTATTATTTAAATAATCTGTATGTATTCTAGATATCTTTTGCAACAAGCATTTTCAGTACATGTTTCCGTATATATTCTTTGATATATTTTTATTTTCATTATACTACACAATTCCATCTTATGATCCTAAGAGAAAAACTAAATTTTTGCAAATAAGTTTTTCGGGACTTGTGTATTAATTTATTTTTTATGAAATTCGGAATATTTCTTTAAGATTGTGTAATTTTTTAAATATTTTTTGTCTGACATTTTGTAATTAAAATATTTGTATTTGTTCTTTTCATAATTCCAAGAATAAATAAGACGGGTTTGATTTTACAATTGCATCCCCTATAAAAAATCTAATAGGATCTTTTGTAATCATTAAGTGCACTAATATATTTCTTTATATATTCTACTTTTTGCATTAATTTTTATTTAATTATTTTGTTATATTGCTATATTTCTGGTAATCTCCGGAAAAACATTTATTGCATTTCAAACTTTCAATATTTCGTATAAATCATTTACCTTTAAAATATAATTTCTTCCGAGAGGCCATAGAGGTTCATAGGTTGAGCCATTTCTCGTAATTTTTCTATGAAGTAAATTTACTTGCGGTTTTGTCATCAAATTAAATGTGTCTATTCTCTTGTACATTTCAAGTAAGGGAAAGATTAATTTTATTGCACAGTTCTAAAAATAAAACCCATATAAGTATCTTATATAAAATTCAACTATATTAGAAATCGCAATAATTATACGTGGATTCACCTGCATTTATCTGCTACATATGCTACTAAAAAAAATACAGAACATATTTAATTGCAAAAGGTTTCTTTTTAAATCATTAAGAAGTTTTAAGATCGTCTATTTTGATTCATTAATAATGTAAAGAATTTGGAAGAACAACATTTTTAGTCTTAAATTTGGTGCAAATATATCTGTATATATTTGCACCATCTGTATATATTTATTAGATTGCTTGAACCATAATTGAACGTTGGTAAAACGTTGAGTTTCTAGGTGCATACTGGATTTTTGAAGGGATTAATTTCTTATTTAAGGAATTAATGTAAAACGGAATCAAAACTGTTTTGGTTTCAGGTAACAATCCCTTCATTAAAAACCTAATGTAATAGCACAAATAGAAGTTTTATTATAAACTACTAATAAAAGTAGCATATTAATGAAGATGTGTATATAAGTAAACATATATTTTGAAAATGTTTTTGATTGTGTTTGTAAAAATAGTTTTAGCTTGTAACAGGTTTTTAAGTACGCGCTCATATTCATTCTGTTTTAAGAGCATTATTGTTCACATTTTCTACAGTATTTACACAAATTTTCAAAACTCAGTACTTAGATTTTCAATAACGCTACAAAAAAACGCCTGAAGTCTATATTTATGACGTAATTAAAAGACGGCCAAAAATCTGTAGTGAAGAAAGCTTATCAGATTTGTCAATCGGTGCATATTAAAAGTAATCGAGTGTGATAAAATATATAATGTTGTCAAACTTACGAAGGTAAATACAATTGTATTCTTCAACAAACTAAAAAATATATAATATACATTAGGTACATTAAAAATTTAAAGATGTTAAAAAAAATGTGAAAAAAATTAAGCCAAAATGTCAGAACAAGATACATTAATTTTACATATACAAACTAGTATATATAAAATACCAAACTAGTATATATAAAATAGTATATATAAATCTTATTTTGAAAAATAAATTGCATAAGCAATCCTTAAATCAAAGCACGCTATAAAAGAGAAACTTGTCAAATTTTAATTATATATATTTTTAGATAAACTATTTTCTTATGCTAGAAAGCTTTAAGATCTTATCGATCAAATTATTACTAATAATACGTATATTTATTCATTCCAGGTATATATTTTCATACGTTCAATTTTATATTCCCTTTATTTAAATCTAATTTTGGCTACGTATTTATTATCTCAAAATCTCAAAAGTAACGGCTCAGAACGTAAGCGAGCTTTTAAAATGCATAAATGGACGCGAACAGGAAGACGTCAATCATATCTTCCATTGATAACAATTCACTTTTCCTTATCTCACATTCCCTTCTCATTATCGCACAGCTTGAGATTGGGGGAAGGGAAAAACCGCAATCCGTAAATATACGGGCAATGACAGTTTTAAAGGACTTTTTGTTCCCGTATATAGACGGGTCCCGCCGTTTTGAAGGGAGAATAGATTCCGTCTTAAGACGGGTTTTGCCGCTTGGAGGGTTAATATTATTTTGGTCCTTATCTCATAGACTCTTATCAGTAAATCGTGTTTAAAAACAGAAAATTTGCCCATTAAGTTCATAAAAGTAATATATGTTACGGTCAATTGAATAATCGGTCTTTATTAAAACTAACCGCTAATTAGTAATAATATCCAAACCGGTTAGCATTAAAAATTATTAATACTGGCCGGTCATTATTAATGATAACCAAATCTGTTAGTACTAATAACCGATTATTCACACTGACCATAACGCAATACGAGAGAAATCTAAATAAGCCGCAGTGTTCCGGTTGTTTGAAAGAAGAAAAGCTTTCATATATTGATACAGAATTTTCTTTTTGTTCATGTTGATTATACTCGCAGTGAATACCATCTCATGCAGCTAGCTCGCTTTGCCTTGATGGAACTGATATCCTTCCAACCGAAACAAACTTAGATAATAAGTCTTCACTATCTGTGATGATATTGATTCATTCTAATGTATCCTCCCTCTTTCATATTTCTTCAATTCTTATGATTATTACATTATGATTCCTTGTTTTTCTATGTATTGAGAGATTTTTTATATATCTTTATCTAGAATAATAAACACTAATAAATTATTTTAATCTATCATATCTACATCTGGAATTTATATTTCCTATTCATTTTTTTAAAGTATGTGTTTGTTCTTATTTGAATCGTGAAATAATTTCATTTATTGCACTTTATAAACTTATTCATTGTTATGTTGTTGTTTCTTATGGCACTTGCCATGGATAAGCCCGCTGTTACGAAGACAGCGATTTTAAGCCGGAGGGGGAGCGTCTCTTGTTTTTATAGTAGTGCCATCTAGGGCCAAGAGAACGACTTAGCTACACACACGTCACAACCCTTTTTACGGGGCGGACTTCATTCACTCATCCACAAATCGTAATTTAGACCTGAATCAGAGAACTATCACCCACCCGAGGTAAATTTGTTATATAATTCTTCAAATTAATTAATGATCTTCTTTTTTCCTTTTTATGCCCTTAAGCTTATATCGGCAAACATTATATTGCATATCTTTTAAGGATGAATTCATAAGGAATACAATGTTAAATTCAGATAAAACTTTTTTCTTATATTTTTTGCAGTGTATTAACTTTTTATCGTATGTGCATTTTTAAATTTGTATTGAATTGGGCATTATAACCATAAACTCTGATATATATTATTAATGTAGTAAATAAAATGATTTTATATATTGTTTTATTAATGGAGTGAAGACAAAAAATACTATCTTTTTACGAAACATGCAAACATTTACTCGAAAAAGGTTTTATAAAGATATTAAAATAGGATGCAATTATATGAAAGGAATTCAAATATATCCATTAAAAATCATAATATATTATAATTATGGTGAAAATACTGATTTTCCTATCATTAAAGTCATAGTTTTGTGGGTTTTTTTACATTTATATATTTTAAAAATGTATTAAGTATCGCATGGAAAAACATCGCATTATAAAAAACGGATTTTGAAAAAAAAAAAATAGAATAGGAATATATTTAATGAGTAAAATTATTGGAAACTAAGAATGTTAACAGAATGTATATGTCTTCATGAAGAAATTTTATATGATTGTTGAGAAAATATGAATGTAAAATTAAAGGATAATATTTGGTGCGTAAGTTTATATGCCTTGGTTGATTCCCGGATATGAACTACGTACACACAGATTACAGTAAGAAAAAAAAGGATTTAGGTCATAGTAAAACTCGTAACTCGTAGAACGTAGAACACTATAAGAGAAAATTTTAAAGTCATAATGCATATTACTAGAAACATTAAAAAAAAACAAAAAAAAACATAAGGATTCGTTAGATAAAATTTAAAATACTCTTTTTGAGTTAAAATTTATTCAAAGTATTTTTGTCAGCACCAATGGCATTTACGATTTTTGTTTTGGCTTATATATATTTTTAAGTAAAACATTATGTCGCTTAAAAGTGCTGATAAAAGCAGCTCTTTAAAGAAAAAATTTGATATTCATTATTTCTTCAAAAATAAATGAACAATATTTTTGATAATCATACAATTATTTTACTTTTACATAATTGTATGTAATTGATGGTAATTAATTTTCTACTCATTTATTTAAGTGTTAATGTTTTGAAATTTTATAAACATGTTTCATATCTATAATAATTCTCTATTTTAATATTTTCTGAATTTAAAAATCAATAAATAGACAAACTAAATTTAGATTTAATATGAGTTACAGCACATATAAGCGAATTCGAAAACGTTATACTAGAATTAATTAATCTTTTGATAATAATATTTTTTTGTAATATTATGGGTTTAACACATTAATTAAACTAACAGCTAAAGAATCAGAAAGCATTTTTTAAAAATTAACTTTTTAAAAACATTTTTACAATAGTTGTTTTCTAATACTTTAACTCTTAAATGCTTTCTAATATTTTAAAATCTCATATTTATATGAATTAATTTTCATTACGTATACTTATACTATTGCAATTGTTTCAAATTATATTTGATATTTTTGGGGAAGTAATATAATATTAGTTTTCCCAGATTTAAGTTACTTGATTTAAAACTGATGTGTGATGTTATTATTGAAACAAAAGATTCATAAACTGGAGAATTAAAATAAATATCTACCAATTATAATATTCTCATCAACACATCTGAATATCGCCATTTCGACAATTTTCTAGTTTTATTCAGTTTTAATCCCTTTTTTGCCTTGAAAATATTTTCTTGTATCCAACAGTAATTAATATTTGAGAGAAGCTAAGAATATAAATAAATATTTCAAACTAAATAAAGATAAAAAGCACATCTAAGGCCTTTGCTCACTATGGTATTATCTCCTATAAATAGCTGAGTATTTTTGCAATGTTTTTCCAACGTTCTTAAGCAAACAGTAGCCTCAGATGCTGTTTAAAAGTGTCACTAAAGTTTCAATCCAAACTGGATTAAATTTAAACTTCTCGTTGATCAAATAGTATTGTGTATAAAAATTGAAACTTCAAGGGGGTTAATTTCCTGGGTCGGCACTAAAACTGTCTATCAGTGCTCAATTCATTTCCGGATGCATACAGCGGGACGCAGTGTATGTCTGTTGCTATGACAACACATGGCAATAGTTCATGAAAAATGAAACAGCTAAACTCGAGAGTGGGAAAATTCCCGAGAGGTTATGCTACTGAAATTTCAAAGAAAAATATGTATCATAGTTTTTTAAACTTAAAAATATATTTTCTTGTAAAAGTAACATAGTATTTTCATGCAATAACTCAATTTTTTTTATTTATTTTAAATGCTGAGTTTTGCACAATATTTGAAGTAAGAAAAGGTTGTATTGAAGGATTTTATATTCTGTGTTTCGAATTCAGGCGCAAAAAAGAAATGCACTATTTTAAATTGTTTTTATTCAATTATATTTCAGTTTTGAATTTATATTGCAAGATATTTTTTAGTGGTGAACAAAATTCACTTGGTTCAATCAAAATTAATCATATCCATTTGAGATAGAGATTTTATCCAATAATATAATTTCTCTGTCCAATATTTATTTTGAATTTGATGGAATTCTGTGTCATACTTTTAAATAGTTAAAAATAAGCTTTACTGAAATTTTCTTAGATGTTTTAACGATTTCATTAATATTTTTATTGCAATTTGAAATGAATATTTCATATTAAAGATTTGGAAATGTATTAAAATTTATATCAGTATCTATTATTTCGCCTAAGAGTGATTTTGTTAATATTAATGATTAAAATCTACATGTTTAAATATCTGTATTTAGCGTTTATTTTTAAATTACGATTATAAAAATCATTCAAATTTTCCAATGTTTTTCATTCATTGATAGTTGGTTAGAAAATATGATCATTGCTGTCTCTTGATTTTTTTTTTACTCCATAAGCATTTGTGATTTTTTTAAAACTTTACTGTGCTTCATGTTGATAATTTTTTTACAGTAAGAAAATTTATTTTTTCAGCTAACAATAGTGTCGAATAAATGATAATACTTGCACTTTTATGAATCAACAAACAATACAAAGTTAAATTAAGAAAATAAAATTGGCGAAAAGAAAGTGATTTGGATCAGTTTATTACAGAGTTTTTCCGATGCATTACCATTTAAGTGATTTCGTAGGCCCCGTGTATAAATACATTTCCCACGACCCTGCGAAGAATAACAGTCTTAAATTTTGGACATTCGAGGTCAATAAGAATTTCTAAGTTACTTAAACAATTTGTGTCAAGTCTATGACCGTATTTTAAATTCCTTAACTTACTGGTGTAATCTGAAAGTTTAAAGAATGGAATTTTATTTTCATAATCTGGCAATCATTGCCGGAATTATGCCGAATTATGGCAGTATTAATATTGGAAACGTAATAAGTATAACATAAGCAACATAAGTCAGTATCAGTATGATAAAACATGATAAAATTAAATATAACATGCATGATTTTGTTGAACAAATGTTTATACGCCAAAAAGAGTAAAACATTTTCACAGCGTATGAATTTAAAAAAAGATACGTTTAATGCCTTTATTGAAACAAGCTTTAAAATTCTGTGAAATTTCCCAAGGCATTTTACAATTGCATAAAATTTATAAGCATATTTCAATATGTCGGAGATCTGTCTAATTCTGTACAATCAAGGAGAAAACAAGTAGTATACTTGGACGTATTTTAAAGTCTTACGCTTCTGGGAGTTATTTTGTTGATACTTTAAATGCATTACATGTATTCTTCTTAGTCTATGTTCTTGTAACTTCCTGTTTACTATTTTTTATGAAATTTTTAGAGTTTGCAGGCCATTGTTAAACAAAACGCAATAAATGTGTGATGATTAGAGAGAACAAGGAGTATTTGGTTGTGTTTACTTAAACACAATCCAAATAAAGTTATATATATTATCTATTCAAATTTTAATAAATGCAAAAGCAATAAAATTAAATTTATATTTAGTATAATTATACTGCCATTTAAACTATTTTATTAGTCCTTTCCGTGAATAGTAAATCCACTGTCATCGAGATCCAATCGCTAATTTTATTAGATATAAACTATGGGAGATCTTTACATATATATTTCCATCTGGAAAATATTTCATTAAATTGTATGGCACATTATATTATTACTTTATTGAATATATAATTGCATCATTGAAAAAATTATAAAACACATATTTTTTATATTTTTAATATAAAATCAGTCAAATTTAGCGAAACGTTCTAGCCATTATAAGATTTAAAACAAAAGTGTTTCACAAAATTTGATCAAATGCGTCTCTATTCTTCCATTTCTTTTCCTTTCTTTTCATTTCTTTTCTTCAAGGGCTTTCTGTTATTTCAAATCACACAAAATTTAAATCTGGTAGATATAGAATTCTGATAGAAAATAATATATTACATCTGATTAGTAAGATGTATTATCAAGATAATAGATTGATAATATATCATCTCTTACCATTGACTGCATCTGCAAAATCGACCTTCTTATACCATAATGTAAAATCTAGAATCCGAAAATAATTACTTTACTTCTTATAGTACCCCGTGAAATCTTTTTATTTTCAATATAAGATTTTGTCAATTCTTTTAATTCAAAATACATAGAACTATTTGGATCTTTCGCTATCGATGTATGCATAAAATTAATATCACCTAATCATAAAAATCTGCAATGCAACTAAAAAATTGTATGTAAAATTTCTGCTATTGGCTCACTTTATTGTAGTTCATATCAGGTGACATTTTTCGTCATTAATATTTATAGAACGAAAAGATTACATATAATGAATAGCTAAAGAGTCTTTTAATATTTCTCTTACCTTCATATCCATTTCTATAGATATCATTTCGCGACATTTTTCTCTCTCTTTCTCTGTTATAAATGATGTTATCGTTGAAGACTTTTAAATGACCTTGTTCTCCTATGCTGTTCTGTGAAGGAATATATATCAGCGGTATATATTCCTTGATGTCTGCATATATATAGCTTTCTCTAAATTAAAGTGTCGTATATGCAACAGATATTGGTTTACATTTATTTATAGTTATTTATTTTTACTAGGATTATTTTTTAAGTTATTATAATAGCTGATAAATCGAAAGAGAACTCTTCTAATTCATAACATTTTTTGAGTCATTGAATTTAACAAAAGATATCATGTATATATCATTTATTAAAGTGCATACGCATATATGTTTTCACAGACTCAGTAATATTATAGGAAGCATATTGAACATTTTAGCATTCTTTATTAACTTTACCGTACTTTATAACACAATTTTGAATTTTTTTTATTACAAAATATTTGAATGCAAGCGTTGAAATGTATGTTTAAAAATTATGATATTAATCTGCCTATTAAATGCAGTTTCCAAAATTGGATTAATGTGAAACTTTTTTTTTCTAAAGGTACTACTTCTATTTAATTTTCAGTACTGAAAAATATCTACTCAAAATATCTGCTCTCTTGGAGGGTTAAAAATAATTATTCAAGATAATTTTTTTCTTATAAAATCATTCAATTACGACATCTATATGCTACCTTTTCGTGCTAATGAAACAACATATAGATGTGATATTTGAAAGAAAATTGATGATTGAAAATTTTCATAATATGGGGTTAAGAAATCTTGCATCAATGAAATAAATATGAGCTATACAAAGAAATTCAAATTTCGGTTTTGCTTATTTTCTTTCCTGAAATGAATGATATTGCCGTTTTCTATTCATTTGAAATATTGGAATTAATTTAAACATATTTAATGAGCTTATTTTTAAATTGAAATACGTGCAGGTATAAAACTTCATCCACCTAGATGAATAATGATGTGTAGCAAAACTCATTTTTAGGTATTCGCCAAAAGCCAAATGGGAATGAGAACGCCAACTCCAAAGTCAACGATTTATCATGATGTTCTCTTGAGAACTTCGGAAACGAATTTCCGCCTCTCTACCCCGCGAATTGTTCCCATCTCTATCCCTCTTTCCTAATGGCTCTCCCAACAGAAGTTCACCAAAAAGAAATTTGCATTGCAAAGCGTAACTTAAGAAATTGTAGAATTTGTATTTTTTATATGCATTTTCTGCCTCTTGATCTTTTTTACTTTAACAAATGAGTGTATAAGCCATGCTTAAACATCTTGGCTTATTTACCTCCTTTTAGGTTTAGCAAAGCAGATGCAATATTTTTACCAAAATATAAATGAAATTTCCTGTAATCCAAAATAGATGCTGAAATTGACTTTTTGCTATAAACAAAAAGGACATGGCAAATAATTCAAAAGATTTTTGAAGCATTATTCCCCAGATGGCGCTCTATTCAATATAGATTAAATAGATATTTCTCAAATATTCTGATAATTTCATGAAATAATGCTATTTTTCTTTTTCCAAAAGCATTAAAAATGTTCAAAATTTAGAATAAATTTTAGTTAAGACAACATTTTCATATTCGTTAAAATGCAAATGTTATAAACAGTTTGAAATGAAAGGCAATTTTAATAAGCCTCTTTCATTTAAATTTCAATTCATACCAATTGCACTAATTTGTATAATTTTTAATTTGTATAATTTAAAAATTAAATTATCAATGTTATTTATAGTATGATTATTACAAAATTAGAAATGTAATTTAAATATTAATTATAATTAAAATAGTCCTAATACTAATTTTGAAATGGAAATGAGTACTAACAGAACAGCTTATAAAATACAGAAATCTTAAAAGTTTTCAATTGTCTAGTTAAAGGAGATAATTACAAAGTAAGATATGATATTTATAAAAAAAATATTTAATTCCTTTAAAGTAATCTATAAGCTAAATATTTTTCCAAAGAAAATGGGAAAAAGTCATTTATTTTCATAATAGTTTCTATATGTAAAAAAAATCTGCTAGAAACTTAAAAACATTTAAATAGTAGACTGAAAGTAGTATTTGATATAAAGTAAATACAAAATTTTGAAATCATATGACGATAATTATGTGTTTAATTTTAGAACGCACCATCCAGTGACAGATGCATGTAATTTTGGTTCAAAGGTTTTGCATTCCTTTTTTTGGGGGGAGGGGATCAAAGATGAGCCACAGTGCTAAAGGTTTGTATTAAAGAAAAGATTTGGCATAGTTTTAAATAGGCAAATCTATGCAACTAGCAAAGATTAACATTACAACTGCTAAACTTTGATCATTGTTTTTCTACTAATATTTTACAGAATTGCCGAATCTTATTTTTATCATATCTTATTTAATTTTATTATCTGCAATTTATGTTAGAAATAACTAGAAAGATTTTAGGCATGGATTATTTCTCTATGAAGAAATTAGTAGGACAAAAAAATAAGAATTTTTTTTATGAGAAAAAAGTATAATCAGCGGTTTGGATCATTTATCCTTACTATGTAGAATTTTGTGTTCAAAATAACACTAAGAGCTTTCGGGGATTTATTTGTTAACATGAAATATTAATATCTTAAAGTTAAACCAAATTTAAATAGTTGCATTTTATTATAGAAAATGAAAATTTTGCAATTACGCATTTTTGATAAACAAAAACATCCTGACTGGTTGGTAATATTCTAAAATTTGGGTAATTAATTGATTTTTATTAATTTGTTAATAAATAAAAATATTAAACAATAAATATATAAAATATATAATAAATAACAATTATTAATTAATATATAAAATAATTTATTATTTCTATTTAGTTAATGATGATAGTTTGTATAAAAAATTTTGTTTTGCTATAACCCTAGAAAACGTATGGTGATCTAAGACTGATGACTATTAATGATGATATGGTGTTCATTAAAGAATAATTGATAATAAAACTTGAAATAAAGTATAAATATACTTAAATTAACAGATCAAAAATTTAATTTTCTCAATTAGTTAAATTAGAAGTTATATTCTGTGAAGTACACTGATATGCAAATTGCCAGATTTTTGAATAACTATAAAGGCAATTCCTACGAAGAATAAAATTGCTTGCCTAAACATAAACTCTCCTAATATAAAATGAGTCTGAAAATTGTATTTTGACTACGCAGTCAAATAGAGAGTCTTGTATTTTCCAGTTAAATCTGTTTTGCAATCCAAATATAAATCCCTCAAAAATAAATGAAAAAAGTTAAGAAAACTATCTATCAAATAAATTCAAAATATTCACTAAAAAGAAAAAAAAGAAGTAATTTATTAACTTTTATATGAAAAAAGGCAGTTTTCATGACTAGAGTTCACTTCAAATACAAATAGTTAAGCCTCATAATTTCGTAGAGAATCTTTCGTCACAGAACTTATTAATCAATGAAAAAACAAGACTCCAGATTTGGTTACCTCACCACAGCAACATGGGTAGACCCTTTCAAACACTAAGAGAGATTCAGTCTTATAAAAGCAATTGTATTCTTCCCGAGAAAGTTAGACATCCATCTTACCTATCTTGATTTTTATCATCAATCACAATTAATCGAATTTCGGTCTCCACCCCTGTCACCTCCTGTACATGGATTCGTTTGTTCCTTAATAAAGTGCAACGTAACGGATGGGGTTTTGTATTCTTTCTGTTTCTGTTTACTTCAAATAGGTTTATACGCGAAAAAAAAAAACAATATGAAAGAAAATACCTGCTGAAATGAGTTTCTCTTAAGTCTCGATATAGGTCGCTTCCTTTTTTCTATGTACTATCATTAAAGATATTAATTAAAAACATCAACATACCTGACGTTAACAAGTCCCATCCAAGATGGAAATCTTTTAATAAGAATAATTCAAAACAAATATAGAATTTGATATAAACCTCGAATAAAACATTTTATGAAAGCATAATTGATTTTATCTTCTCTTTTTTATTTAAGGAAAGTAT
This sequence comes from Argiope aurantia, assembly GCA_026543865.1. Lineage (NCBI taxonomy): Eukaryota > Metazoa > Arthropoda > Arachnida > Araneae > Araneidae > Argiope > Argiope aurantia. The sequence goes on along the minus strand of JAPMOR010050242.1, from coordinate 60,259 downwards.
ATTTCCTTTATATATGTAATTAAATAATATCATCTAGTCGCTTTTAATCGTACTCCCCCTTTCTGGTACATCATAAACTAGCAAATTGCTTCAAATTAAAGATCTTTTTTTGACTTCAAGGTTATTATGTATCTTTTATTCTTCTTTACTAACAATGCTTTATTATAAATATCCCTGCCCTTTTATGAAAATAATATTGTTTTGAATTCTGCAATATATTTAACAAATGAAACTGAAAAAAGAAAATTATAGTTCACCTGATACAATTAATAATTCATTTATTACAATTGATGCATACATAATTTGGAAACATATGTGCGATGCAATAACAACTATCATAAGGACTGCAGCAACCTATGCAAACTTTTATGTTTTTTAAACTGAAAAGTTGATTACAACCATTCGAATATTATAAATCTTTCTATGTACCAAAGTGTACTCATGAAAGAATAGTTACGATCTTCTTCATCTACCATATGTTCCACAACTACTTACCCTTTCCATCTTATCTGAACATGCTCCATAATTTAAAATAATTCTATTGAAATTCCATCATCTACTTTCCTCGGTGTAGTAAAGCGAGTGTAAACTTCTAAAAATTTATACTACTGCTTTGTATCATCAGTATGGGAGATTCAGGTTGTATGCAAATCAAATTTGCTTAAGGCATATTCTCAGGAAGTTAAACATATGTTTAGAGCTGCACAAACCATCATGAAAAATAAATGAAAATAGATTTAAGGGTAAAAGTTACGAGAAAATATGTTTATAATAGTTTTGAATATAGTATGTTGCATTATTATAAAGATTAACTATTTTGCTAAATAGAATTTCTGTAAGCATGCTTATTATTAAAGTGTAAAAGGAATTTTAATATGCTACTGTACAATTACTTAAAATCTGCTTTTTTTAAAAATATATAGCAGTTTACGATTAGCGAATATAAAATAATATGAATAATAATTTTTTGTCCTATTTTTATGCTAAAACAAAAGTAAAATGTTTTGCGAGCTTTTTTCAATTTGCGTTATGTTGCAGAGCATGATAATAGCATTTTTATTAACTTTATGTTATTGCATATTAGGTTATATATTGAGTAATATATAATTTATAATATGAGTAACATATTAATAATTTACTCATTTAAAATAGACTATAGTTATAATTTCCTGGATTTAAATTTAAAGTTTTGATTTGACAAAATTAACTACGTATTTTAAATTTATGATTAACATTCGTTTAGATTATTCAGACTAACATCCTATTTTAAAATAATACTATCACTATTTTAGGATGGACTTCGAAATTTTGAATCGTGGTGTGAAGAAGGCGATGACACTTAAGCTGGCATCTTATCATAAACTTCCGGAAAGAGAGGATTTAGCACCGATATATTTTACATGCAATAGATAGAATCGGGTCTGAAAGCCCTCTTGCCCCGCAATTAAGAACATTCCGTTAAACCATAATTTTTGAACCTACATTTAGAAAATTACGTAGATATTTCTCAAAGGAATGAAAAAATTTGCACATCTTATTAAATAATATTTTAATTAATTATTCGATTATTTTTCTATTATTTGCAACTTTGGCAATGAAATCTGTTATGAAATAATTAAAAACACATACTTCAATTCACCGGTTGAATATTAATAAAAACTAAACTTATTGAAACCAAAAAATTATTTTATATGATTTTAAATTTGTTCGCAATGCAAGTCATCAGAGCTGTGTTTAGTGCAGAGTCATCAGAGTTGTGGGTCGAAAACTTTCTCACGCACACTAAATCAATGAAAATTGACTTTTCCGTCTGAAACAGAGTTAAAGTTGTTGCTAATGATGGCAACTGAAGTAAAACGTTCTTCTTCCATTGAGGAAAAAAGTTTGGCACTAATTCCAAAAGCTTTCATGGAAAATATCAGTATATGTAGTGTTAAAATAGTGAGATTCGATTCTGTGGAACAACGTAGCGGATTAATATATCAGGCTTACTTATCCTATTTTCATAATATTGGAAAAAAATTATTGTTAATAAAAGCGGTGATAACGTACGTATATAAATTATATTTAATATCATCTCAACTCACTTCTGTTTAAACGCAGTTAATAAAGCAACTACAAGTAATGTTGTCAAATCTGTAGAAAATAATTTATAATTTTTTTAACTCTATATAAGATCGTAAAAATATAAAATTGGCATCACTGAAAAAAATTTCCTGGAATTTAAAATACTGTAAGAATTTTTTATGCAATAAATATAAAAATTTCTATTACATTTCAATTAAAAATCAAACTCTAATTTAAAAAATTCCTTTCATGATAACTACTTTAAATGAAATAGAAATGCACCAATGTTAATATTCTAGATTTATCTATCCAGTAGACCATTTTTTTTTATTATTTTAGAAAAATTGGACAGTGTATCGCACAATTTGTAAATGGTAACCAGGATATATACTTTTTTTTAAGTTTGGAAGAAATGATACACTGAATGATGTTATTAGTAAATTATTATAGAAAAATTTAAGAAAATTATTTCAGCGATGTTCTATAATAAAACTTCATAATCAAGCCAGTGTATAGTTAAAAAAAAAGGTTATTTATTTTAACATTTTCACAAATGTTAATTTCATTTTTTCCCTGTAAAGTTTAAATAAATAGCCATGAAGCATTTTTATATAATCAGATAGGAATGTCTTTACTGGAAACACTATAGTTTTAAATTTGAAATAAGCTATTACAAATAAAATTCATGGAATTTTGAATTAGGAAAATGAAATGCTCTAAATTTAGTTGCGAAAAATATTTGGAGTGAAAGCTTCATTGTTTGCAAGTAGTTTTGACGAAAGATCGAAATGGATTCTAAACTTGAAGATCATGTTAAATGAGCTCTCTGGGGAGTAATTAGTGCATTTTCAGAACATTTTTTTACTGGTCATTGATGATGAAATTGATAGCAGCGCTGAGACTCAATGGTCGAAAATCTCTTATAATTTGTAAGATTTTTACCTTTGCCCAACATAAAGGGAAAATTTTGATCTAAATTATTTCAGTACATAAAAAAATATATCTCTATTATCCAATGAGATAGCTTTTCCTTTCCGTTACAAATATCACTACTGAACGATACATTTAAAGAAAAATAATAAAATAAAATTATCTCCAGACAATAATTGCCTTTCATAATTATGAACAAATACAAATGATTTTATATAAATTTATGAACAAATACAAATTATAAGAGGCAGGGATTGTTTCAATTAAATTTTGATTCAAAGAAGAAAATCATTCATCAAATAATGATAGCAAAAAAAATAAAATGTTTGCCTAAGTTATTTATTCTTGCTAGTGAATGTTTTCAAAAGTTAATATAAAAAATCTTTTTCATTAAAATTAAGCTACAAATTTTATAATTAAGATGATTTATTTATTAACTGTTTTGAAGATTTCTCACTTCTAGGATTCCATGGATAAAACATATATTCTATATGTTTAAGGCTTAGCCTGATTTTATTAGGAATCATATTTTTAAAAAAACCTAATGCTTTTATGATATAATTCATTTAAATTTTAATAATTTTTATTAATTTTAAATTATTTATTTTTATTAATTTTAGAATTTAATTATTGTTCATAATATAAATATTTTATTATTTTTGCATATACAAATGTGCAAAGAATTATTATTATTTATACATATATCAGTGCTTCCGAAGAAACCAAAAAAGTTTTGAATTTTTTCTGCCTTTGTAATGTAAATACGATCTTAATAACGCAACGATATAAAAGAAATTATGTATGTTTTTTTATTGTCTTTTTACGGTAAATGAGATTAATCCGGTGATTATGAATAATTACTCGTAATTAATCTTAATCCCACTAAAGATACAGCTAATTATGAATAACCTCTAATAATTAAACATAATCACCAGTTTATTACATTTACCGTAACATATGCCTATAAACAAGTTGCCTATAACAAATATTTTCTTTGTTTCTGGTGTGATAAGTATAATTTTATAATAAATAATGAGTTTTAAAAATAAAGTTGATTTGCTTGTTGAAATTTCTTTAGTTTTGAAATATTAAAATAAAACAATTTTTTTTCTCATTAATTTAGAAATTAAACACTTCGGTTAAAAATGATTTCACTTAGTATCATTATATGAAAAATATTAATTATTCTTCAAATAATTAAACAAATATTCCCAAATACTAATTTTTAAAGGGCTTCCAAGTAGTTCTAATGAGCAAAGGACCATATACCTCTACTTCTGTTAATTAGATTTTTAGAACAATAATTAATACGTAAAATTAATCTGTCATAGTAAGCATTTTCATGAAAAAAATATTTGAAACCAAATTCAAAACTATGTGGAGAATCTTACGTTAATTATTTTACAAGAATATTCTCTTTAAATACTTTTCGTGAAGCTAGAATAATTAGTTAAAATGTATAACTTATTAAATTTGGTAACTATGTATCTAACTACAGCTGTTTTAAAAGTGGAATGGTAAGTATTAGCACTGAGATGTCGCCTAATTTAATTTTCTTTAATAATTTATTTGGAGGCCAGACGTGATTATCACTGCAAGAAGCAAGCAGTAATGAAAATGTATACTATATTTTAATTTTTAATCATCTATGATATTTTAGAATTATGTAGTAAAATTTTGAGGAGAAAAAAAAAGCCGAGTTCTAGAGATAAGGGTTTCATTCTTTAACAAGTTGAAGACAAGTTGGGATTAAATGTAATTTTAAAGGAAAAAATTAATCACCCTTGACTGAGACATTCAAACCATAACAATAAATATTATTGAAGTTTTTTCCTATAACTCGATTACTTTGGGGAAATTAATTATAAAAAGGAATATATCTGAGTTAACCATTTGATAATGTTTTCATTTTTTTTTCTTTTTTGTTATTTTTTTAGATCTTATGTCATTTTTAAGTTGTATAATTGCCTTGTTCTATCCCTTGAATTGTTGTAGAATTTATATAAATTGCATCTTATAAGTTACCTAAATTTTGACTAACGGTTTTCTGATTTGATAAAATATGTGAGATGGTCACAAAATATTTTCTTAATCATAAGATATTTGCCTAAATTTTACTATATTTTTAATTACAATTTTTTTTTCTCATTTCATAATTAGAGTTAATTATATAAACTTTGAATAGATTACACTTGATACGTATTGTAATGAAATGAGAGATTAGTAATAGAATAAGTAGTAAAAGTAATCTCCCTATTTAATTACTTCATGCCAAAATGTAATCAATATCAATGTTTTTAACTGAAAATTAACGCATGTTAAAAAAGTGCAGATTTATCTTGAAAATGAATTGTATTCAGATAGTATTGTGACAAGTGTACCTGCACTGAATGGCAGAGACAGGTCGATGATAAACGGAAATTTTTATAAGCAGTTTCGTTTATTATCATATCTGTAATGTATTAAAAAGTTTATCTTGCAATAATAGCACTGCATAACGAAAAAATATTATTCGAAACTTATAATATATTTATGTAAACTGGTAAGAAAAAGGAGTAAGAAATTAAAATGGAGTTATGTTCTTTTTGAAAATATGCAAAAATAGTAATTTTTCTCATCATTAGCTTTTAGAAAGTTTTATAGCTCTTTTGTTTAACCATGGACAAGAATCTGAGAATTATGCTTACCAGGCAGATACAGATGACAGAAAGAGAGAGAGGGGGGGGGGAGAGAGGAAAAGAAAATATTTAAAATTTAAGTTACTTTTCTTTAAAAAATATTGCCAAACTTTACTTTATTCGTGTGATTTCCATTGGATGAATCCGCGTAGGAATAGATCAGCGTAGGAATAGATAGAAGAATGCGGAACTCAGAATTCAAATGCGTTGATAATAAATAAATATCTTATTCAGCCGTATAAGATGAATTTATTAAAATTATATATACAGTTCGCGAAAAGAAAAGGAGCCACCCACTTTTATTCGGGCTTCGTTTATCTTTCAACCATAAAAAGGTGTCTTTCGAAATGAATTAATGTATTCTTAAGGATTTTTCGATTAAAAATCTATTAAAGGAACATCCATATATTGAAATAAGAACAAGGGCCAAAATTTCCATAAGCAATAACCATGTTTCTCATCAAATTTCAAAACTACATCAAAACTTCTTTTCGCAAATCAAATTTCATTAGTTTAGATTTATTAATTTCCATATTATTAGCTAACAAAATGTTTGCCTTTATATATAAAAATAAAATATTGGACTATTTTTCATGTCTTAAAAATAAAACAATAATTATCTAAACTCATTTTGTTGCGAAAATATAATTAGAATTTTCAGACGTCTGGCTGATATAATGTGCCTTATTATATTACTAAAAAATGGGAATTTTATTTTTTAATAAGCAATTCTTACAATTTTAACTATTGAGTTGACTATAACAATTTTTTCCTCCATAATAAATTAATAATGTATTCAAGTTTTGTTAAAAAGAAAAGGGCCAATTGTATTTATTTAAAATTAATGATGTTTTTTCATGTGCTTAATATCTCTTAGAAAAGTCTCGAGTTTCATAATCTGCCGTAATAGTAATTAGTAAAATAATGGAATTATTAATGGAATAAAAAATTCAACTATGAAAACTTAATTAGGTAACGCATTTCGTATTATTTTTTTGTATTTTAAATATCAATTTAATTTAATTAATTTAGCCATGTTTAATAAAAAAAATTATAATACAAATGTTAGATTATAAGACTATATTAATTTAAATACATCCTATGGAACAATTATTCTTATAATTGTATGTGCTTACAAATTTCTATTCCTTTCAAAAACAGCACAATATGTAAAGAATAATAGTTTAAAAGCTGCAATAATAATATTAATTAAAGATACTTAAAATAAATGAATGGACATTAAAATTATGTTCTGTGAATTGTGTGCAACAAGAATATATCCAATATACATCTATTCATATAGCAAATCGTTCACAATTAAAAAGTGTTTGCATAGAACACTAAGTTGTCTGAAAAGCTTAGAAGAAAACGTATATACATTAATCAGTGAATGAAATGCACTACTTTGTCTATGATCACAAAATAAAGGGATGTATTATTTAATGTCCGCTTATGAGAAGAGGGCAAAGATGGTAGAAATATTATATACTAGTAAAGAAATGCACAAGGGAAAAAAAAGAATAAAAGTCATTTAATATTGCCTGTCTCTATCCACAAAATATTAATTTTAATATTAAAAATAATATGTCTTTAAGCAAAAAACTAAATTTATTTTTAATTCTTTCTCTCATACAACACAACTTTCCATTTTGATGCTTTCAGCGTAATGGCGCTGAGGACTGAGATTCAATTTAAACAAAATTTTCAATATTCTTGAATATTTCTGAGCGGAAAAGAATCCCGAATTTTCCAAAATATTTTATTGAAAATATGTTATGATGCATGAAGTAATAATCAATTTAGCATGCTAGTTGTATCTTTATGGATGTTTTTAAAGTGCCACAAATATAAAAATAAAAAAAATATTATTACCGTCTGCCAAAAAATATTTAAATATCATACACCTAAATAAGTAAACAATCTTTTACAAAAAATACCAGATATCTTTCGATATAATCATGGTATATTAATTAAAATTCATTCACTGTATAATGTTTCCAATGTACAATTTTATTTATGGCATCAAATCTTAAATCTGTTTATGATAAATATATTTTTGATATCATATTTATCCATTATAAATTTATTAATTTTCTACCTATTTAGAAATTTATTTCTAATGATGAATTATGGAATTTACATTTGAATCTATGCATGGCAATTTAATTATCTACATGCTATCTATTACAATTTATCTGCTATTTAACTATCTACAACAATTTATCTGTTATCTATTTAGGGCTATTTATGTATGGCATCAAAAAGTTTTCTCCGTAGGAAATTTCACAATTTGTTCAACTTTAAATATGTACACAACCATTTTGCCAGAACTTTAGATCCAGCAATTTTTAGTATAAGTTATGAACTTTAAAATAGGTAACTTTAATTTCGAATTTCAAAGTTTGTTCTATGATTGTATAGCAGTATCACTCCAAACCTTATGACACTTTAAAATTACTACAGAAATATAAAAAGAGAAGTGAAAACGTGTATCTCTTTTTATTCATGGAAAATTACTATTGATATTTCTGTGGTGCAAATGCTTAATGACACTTAAATAGACTGATAAATATTGATTGTGATAATATATTGATACTGTGATAAATATTTGATTAAATGTTAAACAATATTATACTTACTTAAACCGAGTAACTGATATGAAAATTCAAGTTATGAGACATTTATATGCTAATATATCCAATTTTATAAAATAAGTGAAAAAAGCTTAAATATAAAGCCAGATGCTAATGTCTGAATAGCCATCTACATATTTTTTCAATTAATTTGTAAATTATTATCGAAATATTTACATTAAAGTGATTTGATTTCTACTTAAAAACCATTTTGTTAAATATCTTCCGCCATTTGGGTTTGGAAAAACATTATTTTATTTGCTAAACATTAATCATTTTTTTAAATATTTGACGCATTAAATCAAGAACTTGAGCTCTTCGAACTATCCAGAATTTTATTTTTAAATATCAAAAATTACAATATTATATTAAGGTAGAAAAATATCAAATAAGGTATAAAAATTAAATTGATATTACAAACTTTTTTTTGAAATGTTTATTTATTCTAAGATACCAAGTAGCAAGACTGATATTTCTCGAAACACTTTTAAGAAAAACAATATCTAGTTGAAAGTAATCTATTTTCAGCATCGTCTCCTTTTAAAAGAAGAGAAATATCTGCCGTTCATTGACTCTTGGAAACAGTCTCAACGTCTCCCAAAGGAAGGAGAATTTAGAGATGTTATATAGTTTAGTTGAGGGCATGAGTTTTATTAGGAGAGGTTCTCCTTATCTTCTGGAACGTTTCAAGCCTTGAAGCATTTATTAAATCTCGCTGCTCTTGAGCACTCATGCATATTTCATACGAAATAAACCAGTAAAGTTTCGTTTATTTGATCTCTCACAAAATAAGGAAAATGCTATTATATAAATGGATTCAGCTTACGAAATTTTTGCCTGTCTTGACTTGAACAAGAAGTGTGCTTAGGATTTGAGCGACCAATGATCACATTTATTTTCTTAAATAGCCAAGAGGCGTAGTGCATTCTCACATCTTTTTTTATAAAAACTTGATTAAAAACAGAATTGTTTTCATAGGTTTCATTACAATTGTTTAATATTTATACCTCTGAAAGAACAACCATTTTAGATAAGCTATTTTTTCTATTATTTGAGAAACTTTATTCCTTACTGAAAAAAAAGATCAAAAATGAAAAAAAAAGAAGAAGAAAAAAAAAACTAATAATTTTTCTATTTTTTGGAAAAAAAAACTGAAATTATAAAAGCTATTACTGATTTCATCGAGAAATCATTTATTAAAACCATGAGTGATATATGTATATGCTTAAAATTGTCCTTCAGTATATTTTATATAAGATTATAACATTTCAGATGTATTAAAACTCATTCAGAATGACAGAAAGATGAAAACGTATTTCTCTTTCACAACTATCTGAACTGATAAATCTATACCTTTATGTATTTGAAGAATTACAAAAATATATAAATGTACAGCAATATTTTTCAAGCAATTCCGAAAATAAATTAATGAGTAAACAATGAAATGAAAAAAAAATTACGAAAAAACACTGAAATAATAATTAAGTTTTGAATATCAATCATTTTATGCCAAGATGATTCCTAATAAATGATTTATGCACTTGTAATTATATAAATTAAACAGGCAGAATTCTATGCAATTCCACCTTGGGATGTCCCTATATTTTCATACATCAACCCCTTTTATACATTCGATAAGTCTTCCACAGCACCCGTCATATTTCAAAAACTCTTTGCCTCTCACAGGAATCAATTTTCGTCATACGTACCTTTTTTTACTGATGGCTCCAAATCGGAGAGTTATGTTGGCTGCGGAATTAAATTTTTACAAAAAATCTACAGTTACCGTTTTCACAACTTTTGCTCGGTTCTGACTGCGGAACTTATAGCAGTTTTTTGCGCTCTTCAGAAAATTGCAGTTTCTGATGGGCGTAAATATATTTTATATACAGACATCATGAATGCCTTGGAGATATTATCTAACCCTGGTAAATTGATGCATCCTGTGGCAGAAGATATTTTATGTTGCTTGCAAACACTTCAGGCCAGGGGCTTTTTAGTTTTATTCTGCTGGGTTCCTGGTCACATTGGAATTTCGGTCAATGAAGACGCTGATTGTGCTGCCAAAGCAGCTTCTAGTTTATGGCAGACATCAATTCCATATCGGGATTCCAAACTTAGAATTATTCATTATATCCATTCCCTTTGGCAAGAGTCTTGGAATCTGGAGACTCATAATAAGCTACACTTCATTAAACCGCATATTCATTTGTGGCCTATTGTTTCGATAAGAACAGCCGACATGAAACTGACTCGACTTCGCATCGGTCATACTCGTTTCACTCACAAATATCTATTATTTGGCGAGAGAGCGCCCAGATGCCTATCAAGTAATGTTGATTTTAGTGTTGCGCATATCCTAGCTGAGTGTCCCAATTTTAATTCTCATCGCATTAAATATTTTAACTCAGCTTCACTTAACATACGATAATTAGTGGGGGAACCTCCCCATCTATATATTTTTAACTTTTTAAAAGCTATTGGATTTTATCATTTTATATAGATTAAAACTTGTTTTACTTATCTCTCATGTTATCATTGTTGCTATTTTACTGATCTGATCTTGAATGTAATTTTAAATTTCCCCCGTGATATTATCTCAAACCATACGATTGGCGCAGTATAGCCTGCCTTTGGCTCTTGCGTCATTAAACCCGAATAAACCAACCAACCAACCTATGCACTTGTAATAAACTAATAGTTTTACTCATTTTCTTAATTAGCTTAATTCTGTAACTAACGAAGAAAATGATGTACTCTAATTCTGATACAATAAATTTATGTGGCTAAGAAAAAATTTATTATTGTTCGAGCACAGACAATAGGATGCAGGAAAAACGAAATATTTCATGAATATATCTTTGTATTAAAATTATCTTTTTGATAAACGATTGTAAATTAGCTCCCAACGTAAGGCAAACGAAAGAAGACAATGTTATTGTATCTTTGAGTGCAAACTGTAATATTTTTTTTTCTTTTGTTCATGCAGTCCAGCTTATTTTTATCATACTCGGAGCATATTTGAATACTGTTTGGCTAGTTACATTATAATAAATTAAAAATTTTATTTTTAAATTCTATTTTGATGTAGCATGCTATTAACTGGATTGTGTTGGCTAATATTTAATATAAAAGTATTTAAAAATTTCATTGTGTTAAAGAATTAGTGATTTCAATTTTTAGATCAGAAAGCGTAGATTTTTTTTGCAGATCATTTTATTACAGATATTGACAATTAAATAATAGCTCAATGTTCTAATAGGATGGTAACGTACTAAAATAGAAGCGTTTAGATAGATTGAAATATATTAGAAAAGTCTAGACAAATGAATTTTTTAAAAAAAATTTTAAATAAAAATTAACAAATCGTAATAAATTAACATAGCATTTAAAAATTAAACGAGTTAAATATTTTGTAATAAATAATAGTAAATAATCACTAGCTTATTAGCAATTATAAATTTTTAAAACTAGTTCTACTCTTCTTTCGGAACAGCAATAGCCTAATGATAAGATCTCGACTTTGAAACTGGAGGGTTTCTGGTTCGACACCCAATTCCACCAAAGAAAGCTCAGGTGCATCCTCGTCTTCTGACCGCGGTTCAAAATTACGAGGTCCGTCCCAATATAGCCCTAGTTTTGCTTTAAAACTGCACGTTAATATAACTAAACTATACTGCTCTTCTTTCAAAACTCATTCTCCGAAACCTAACCTTAATATCAAAAAACAAAGAACCTTAAGCATCTAGACTGTTTCTAAATCAATGGATGCTTGCTTGGGTAGATAATTTTTGCGAACAATAATATCTCAATGAAAGCAAACTCTTTGACTTCCCTCTCGAGATTTAGTGAACTCATTCGGAAAGAAGGGAGGATTAGCGATTATAGTGGGGCAACATTTTTATGTTCCATGACTTTTATTCTCCTGCTCCAGTTATGCTCCAAGATATTTATTGCTAAAACTTTTGGTTTTATGTTGATATTAAAAAAATTTAAAAAGAGGAAGGAAAAAATTTCAGATATAAAAAATGCAGAATGACTTACTGTTATAGGAAAAAGTAATAACCAAAGTCTTCAAATCTTGTTAATTGTAAGAAAAAATATTGCACGTGTTTTAATTTTCTATCTTAAATAACATAACGATATCTTTAAAGGCAGTTTTCAGTAACCAAAGAATATATAATGGTTATTGATTTCAAAGTTTTTTTCTGAAAATATTTGACTGAAAAGAATCGAACATGATAACAAAGAAACTTTTTATTTTTTTATCAGTCTTTTAGGTACTACATCAAATGAATATTGAAATTATATTCATCATTATTAAAGAAACCTTAATTATCGTTCTCAATGAATTATGTAAGATTCAAAAAGTTAAATTTAAAACTGAAACAAAATACTTAGGAACAGGTTACTATACTTTTATTAATTATTTATTAATTGGTTCAATTCAAAACATGAAACAACAAATCAAATATGATAGTTCGTCATGAAGGTCAAGGAATCAATCATATTTTCTCAACTTATAGTAATTTCTTTTTTTATGATCTTTGAACAACAAAAGAGAATGTTTTTCCTTTTTAATTATTAATGCAATTTTTATTTTAGTTGCATTTTATGCAAAGAATATATATGAATATATATCAATTTTTTTCTCGGAAAACCAGACAAGCAAGAATTCTTAACATGAAAAATACTTTAAAACGAGATTTTTTCATTAACCGGTAATTAATTTTTATTGAACAATATAATTAAAATAATCAGGAGGTTTTTTTTTTTTTCTGAAAAACATCCTTTCTCTTATATTCTCAAAGTACGATATATCAAAATTTAAGAATACTTTTCAAAGTAGTTTCGATAATTTGACTCCGTGCTTGGTTCTGAAGTGCGATTTCAAATGTTGAGTCTAAATATAGTTTGTTGCATAGGTTCATTGCAAACAACGTTCGTTCTTTAATGACTTTCGGAACTACCTTCATTAACTTCTTAATGACTCGACAGTCATCGATTAATTTTATAGCACATTTTGGAACATTCATTCGTTCATGTCTAAATAAAATTCAATAATTTAAATAGAAAATAGTTGAAATTTTTTTCATTGTATTTTAACAACTGAGCCTTCGTCTAAAATGGAAAAAAGAAAAAAGGACCCTTCTAATGCATCCGTCTTTTCTTGTGAAATGAATATTTCTAGTTGAAAAACATTTCTTGTTGTGTAATCATAAAATAAACTTTCGAATTTTATTTTCTTGTTCGAACTCAGAAGCCTTTAATTTTGAAAATGGGGAATAAATTTTAACTAAACTATATTTTGTTTCAAGCGTTTTTAGTATTCTTAACCACTATACAGAGATAAAAAACGTCTATAAATGAAAACGTTTGAATTAGAAGACAATATTTTGGTGGCATGGTGGCTTTGATGAAAATGATAGCAAATACCACCTTACAATATTATTTTATTTTACTACAGTGACTTTGGGCACTTTTCCATATCAAACGAAATATTACCCGATGTACAATTGGCAATCAACGAATCATAGTGTTTCTTTAAAAACTAAAAACAGCAAAGAATCTAGAAAAAAAAGGCCCTTCGAACTTATAAGAATAGATGCAGTTTGGGATTAAAATATCAGATCAGTAATTTTTTAGAAATATTTAACATTTATAGTTACAAATCTGGAAAAAATATAACATTACAGAGATGATATATTATATTGATGCAGAAAAGAAATTAATGCAAATTCACTGCGCGCGCACGCATGTGTATGTGTGTGCGTGCGTGTATTTATTTTGAATTTTTGAAATCCTTTCATTTTTTTCTTTATTAAACCACATTGAAGTTCATATTATCATTAATCAACAATTGACCAATAAATTAAAATGTTGTAGGATCTCAGAGATTGTTTGCAACAGTAATTATGTTTTTTTGACAGTTTTCATTAACATATTAGAATGATATTCGATCTCCGAATGAGAAAAAAAAATCATGTATTAAGCATAAAAAAATCATAAGAGAACTTTAGAAAACCGTAACAGAGAAAAGACATGCAATATAAATACAAAAATAGAACGTATTTCTTATTTCAAAGAACGTGAACAGATAGACTCCGAAAATTTAAAAGAAAATTCATTTATTTTTTATTCAATATAGCAATTGCATGTAATAGGAATATTTTTAAAAATATAACTACTTAATGTAAAATTAAAATTTTTCATTCTTTCAGGGAAGTTCATGAGAAATAAATATTTAAGAATTAAATAAAGTAGTAATAAGCCTTTACATATATTTTGAAATCAGTGCGGTTAATCGGTTATTTTTTATATAAACCCTGTTAGCATTAGATTTTCACCTAATATGATAATAATAAAACCTAATAAGTAGTTATAGTTTTCTAAAAATTATGATTTCAGAATGTTTCCGCCGTTAGCGGAAATTCAAGGTGTTTTTCCAGAGTAATAATAAATAGAAACAACAATAATATCTTTTAATAGCCTTTTAAAGCTTTTATAACCTTGATAGTAAACATTATTAACCTTCAATTAATAGTTTGGTTTAGAAATATCTATGAATAATACAAAGATAACATTCTTCATTTAATATTGAGTTAGATGCATAAATTATAATCTTACCTTCAATGATAGGTATATGCATAAACTAAGATAAAAGTTTATGCAGTTGTAGCTTATATATATATATGAAAGATTCTTTTCTGAATATTAAACCCTGATACTATAAATTGCATCAATTTTCAATAGGCATTTCATTATTATTATGTCAATGTCATCTTTCGGAATTATATTGCCATATATTGTAGAAGAAAAAATATATTCCTCAGATAATATCAGGGAAGGAAAATATATATTCCTTCTCTGAAAGAAGTAGTTCTAATTATTTATATCTTAAGGCTTATTTTAATTATTGATAATTTAACAAAATTTATTACCTTTTCTTATTTCTTTTAGAAAATTAAAAAATATTTAAAGTATTAAATATAGATTATTTACATAATTATTTTATCATTTCCTCATGACAACATTTTATGGATGGTGTTCTCTTTTGAATCAAATATTTGAAACTGCAATTGTTCAATGAGTTTAAAATTATAATAGTTAAAGTTATAAATGCAAAATAAATATTTTACCTAAGTTATTTTTGCCAGCTAGAGTGGAAGATTAAACTTGAGACGTGATCCTTCAAAATGAAAATTTTTCATTTGACTGCATAAATAATTTTTTTCCATCATGTAAGGAAAAAAAATATTTCTCAACGTGGTTTTTAATTCATTGAAACTTTATAGATATATTTTTTAAACTTTAAACTAAATTTTTGCGGTCAAAAATATTTGTAATGTTACAAAAGCAATATTTAATAAGCATACAACACAGATTTCTCTACCGAATTTTATGAGATACTGAAAATATAACCCTAAATAACACAATTCTTTATCGAGGTCATAAGAGCAAATTTGAATAACTCACCCGAAATTAACTCCTAAACTCAGTCTGCTTCAAACTCTTAAAATAAAACAAAGTCAGATGAAAAATTATATGTCCCTAATTTATTAACAATTTTTCTACATCTGTCGAGATTATTCTTTGTATTCATTGTCTACTTGAGGTAAACTTGTTATTGCAATAAATATATTTACTTGCAGCCTTCATACAAGTGTGCGTATCACATTTGCCGCTGTACTAAAGCCTGTAACTATGGGATGATTTACGATATCTTCCCGCTTAGATCTGCATATATATGATTTTTCTTCTAAAGTGGAATGCGAGATTACTACAAATATTTTTGTGAATTTCGTAGCTCTATGATTTTAAACATTGTCATCTTTTACTTTCGTAAGTTAAAATAATATTACAAAAGATTCGTTCTTTGTGAAACAAAGTAGTAATGTAGAAATGCAGCTGATTGTCATAAATAATCTTGATGTAATATGTGTTGAAAAATTATGACTCCTTGATTATATTTCTTTATACAACGTGAGATTAAATTTCTGAATAACTTTTCAGTTGATGAATTAATCCACAAAAACAGAGTCTCTTAGAAGCCTTCATGTTCTTCAAAATGAACAAATTTACAATCTAATCAAAACTAAAGACTCAAAAAGACATACCTTGTGAATGTTTTATGAATTCTCAAAAATTAGATAATTTAAAAGATATTTACACAAAATGAATAAAAATATTTCTGTCCTTTTCTCCCAAATTTTTATAAGGAATAAGTGTATACTCTACTGTATATAAAAAAATTTACTTTCATAGTTGAAAAAGACGTTAAAAAAGAATATAGATTTTATACATATGCAAAAACTAATTTAAAAATAGTATTGAGATTTTAATGATTTAATTTGACCTTATTCTATACTAGCCGCCTTTGGTGACCAGCTGGTTCGTCAATATTAATGCTCGTTAAAATTTTAATAATTAAATATTTTATGTAACTCCTATTTTAATAGCTTCTTCATCAGGATATTTTCAAATTTTGATAGTTATATATTTCACTCATAATATTATAAATGCCTTCAGACCGAACGTAATATGCACCTCTCTAATTTTCTGTTAGCTCCCCTAAAATTTAGGCTTTAAATTAAAGTGGAAATGATTAAACTGCAATTAATGTAATAACAGTTTTTACTGAAACGAAGCATTTTTTTTATAATATGATTACTGAAAACAGCGTCACTGTGTATATAAACTTTATGGCCACTAACGAATATCTTTTTTAATTTATGTAATATTTCAAGAATTTTTCACCAAAATTTTCTCAGATTCATCATGAACAGATCGATTAATTAACAATGTTCAGTTTTAAATGCATCAAACACTAAGAAAATAAACAGAATCGCTTAAAATAATCGATCGAAAATAGGTTAAAAAAATACTTAAAACTATAAACTTATACAATTTTTGCATAAGTTTATAGTTTTAACTAACATATATACAATTTAATTGCAAAAGCACACAACTAACCTAAAAATAATTTAAATCAAGTCCGAATTCGTTGAAAATAGTTGTCAAGAATCAGAACACAATGCGCATACGTGAATTTTCAACTCCAGTTATGGTAACGCAAATTCGTTAATTTTTTTATGCCAAATGGGGTAACGCTATGCAGATTAGAAATTTTTAATTTCCTTTGTTCTGTTTTATTTTAATTCAAAAGTACTTCAGAATGAATCTGAAAGATCGATTAATTGACAATGTTTAACTTTAAGTGCATCAAACATTAACAAAATAAACAATCGTTTGAAATAATCGTTCGGAAACATGTTAAGCTTAACCTCATTTGCGTGGCGGGGGGGGGGGGAGTGAAGCCTCACTCATTTGACGGTGGAGAAACGAAGATTTTTTTTGGCGGGAAAGTTAGATTTTAATTAATAATTAAAATTATAATTAAAAATTCCAAAAAGGGACCCCAGGTGCACATTCCCGACCTCCAAGATATACTTGTGCCAAATTTGGTAGCTGTAGGTCAAATGGTCTGGCCTATAGAGTGCCAACACACACACACACACACATTGAGCTTTATTATAAGTATAGATAAGACTTTGATACAAATGTGAACATTTGAAATTCTTCCCTTCTCCAGTAATTTGTAAAAATGTCTTTTGTTGCACCAAAGTCTATCAGCTGAAATTCGGAAAAATTAGAAAAACTGAAATTGTTATTTTTAGAAATCTGCAGTACTTAAAATCTGAGAAGTTTTACTGCAGTGGTCTAATTACAGTCATCATTGATCCTGTTCAAATTATTCATTCAAGCGTAAAACTATTTTTTTTAGAAAAACAATAATAAAATATATTAAAGGCAATCAAAATTCTAGAATGATATAAAATAAACTCATTTGTTTTGAATTTCCTAAAATATTCCTATCCTTCTCAGTTTTTTTTTCCTTTCTCTATTTGCATAATTGGATATAACATCTCGTTAATGGTATTCATATTTGTTATCAGCAGAATTCTTTCATGGAAGAGGCATGCAAACAATACAATCGGCTTTCTTATAAGTTTCATATTCATTAATATTCATAAGCGGAAAACATGATAAAATGATTGGATTAAATCTTACGAAGACTGTTCGACTAAATTTAATTATCCTAATGAAACCAAAATTATGTATCATAAGTTTATTTTCCAAAAGCTATATATATATATATATATATATATTGTATCTAAATAAATTTTGAATTAAAAAGTCTTCCAATAAATATCGAAACTAGAATTTTCAGTCCTATTTATTTGCGACACATTTTTAAATATATTAAGAGAAGTTATAGAAAACAATGTTCCTTACAGGTAAGAAAATAAAATAATAACAATATAGATAAATCTATAAATAGATTCTAACAATATAGATAAGTCAAAGAAAGTATCAATAAAAATTAAGAATGTAACGTAGAAGAATAAGAAATGTATACTTGATTCCTTAAATGTTTCATAACAATCCAATATACTTTATAAATAAATGTATTATCAATAAGTAATGGTAAATACTTTCTGAAACATTTGATCCATCAATGAACGATTGCAACAAGAATCGAAATTGTAAATGTTATTAATAACAATTATTTTAAACTATATAATTGAGTAACTAGATGAAAGGTAGCATTAAGCGTCAAATTATTAGATACAACTAGCGAAGTGTTAAAGAATGAGTTCTAGATATTACAGTCAGTTGCTCAATATTGTTCAAAAATGTACGATATTATATCATGGATTACTCACATTATTATACCATATTGCGTATATTGATTGATTAATATCACATATTATTTTAAGTATGCATACTACAAGGAATTAACAATATATGAATGCAGAAGGTATACACTTTAATAAAGATGTTATCTTAGTAAATGCCTTAAAAGGCTTTGATGTACAATAGTAGCGAAATAATAACATTTGGCGTGAATTTAGTAATTTTACTGAATCTATCGTATGATTCTTGGCGATTATTTTGGTAATTAATCCTTGGCATGCGATCAAAAGTATCCAAAAAGGAAATTTAAGTTTCAGATACTTTCAATCTAATAGATTAAAACAAAAAAAATTTACACATAGCTAATCGTATAATCAATAAATCGCATACCATATATGATATATTAAAACCATTCCATTCCTGAGTTTTCTCGCATTTTCACGTTTCTAAAATTACAGAGAGACGGATAGTCAATCCCTTGTTAAATTTCGTTCATAATTTGTTAGTCGGCTATACTAAAGATGTGATATCTGGCATAGAATAATCTAGCCAAATTTAGATTCTATCTAGCTCCTCCGTTCAGTAATTATTATGCAAAACTTATATTCAAACAACTGCATATACAGACTTCATCTGAACAAATTTTGCTCAAAACTTCATAGAATTCTACAAGCTTTGGTATAAAGACTATGTATCAAATTCCTTCTATACCAAAGCGTTTTTGAATTATCTTTGTCGCAGACATACAGACAGACAGGTCTACACTTTCCATAAATGTGTTTTTCAAACTCGAAGAGTTCTAAAATGTGAAAATTCGACAAAATTCTCTCGTTCGAATTTTTTGAAGATTACTTTATTTTCTCTATACTTCCTATAAGTGAAAGCAAAAAGGAAGATAGTCAGTATGATGCTTAATCCAATAAACTTATAGCAACTTTTGTGGCTGTAATAAGGAAGTGCATAAAAATACAGAATGAAAACAGAGAAGGGGATATTTATGCTGAAAAATTAATCTCATTGCATTGGGCAAACGAGTTGAAACAATTTGCAAATATTCTTCTGCCACCATTCTTATTCAAAACATTAACTACCCACTTAGTACCGAATCAAATGTGGTATTCTAAATCTATTTTCTACAATCTGTATGATTTTGTTTCCAACGAGCTTGGAACAATGAAATATAATGTTTGAACTCGAAAACTAGAAGTAGAGGAGTAGAGCTATTACTTGGAAGACTGGTCTCCTGTCGTCTTGAAGATGCTGAAAATATCTAAAATATTTAACTGCCATCATTCTTATATGTTACAAAAATTGCCTATTCGCGTGAAATTCGAAGGAGAAAATCTATTTCATCCTTCTGAAATTTGTATCTTCCATCTATAGGTTTTGCAAGAAGGCTTTTTGAAAGCGAAAGGCCCGAATGGGAATTATAGAAAGTGTTTCATGATGAATTGTTCAAGTCATACAATGGCTTGAAGATTTTTGAAAATTGATTAGCCCTAAATGTTTTCAAAGAATTTATCGTCATATGTTGTTCCATTAAAATACAAATATTAAAAAATATGGTGGGTATTTTTGAGTTACAATAATTCATTATTATGAAAGGCCGTTCATTCGTTACTTAAAAAATGGTCTTTATAAATGGCGCAAACAATGTGGAGATTTAATAGGTTTCTTGATCATAAAATAACTTTTAAATCATTATTTTGTTTTTAAAAAATATAAAATATAAGAATATGATATTCTAACAATTAAATCTTTATATGGTTACATTACTCATACCTTTCCTTTTAATAGGACTAATAGTACCCTTACAGCAATCAAAGAGTACAATCAACGTTAAACATAACTTTGTATATGCGCACTTAAGAGACTCTTATGTCTTTAAGGGATGATAAACTACAACTTCTAAAATATTTTTTCTGATATTATATTTTTAAAGAATTCTGGATATTTGTTGAAATGATTAGTCTAAAGAAGCAAATGCTTAATATTTCTATAAACAGGATGTGTCAGATTGTTATGTCACTTCCTGTGATATGATGGAATAGTTGTTTGGCTTGTAGTAGTGTTAAGGGCAATGGATGTGGCCTCTTCAAACATTCTCAAAAGGAGCCTATTTTTATCAAATTCCGACTGTATCATGTATTCATAGTCTTTGACTAATCAGAACTAATACTTGGAACATTACATGCAAGCTGCATAACAACCTTTCCTTTTCGAAAGATGTAGACCTGAATTAAATCTAACATCGGATGTTTATTGCGAAGCGCTTGAAGACTTTCCCCTTACACAATTCCATGAATCCCTAAGCAACAATCTTATAGAAGATCTATGGCTCTAATAAGTCGTTGTCACATCTCACACTTCATCACTGTGAATTTTTCGAAATGTTTTTGATAATCTTATTTCGCTATGAGATGATATTAATGAACCGGCATTCATCGAATTTTACTCTTTATGTTTGTTGTCTGGTAACTTAAAAACACTTGAAGGCAGTAATAATATACAAAATTAACGTCAGGTATTCATTCAAAAGAATATGGTGAAGTTTTGAGAAACTTTATAACTACATCACCATTTATGGCAAGCAATAATAAAATATAAATTTCAAAACATCTTAGGATGACTGCCTACGTTCTAGACAATTTTTAAAGGCCATTTTTTAAGCTTTAATTTGTATTTCCTAGTTAAATAAGTATATAAAAAGAATAAACATCTATAAAAAAATTTCTGTGACTGTCCCATTTTTTTAAAATTGATAAATTTGATGTAAATTTTAGCAAAAGTTGACCAAAATTGTTAACACTGTACACAAAATTCTAATTCAGCAAATAAAATTTTCTTTACACATGGCATACATAAAATAGTTATCTTCAAAATGATTTAAAATCTAAGAGATTAATTAAAATGCGAAAATATTATTAAGGTTTTTAAGTTGTAATGTAGACATTATTCTTAAATTTTCAGCTATAATATAAAAGGCTATAAGAAGAAAAGTATTTACTGTACATCAAAACGTTTAGTTCATTTCATACACAATAGTGTAAAGAACATTATCTGAAATTTCCATTAAAACATATTAATTAATACTGGAGATATCATGTTATGGTTTACAACTTTTATCGATAAAAATATTTTGAGAAAAATGAGTTTAAAATTTATAATTAATGTAAAAAAGTATTTCCTCTTCATAAACAATCTAAAATTCTCCACATTTGTAAGTTTAACCTTCTTTTTCTTCATGCATTGTACATTTCTTTCTTTTGCTGAGCTCTCATTTTTTTGTGAACTTTTGCAGCTGATAATGAATGCCTTTTTGAACTACAAATACTTCATAGTTAAAATGCTTTAGTACTTTTATAGTGTAACAGCCAACTTCTATTTGAAATTGATTTAACACACTTTTTATACCATTGCCACACTGATTAAACTGAAGGACAGCAATATATGACCCCAATGACATGTTGTTTCGGGAGTATATTTCAGATCAAACTATCAAAACTCTCATTAGCGTTTTATATCATTCCATGCATGCCTTTCTTTAACAATTTTTGATCAGAAAGTTTCATATATACAGGCTTTATGATATTTATAATGTTTTGTGGTAGTCCAATGGATTTCCCAAGAAGGTTTTCTTCTGTCCCTTTGCTTGTTGATATTTACACCAGCTATTGGCTCCTTCTGGACATTGCCCAAGCATAGAATGTTTCGAGCTTGATCAAAAGTGATAAAATGCTACAATAACTCAAGATTGAATGTTTTTTAGACTATCAAGATTACTAGGAATGGAAATTTCATAATAATTATATAATCTATCGATAAAATTATCCGTTAATTTGCCCGTTCTTTTCAGGTCCTTTATTGAATTTTTTTCAATTTCTGTAATCCACTGCCAATTCTTTTTTGGACATGACCAATAAATACATTCTAATTTGGCGACCTTATTTGCATCATATATATTTTTCACAACATCATGCACTAGCAATATTATAAAATAATTATTTGGGTTTTAAAGCTAAGAAAAAAGGTAAAAATATGTTAAAAATGGCATTTTACAATAACTTTCAGTTGCAGACTGACACTTCCGGTTAATTTTCAAGTACACTGCACTTTTTTAATTTGATAAATCTCGTCTTCTAGATGGCATAAAATGAAAAGAAAAACAGTTTTTTTGAAAGCAAAATGTTTGAATAAAAAGTTTTTTGCAAAAACTTTTTTTTTTACCAAAATGGTCGAAAAATGCCATTTTTAATGTAGGCAGCCAACTTAAAATATACAATGTCATTTTATATAATTTCAGATATATAAATATTTTTTCTGCATTTTAATTTGTTTTGATTTTATAAATTTTTCAAATCAAGGTAATCTTCCTGTAGCAACTTCTATTTTTTTAAAGCAGGAATTTCGTTGGAAGAATGAAACATATGTTTAATTCAATCAACAAAATTCCTGCTGCATTCAGTCAATGAATTCATTAATTTTTTTTCCAGTGAAGAATTCTGTATTGTTGAAATGTAGTGTAATTCAAGAATAATCGATTAATTCAATGAACAATTCGTATAGTAAGACAGAATTGTGAAATAGACCAGGAATATTGATCGCACTTAGAGTTTATATGCAAAGATTATTAACCATGTTGAGAATACAACAACCATTGCATCTATAATAAAGAGATTTTGCAGAATTACAGGGTTCAAATTTGCAAATTCCAGCATTAATCACACACTGGAAGCTATTTATCGAACCATAATACAGCACTATAATCACATTGTTGGTATCTCTGTGATTGACTGAGATTGCATTAAATAATGGAAATGTCTTGTGGATTAAATTACAAAACATCTTATTGTATAATATTGACTGAAATAATTTGACATCTTTTGAATATCGAGAAATCTTAACCCTTAATTAGGGAGGTGAAAATTTAGGACTTAAATGGGAAGATGTGGTCTATGAGACCGCGTTTTCTTTACAATCAAATTATATGTTCTTATTAGAATGAAAATCAGCAAATATATTTTGCATATATTTTTATTGATATATAAATAGGTTTTAGTATTTTTTTTAAATATATTATTATTGAAAAAAGTTATTGCGCTTGGACATACATTTTCTTCTCAAATTGCATGATGCAAAAAATAATATTCTTGAAAAAACGTATTACTTTTTAGATTTTAAACATTTATTTTCCAGTCTACAAAAGTATATAAAAACAATATATTGGAAAAATTCAATTATATAAAAAAATTTAAAAAAATCGATAATGCGTAAATTTGACCATTTTTTTGGCATTTTTACGCAGAAACATATGAACATTCGTAGCACGGTTTTCGATGACATTTTAAACATACAGTTAAGTACTAGTATTAATACACTATTAATATATTTTAGAAATTTTTCAAAATACATCATCATTAGAAAAATTAATTATATTTGGACATGCATATCAGAATCAGAAATTCCAATATTGGTCAAATGAGAATTTTCATAGAAAAAAAACCTTCTGTGCAATTATCCTCATTACTAAAATCATTTTCTGCTTCATTTAAAAATCTCTAGAGCTCTGCTTCATAAGGGGATCAGTATATTGGATAACATTTCGAAGACCAAGTTTTAGAGCCATCTCTTAAGCCTTGCATAATATTGGAATATATAAAAAGGAGTGAGGTCTCACAGATGTCGCGCAAAGAAATAGCTAAAATATTTTTAAAAAAAGCATCAGCTGAAACCGTTTGAAAAAGTGCACGTGTAGTGAAGGTTACGAAATTGGAAGCTATAGGGTCAATCCATTCGATTGAGCTAAAAATAGAATAGGGGTAACTGAAAGCCCATCCTTAGTGGTCTGAGATACCACATTCCCCAGTTAAGGGTTAATCAATATCTTGAATTCAATTTATGTGTTATATCTAATCGTTGTCTTATTTCAAATTCACAGGTGTTCATTTCCATCCTCTTTCGAGTATTCCATACAAGCTAATCACAAGGTATCTCGATTCGTCAATTCCTTATACAACATACATTTCAGTAAGTAATGAAAATTTGTTTGCTATCTTTTATATAGTTTTCATTTTATTGATTTTTCTATATTTATTAAGAGAATTGGTACTAACGTAGGAACAAGTTCATTTCACTTTAGTTATTATAAATGAATCATTTCAATTAATATCCAGCCCTAATAGAACATAAATATTGCACAATACATTGATCAATATTTGCATTATAGTTTTATATTTTGGAATATTGCTTAATATCATAAAATATCACAAATATTATACAATACTGTGCAACAGGCTGTGCTATCCGGGAATGCTTTATTTCGTAAAATTAGGGAATCAGTAATTTGAAAAATTTCTTGAAAAGGGCTTCTGTCTTGTCATTTGTGGATAAATTTCAAAAGAAAACCACACGAACTAAATGTTGAAAACAAATTCATATATTCTTAAATTAAAATTTCGGTATGCTATTTATAACATGTAAAAAAAGGCACTGTTTATTGAATAAATTAAAAAGAAAAACGTAGTATCGAAGACCGTGAGATAAGACCCATTTTCTCGTAAAATGTGGTTATCGTTCTTTTTTCATACGCAATACATTTTAGTTGACCGAGATGTATATATTCACTATTCATGTAAAATGATCCTGTCGTGGTCTTGACTCTGTTTTTCCTCTGAATAACCTAAATATGAAGCTAACTAACTAAATTGAAACTATGAATAAATTGAAAAATAAGGAATGAATCAAGAGGTAGATGAATGATAATACATTAATAATTCGCAATCATCAATAATAGTGCTCATGATATTTCAACAGAAGAAAGAGAATAAATCAAATTTCAGAATTCTTCGTCTGTTAAAATTTCAAGTATTTTTCCATTTAAAGCCATAGATTTTTCTCAAATAGTTCGCATAATGACACAGATATTATTTCTTTCATAGTAAATGTAGTGAAATTACTTCAGTAGTAGTGAAAGTAGATCAATTCATTTTCAATCCACTTATTAATGCCTTGAATAATAAAATTTATAACAAACACGGCAAATTTAATTTCTAAAGTATATTACCTTAATATTTAGAATACAAACTTAATATTTACAATACAAACTATAAACGGTCCTTCATTCGTTATTTATTTGTATTCAAATTCCACGATTGCTCACTGAAAGGCTGAAATTCCTCCTCCCGAAAATACAGATGAAAGAGAAAATTATCTGTTTTTATAAAAAAAAAAAAAAAAAAAAAAAAAAAAAAAACTTTTTTCTAAGGAAAATTATTATTTTTTTGTATATTTAGGAAGGAACGTCCAATATTTTATCCTGAACAAGGCTCCTTTTGATCAGCTTTCAAAGTGGAATGTTACTTTCTTTGATATACTTTATAATATTGGCATTATTCCAAGAATAAAAGAAAAAGATGGATACTTTATTTCTGTTGAAAATGCTATACAAATGAGCTGGCATTTCTTTCAGGGTAAATTAAATTCTATTTGAGAATTATCAATTCATTTTTTTCTTATTAATAACCTATTAACCATAATATTTCATGCTCTTTTTTTTTCTAAAAACGTTAAGTAGATATTTTTTTAATAATATAAGTCATATATAACACATGAGAATTTAAACAGAATTAGTGGTTGTATTATTTTATGAATTATTCAAAATATTGCTCTGGTGGTATTTTACGTCTTAAATATCCCTTCTCTTCTAAAATTAATTAAATATTCTCATAAAATCATACGAGCTTGAATAAAGATTCCTTCAGTGTTTATGTGATTTTTTTAATGGGATGAAAAATAAAACTCTTTATTAATATTACTACAAAAATTCCTTGTAAAATCAGAAAATTAAAAAAAAAAGGTTAATATTTTTTTTTAATTTTTCATTTAATCTTATTTTTTTCGAAATAATAATTTTTTATCGAATCCAGAGCATCCAACAATAAACTTGACACGATAATGAGATCAAATTACTAACTTTGTTTCTCAGAAAATAATTTTTATTCAATGGAAACTGATTTAAAAAGTTATGGTACATTTAATCGCCTTTAGACGGGTACATGTATTTTATATAGTGTTACTAAAACACAGGAATTTTTAAATGTATGCCAAATCTTTCAATCCTTAATAAAGAATAAAATTTATTTTTGTCCCAAACAAGTACATAGTTTAGATCATATATGTAACTAAACATGCCAATTTACTTTCCTTTTTGTCAAAATAGTAGGTTTTTTTTATTACCGCCATAATTGGGCAATTATTTTAAACTCTCTATAATAGAAGGTTCTGACCATTCAATATTTTTCTAAGTATTGAACAGCGAGAACTATCTATAAATACAATTCATAAATAAACAGAAAGTGTGTATTAATTAACTCCCTTTTATTGCAAATATTTCAAAAACTAAATTTAAAACTGATTTTATAGTTATATTTTTACTTAAACATAAGAACTGCACACAATTCTTAGCTCCCATATTAAATGCAAAAATATTTAATTACATTTTGGAGCATTAAAAATCAGCTGCTTCTTCAATTCTCAAGTATTTTTCTTTTTATATTTTGATTAATTGATCATCATTTCAAATGGAAACTGTTAAAAACACTTGAAAGCATTTTGAAAAAAAAAATATATTTTAAATTTTTAGGTTTTAGGAAAAGGTCTTGTAATTTTTATGTCTAAATTAATATTTCAAAAATCAAATAGTTTCATTTCATAACTGTTTATTTATTTTAAATCGATACATTCAGAGAAAACTTATATATCCGATAACAAAACCATGTTTGTTTTATACATGCCTAATACAAGAATAATAAATGAATTAAATATACACATATTAAGTCATTTATACACATATTAAATCCTTTATGCACATATTAAAAGCATTTCACCTCTGCAGGGTATAAACTATCCAGAAATAGAGACACAGCAAGAGAAAATTTCAGAAAACATTTAACTGGAAAAATAACTATATCCTCACATAATAGAAAACTGGAATGTCAGTCTAAAAGGCATGAAACATTTCAAAAAAGTATTTCATTAAATATTATTTAAAAAAAATTTTAACGGGGTAAATTCAGTCAATCATTTAAAGAATTATGTATTGTTGTTTGAGTCTTTTAATTTTCGAAACTGTGCGAGGTATAGTTACTTGTGAAATGCATTTTGGTTATTTTTATAATATTAAAACAAGAAAAAAAATGCTTTTTTTGAAAGTTTTTTCTTCCTTAGATGAATAAACTAAAGATATCTGAAAAACATTATGGACTCATTACCTAATTCATTAATCATTCATAGCCGTCTTACTGCAGAAAAAATGAAAAAAAATGTTAGCAAAAGCAACTAAATTTTTCCAAATACTCTATTTTTTTTCTTACATAATTTAACCATGTCGTAGGTAATATTTTATGTAAATTAAAGTACCAAAAATCTATTTCTAAAAAAATCCTATTTCTTTAAAAAGAATTCTTATAAATTTTTAAAGCTGGAAATTATATTATCATTTCGCATATTGATTAAAATAAAATTCAGAATAATTATTATTTAAAAGATAATTTTATCTACATCTTTTAAAGGATTGGGTTAAAAAATTGTGATATCTAATGATCAAATTATGATTTTGGAAAGGCATATCAATTTTCCATAGAAGTAAAAAGTAAATAAAAAAAGAGCACACATTATTGAAAGAAATCAGAGCTAAAAAAATGAAAATTTTATATTTAAACACAATTATTTCTAACAGATAATACAAATATTTATTAAAGGAGAAATAGCACAGAAGTGCATTGGATTAAAAAAATTATTTTAAACAAAAAAAAACATTTCGTTCTAAAATAATTTTTCATGTGGAGTAATATATTATTCTTAAATTTAGCATAAAATATTATCAAACTCAACGAATGCAAAAAAAAAAAGAAAAAAAAACCATCCAATAATAAAACCCATAGAGAGTGAAAAATCCATGTTGCATTACAATAATTTTTTCAGAATGCATTTGAGACCTAATAATGAGGACAAATTCTTTCAAAAAAAGGATACAAAGTGCATGGATGATAAAATAATTTAATACCTTGTTGATTTTTTAATTACTTTGAAACATGTTTCTTACTAAACAAAAATATCTTAATCGTTAGATATTCATTCCGGCGAAATAGTTATCATGTTATAATTTATAACAGAACAATTAATCAATCTTCGGTTCGCTTGAAAGATGTTTTTTTTATTGAACAAAAAATATCAGAAACTTCCAGAGATTCTAAAGTAAATATAATGCTAATAAAAACTTTTTTAGAAAAATACACTGTGAAAATTTGTTCTTAATATGCATTAATATTAATTCAGCTATGTATATTAATAACAAAATCCTTCATGTAAGAATTTTTATCAATATGGAGCAGCATGTAAAATATTCAACATATTTCAGCTGAAATGTTTTATTATCTATACTTATAATAAAGCTCAATGTGTGTATGTGTATGTTTGTGCGTGTGTGTGTGTTGGCGCTCTACAGGCCAGACCATTCAACCTACAGCTACCACATTTGGCACGTGTATACCTTGGAGATCGGGAATGTGCACCTGGGGGTTATTATTTTTGATTTTTTAATTAGAATTTTATTTATTTAAAAATTAAGCGAAATTTTGGCGTGTTTCTGCTATAACTTCCAAAATTACTACCGCACAAAAAAGATTTTTACATGAAGTTAAAGATCAAAAATTTATCTTTTAAATGATAACAATGTTTTAACCATAAAATTAAATTTATATTTTTAATGAATTTTTAAATAAATATTTTAACTATATTTGTCAACAATTTTTTTCGTACAAAATAAAAATAAAATTTAAGCTGCACGAGCACGTTTCGCATTCATGGGAAAAATAGCTTTTTTCTAAGTGTTGCCATCACATTGATTAAATCTCCAATTAAAAATAAATTAAATCTTTTTGGAAATGAAATCATCTGTAGGAAATGAAACAAATAAGAAGTATTATTTTTTTCTAAAAAATAAATTCAAGAAATATTTTATGATCTTTTACACTCTCTATATTGTTAATCCAATAAATCCGTT
The DNA here is from genome assembly GCA_026543865.1 of Argiope aurantia. Taxonomy (NCBI): domain Eukaryota; kingdom Metazoa; phylum Arthropoda; class Arachnida; order Araneae; family Araneidae; genus Argiope; species Argiope aurantia. Next base: position 30,191 of record JAPMOR010050242.1, on the reverse strand, counting down.
TTTTTTAAGGAAAGTTTTGTTTAATATGAACAGGATATCCATTCAAATCATGGCCATACCGCTAATTTGTAAACCTTTAATAAGACACAGATCTGCCAAAATGGTCTAAATTTAAAATAATTATATTTTATGTAACTTGATTCTATAATTGTTCTAATAAATAACGAATTTTTGATTTTACATAAGGCTTCTGCTGTGGAAATCACGATTAACAAAATATTCTTGAAACACTAATACTTTAAATAAAAAGAGTTAATTTCCAATTAACTAAATCAATCACTTAAACTGACTGATTTATGAAAATTTGAATATCACTATTCAATAAAAAAAAGGATAATTTTAGATTTTCCATCGATCGCTTCAAAGAAAATACGCCAATCAGCGCGCAGGTTTCTTAAGATTAATTGGCCTAAGGTTATGAAAATGTTGAGTTTTTCTAAATTTTGAAAGCAAAACTAAAAATTGAATTTTATGCTGAATCTGAGAAATTTTTGTTGAAATATTCTTTGAGATATTACATAAATTATGAAAAATATTTTGTAGTTCACATAAGACTTATATACCGAGCGATTCTGTTTGTAATACTCATATTCAGTAATAATAATAATAATAAATAAATAGCAATAAAGATGATAAAATAAAACGCTTGGTTTTATTAAAAAATATATTGATATTAATTGCAATTTCATCATTTCCACTTTAAATTAAAGTTGAAGTTTTACCGAAAATGACAAAAAATTAGCAAAATATATATAGCAAATTGAACGAAACGATCTAAACAACAGTATAAGTGTGGTTTGACTATCAAAATATGAAGTTTAAAAAGGTTTTCTTTGAGAGTCTATTGAGAGACCAGTTACTTAAAATATTTAATTGAAAATTGTAGTGAACGAGGTAATACTGGCGAACCGGCTGGTCGTCAAAGGCGGCTAGTTATTAATAAAGAAGGCTTTTTTTAAATATTCATTATGCGAAATTCTAAATACAGTTTATGCCTTACAGTAGTTTTGAATATTTTTGAAAAAAAATTTCTAAAGGGAAAAAAGATAATAAACCAATATTACATAAGAAGCTTTAAATTAAATTAAATATCAAAAAATAATATTTAGTGATTTTTTTTTCATTTCCAGAAGAAGAGTAATAATTCTAGAATTGATCTCTAAATAAATTATTACAGACGCTCCTTGAAAAATATAAAGCGTTTCAAAGTAAAACAATAAATTTATCAGAAGATATAACTTTGAATATTAATTGCTTTTCCTAGCATACGTAAAATCTTTAAATCCTATAAATAAAAATCGATACTTCTCAAGGATTTTAATAAATACTTTATTAACTTCGCGCAACGTAAAATTAATTTTTTAATGGTCGCTTGAGACTATACAAAATGAACTCAATATGCACAAAATAAAAATAATCATTATGATTTTCATTAAATTATTGAACAGGTTATTTAGTAATGGTAAAAAAGAGACAATAGTATAAAGTGCTCAATTTTTTGCACAGAGATATTCAACATATTCAGATCGAATTCCAAGATCAAGAATTGTTCAATTAGAATTCAATAAAAATCAGAGACTAACTTTTTGTTCATGAGCTATGCAGTACAACTTTAACAATAGCAAAATAAAATTTTACTTATAGCATTATATTGATACTAATTAATTATGCTTATGAGTTGGCACATGGATGAGTTACACCATTGTAAATAAAATGGGAATGTGATGAGAAGAAATTACACTATCAGTTGAATTCTTCTTGAACACTTTTATAGTAATGCTATATGTCGAATAACAATAAGCATTGAAAAGATAATGAAATCGTAAAAGAATTAATTATTCTCAAGAGAAATTATGGCTTGTTCTCAAAAGAGAGATTTTTTCTTCCTTTCAAGAAGTATTATATTGAGGTAAAATATGTGACAAAAAATTATTATACCAAGAATATCGAATGAACTTTCAAGAAATGCATGAAGCATATATTATTAACCATATTTTGAACAAGAGAAAAGTAATACTATTGTATAAATGCTTACTTAGTAAGATTAAATGAATACGAATTGAACTTGTTTATTTGGTTTTTTTTAAGTAACTACCCTTTGTAACTATGACTTAGTGCCATGCTAAAATAAAAATTAAATACCGCTATAAGCTTCCTTTTACCACCTTCCCGAGTGCATAAGTAGCTGCACTTCTTCGGAACTTTTGAATATTTGTGCTTTAAGTAAATTCTACATCCTTAGAAGAAATTACATGGGATGAAATCAGGAAAATAAGTAAGTTGTGGAAGTTCTGGAATGCAATTTTAACATGTAATTTGACGCTAGTAAAAATCTGTATGTCAGAAGTTTCTCAGTTTACCAAAATTTGGCCTTCAGTGCAATGCAACATTTTGTGTGCCTGCAATCACTAGCTATGCGTACATGGTTTACATATTCACACCTTTTGAAACCTTTTCTTATTAACTGGTCGTGTAATTTTCTTCTCATGTTCTTCAGAAAATTACATAACAGGCTATTTTAAAAGTTGCATTAGTTTTGTGTAGTAGTAATGTAATATTATAGCATTAAGTCGCATGTAGATTATACGTTCTATGTAAGAAATTAATAAATCATGCAATCAAGAAATATGTATCTGAGATGTCTACAGCGTCAGCATTCCTAAATTTATTGAAATTCAATTCAATCATTTATTAACATTAAGATGCTAATCGACCGCGGTGGCCTAAAGGTAAGGACTCGGCTTCGGAACTGAAGGGTCTCAGGTTCGAGACCCAATTCCAACGAAGAACCATCGTGTAAGCATGCCTACTACATGTTAAAACCATCGGGGCCAAAAGTCCTCCTGCTGGTGTGGTGTGGACGTTTAGAGTAGGGGTTCTATCTCAGATGCCATTCTCGTCATCTGACCACGGTTCAGAATTACGAGATTCGTCTCAAAATAGCTCTAGTGCTTCTTTAAAAAAGGACGTTAGTACAACTGAACTGAACTTAGCGTGCTAATCAAGATAAGTTATTTCTCCTTGTTCTTTGGAAATTATTACAAAATACTTACATTATAAATAATATTACGAAAATAAAGTCCTATAAAATGTGTTTAAAAATAAATTATCTATAATACTATGAGTTACAAAAATATTTATCTAATGAGAAAAAAGATTATAACGTTTTTAAGTAGCGAATGAAAATTGAATGAAAAATTAAAATTTTGATGAACTTTACTTAGTATCATTCTTAATATTTCGGGGAAATTTTTTATAAATGTTTTGATTTTAATAGTCTCTAAATGTTTATTTTGACCTAATAAATTCCTTCTAAACTGATAAAAAGGTATTTAGATTTTAAAATTTTGATTTAGATATATAGTTAGAAAGGCATCTAATGTTTTAAAAAATGAGAATAATTGTAAATTATTATTTATTTAAAAATTGTAAAAATAAGAATATAGTTTTTTAAGAAATATTTTTTCCAAGGAAAAAAACTTGAAATATATTAGAAAAAAACAGTCAAATCTCTAGAGTACTTTAAAACCAACAACTGCACTTGTTTTTCTCTTGATATCTTTTACAGAAACTTTTCTTTTTGCATTTTTAAAAATTGTGCTCCAGTAAATCTCGATCTTCCTGTATTTGCTCCAGTAAGCCGATATCTAACACAATTCCTTCGCACCTTTTCTGAAATCATTTCATTAAAGAAACATAAAATTTGAATAAGGAAAAAAAGATAGGAACTTTTTTACGACATCGTGACACTACATCGTAAGTTTCATGCTCATTAAACTACTAATGCAGTAAACATGTTAATTTTAAGCGATGGTGAAAAGGTGTCAAAATTGAAAGCCTCCGTACATAAAAAGTGTACCATCTTTTCATGGGTGTCTTTTATGTATAAAGTAACTTTGGGTTAAATTAATTTTAAATGAATATTTAAAAAGTATTCATTTTCTTTTTAATTGCAATAGGTAAAATTTGACTACAATAATACTTTTAAGAGAAAAGTGTCAAAATAATAAAAATATGAAAGAAATGCAGTAGCAGGTTTAAGCACTAGTTAGGAATAAAAATAATAAACATTTTAAAGTGAAATGATGTTATTTTGACTCCTAAAAATATTTGATATGGCTATTACTTTGAACACTTCTATTGAAGTGTATTTTCTTCGTGTTTTCAAAAATAGAAATTTGTAATCTTTTTTTTTTCTCGATTGACGTTTTTGAAGTTTGAAAACTTACACATTTATGCACATGTATCAAAAATATATTATTCTTTAAATTTTTTGAGCTTAATTATAAGAAATTCTTTTTAATTAAATTAAATCTTGATTCTATACATATGATACTAATTTTCTAAAAAATAAAATCTATGATCGCAAATTTCAAGTTATCATGTGAGAACATTATTATCTTTTAAGTCATTATTTGTTTTAATTAATTTAAGTCATTAACCAATTTAAACCGGTTTAAAACAATTACGAGACTTCTCTATCTATTAGTCTTCTCTATCCTTATATATATATATATATATATATATAATTTTTTTAAACTTTCATTTTCAATTTTTCTAGCTGGCAAACAAAGTTTTGGAGCTCGGCCAATTTTGAGATGAAATAACAGCTATTATGTCATAGTTCTACGTCAACCTTTTAAAAACGCATCTGCTGTCAAAGAAGCATACGTAACAATAAAGCAATATTGGTAAAAGCAGGTCAACCTTTTATAAACGCATCTGTTTTCAAATAATCATACATAATAATGTCACGTAGATATTCTAGTGTTGGACTCAATGACGCACACAAGAGGTAGAGCTAAAGCAGTTTATTAATAGAACTCAGAATACAGTAACTGACAAATCTTCTGCTTTTATATAAGCAGAGAAAGTTCCAGAATACTCTTCTGGAGACAGTAAGAAAAGTTCCAGAACACTTGTCTGGTAAACTAAAGAAATGTCCAGTATCTTCTGGAAAATGAAATAAAGGAAAACATAAAATCAAGGAATTAAGTATTTACACATACCATTAATCTCAGTGTCTCTAGTGGGATTCGAACCCAGGTCTCTTTATCACAAGACCAGTGCCATAACCATTCGGCCATGGATAAGATTCGACAGTCTGTCTTCAATGCGGCAATAATAATTCAATTCTGTTAAAAGCAGGTAAAAAAAAATATATGCGATTAAAAGATGATGATGAAAATTGCCATTTATGCTTTATTCATTGCCTACGCGATTTTGAGCTTCAAAATCTCCTAACCAAAACAGCATCATGTGCTCGCATGATAAAAGAGAAAAAAATGTAAAAAAAATATTTTCGTATTATATATTTGTAATGACAATTTTTAAAATTAAAGATTAAAAAATAGAAAAAAATTAAGCTTAAAAATCTTTTAACTCTTAACTGGGGAGGTGAAATTTTAGGACTTAACTGGGGAGGTGCAGTCTACGAGACCACATTTCATTTACACTCAAATTAAATTTTCTAATGAATGTATTAATATGAAAAACTGCCAATATATTTTGCAGTTTAGTTCAGTTTAGTTATATTAACATCCCGTTTTAAAGCAACAATAGGGCTATTTTGGGACGGACCTCGTAATTTTGAACCGCGGTCAGATGACGTGGACAACACCTGAGCTGGCACCCCCTCTCCACACCACACCAGCGGAAGGGCGTTTGGCCATGACGGATTTAACGTGCAACATACCCCTTTACACGACGGTTCTTCGATGGAATCGGGTCTCAAACCTGAAACCCTCCGGTTCCGAAGCCGAGACCTTATCACCAGGCCACCGCGGCAAGACAATATATTTTGGAGATATTTTTCTTGATATATAGATATGTTTTAGAAATTTTTCAAAATATATTATCATTGAAAAAAGTAAATGAATTGGAAGATACGTTTTCTTCTCAAATTACGTGTTACAATAAATAATATTCTTGTAAAAACATATTACTTTTTACTTTTTAAATAATTTATTTTTACAATATATGAAGGTATATTGAAGACAATATAATGTAAAATTCAACCATTATATGAAAAAAAAATTGACAATGGGTAAAATTGGCCCTTTTTTTTATCGGCTTGTGTGACTTTAATAGCACGGTTTTCTAAGCATTTTGAATATATAGGTTAAGAACTAGTATAAAAATCAACCTATAAACTCTGTATATATATATCTTGGTATATTAATATATTTTATAAATTTTTCAAAACGCATTATCACTAGAAAAATTAAATATGTTTGCAGATATATATCAGAATCAGTCGAATGCTAAGCTTCATCGAAAAAAAGCTTCTGTATAATTATCCTCATCACTAAAATCAATTCCTGCTTCATTAAAAAGTCTTTGGAGCTCTGCTTCATAAGAGGATCAGTAAACTGGATGATACTTCGAGGACTATGTTTTAGAGACATCTGCTAAGCCTTGTACAATATTGAAATACTAAAAGGGAAGTGCAGTCTTACAGATGTCGCACAAAGAAATAGCAGAAATATTTTAAAAAGTATCCCCTGAAATTAGTTGAAAAAGTGCATGTGTAGTGAAGGTCATGAAACATGAAGCTATAGGGTCAATCCATTCAATTGAACTAAAAATAGAATAGGAGTGACCGAAAACCCATCGCTAACGGTCTCACCGACCGCACGTCCCCAGTTAAGGGTTAATTTCTAATATACTAGTAAAAATGTGCTTTAAAAACCAGTTTTATTGACTTATTTTTCTTCAAATAAAGGAAGCAAATAATCTAAAGTCTTATCCTTGATCCTTTTGTATTAAGAACTTCTTTTCTTATTCCTCAGAGCAGCGATTAAATTTTCCTTCTCCTAACTTATTCTTTCGCGTTCCCAGTCAAAGCCGTTGTTTATATTATTTGTTTATGCATTATTTGTTGTTAACCTATTCAATTACGTTTACGTTGTTTAATATTTTAATATGGTAAATTGCATTCTTCTGTGATTTAATTATTAATTCTTTATGTGGGTGATTTAAACTGCTAAACTGGTATTATTTGTTTACTGCTGTTATCATATCTTAGTCAGAATTAATTGAAAGTCAAAATACGAAAAAGTATTCGATTTATTCTAACTAAACGGATCAATCAATAGATTTTTAGGTGTAATTTTTTTTCACTATTTGTAAGGATTCGAAGTTATGACGAATCATAGCAACCATGAGCTCGATCACCCAGTGTTTGTCGTGTACTCGCGAAGCAGAATATATCCCTAAGACAATAGTGACCATGTCTTTAATTTGAAATTAGTAAAATGTATATTTGAACTTATGCTTATGAATTAGTCTAACATATAAATTATATATCAGTATAATTATGTAAGCAGATTTTGTCGGCCAAAAAGCAATGTATATGTTGTTAATTTTAGTATTCTTCTGTTTCTACAGAAAATCCATAGAGACAAGGACATCTTAATGAGATATTTCATGAATGGCGAAATGATGATGTACATTTTCAATGGCAAATTATGAATCAGTCCAGAATGTAAATGACGAAATGGACGATGTTAAAGGGGGAAAAAAAACAAGGTGAAATCAAAGCTTTTAAAAAGCTCATAACAAGAAATTAAATGCAATTTAAATACTCTGAGAAAAAAATATTAACACCTTTAATACCTTTTATCTCATGACATGATACACAAATTAGAAACAATCTTTTTTCCTGGATGCAAAGTCGTAAAGTATTGTTTATTTTAATCCGTCTTGTCTGAAATTAATTTTTATATAATTTTTAGCTATTTTTATAGAGATGGTTCTTGATAAATTATTTATTATATAAGTTATATTGTTGTCTTCATATTTTTCAAAGTTATCATGACATTCATTATATTAAATACATTATAATATGCATTTTTAATATAAAAAGTGCTTCCAAACTTTTTTATACTTCACCTTTTAATCTTATTAACTGAAAAATAATCTGCATTTGTATCACTAAATTGGTTAAAATCAAGCGTTTTCATTTTTTTAATGAGTGAGTTTTAAGACGAATGAATATCTGACTTTATATGTTATTAAACAACCCTAGTTAGACACATATATTGTACAATATTTTATAATCATAAACAATAATCGCAATATCGTATAATATTGTTTAATATTGAATAATATCATATAATATCGTACAATATTAGGCTACAGGCTGTGCTACCTGGGATACAATGTATAATAACCAGGCAGTCCAATTATCAGCCTATTACAATCTGAAATAGGCTTTGCCTTTTATATTCATTAAAGGATATATGATGACTGCGTAATGATACATAATTGATATAAAATTGTATTAGAAATCTTTATGAAGATTCCAAAGTACGTATACAAAGACTTCACTACACCCATGATATAACAGAATATATCAACCGCTGCACCCATGGTAATGAGAACTCGCCGAATTAAGGGATTCTAATTTGCAAATTCCAGCAACAGACACTCTATGAAAGCTAGTTATAGAGACGTACGACGAGACACGTTGTACAATGTGATCACACCACTGGGATTTGAGAAAATCATAGGAACTAAATTGAGTGAGATGGTTGTTAATTGAACTGCAATTAAATTCCGAGGACATCATGTTTAATAATAGTTGAAGCAACTTCTTTGATATTTTTTGATTAGTTAAGTTTCATAATTATTATCTTGAGTGATTAGAATAATCTAATTTGGCAAGTGTAACTTTTATTACTTTCAAATTTGTTGAATCATAAGAAATCCGAACTCGAATATTTTCAGGAGTTCTAGAAATATTCTTTTATAACAATTTTTTTACTGTTCTTTAATAAAATTTTATTAATATATAATATCTGTAATCTATATAATATTTTTGTAACTAATGAAAAAAGTT
>JAPMOR010050242.1:4594-21339 GCA_026543865.1 Argiope aurantia | reverse complement strand
TCATAATTGATATATAGATCTATACATCTTTATATTAATAAATTTTATAGATATTTATATCAGTTATAGAATCTAGGAATGTAGTGACACTCTTTATTATCATTTGTGGATTTATTCCTCACTAAATATAAAAAAAAAGAAGAAGCAACAACGCAGAATGTGCGGGGCATTCTTCAGTATAATATTTCAATCAATTATACGTCAATGTTACGGAATAGCTACAAAGCAGTTAAAAACTACGCTTTTTACAGCTGCGGATCTTTTTTACTACTGAATGGGAATGTGTGTATATGCATTGCGTTGACATTCTTGATTTAGAGCTACCAAATTTGGCATAAATAAATTTTTGAGTGTAGAAAATCTACTTCTGGATCATTTTTAATTTGAATTATAATTATAATTGATTAAAAAATAAGAAACGTTTTTGGCGTTTTCACGTGATTACTTCCGAAAAATATATTTAGCAAACATGACTTTTCAACTATATTAAAATTAAAGTTTTTTTTAATTTTATCAATCAAATTATAGCGCAATTTCTTTCTCAATGTTGACACTTTTTGCGTAAATTTTAACATTACATTTCTTGGCTATAAAAGCATTCAGGCTATTTTATTTTTTCATAAAATATTTAATCACAAAATTCTCTTCTATTGCTGAAACTGGGAAGAAATTTTATTTCTGTATTATCAGCTTGTTTTAAATGTGAAATCAAAAGATTTAATTTCATTTAATAATACTATAATAATAACAGTTAATTTCAGTAATGGTGACTAGTATTCACTAATTATTTGGATAGTTAAACTTTTAATTGCACTATCAAATCAATGGAATCGACAACAGATGGAATTTTAACGTACAGAATCAATTACGCACAAATGGGAAACAATTAAAACACATGGATTGAACGCCAATCAATCATTGATAACTCAAAACTACTGAATTAAAGAAGATATGAATACTAAGTAATAGATAAAAGATTAAATTTAATTACATGCAACTAATAGTATTGGCGAATTGCGAATTGCTATATTTATAACCATAAATATTTCACCTATATATTTCCAGTTACAATGTTTGGTTAAATAAAGTAGGCAGTTATAGGTCTTGGCTTCTATAGAGGATGATATATTTTTTTAATTATAAGTTTCCCATAATATATAAGTGCAGTTAATAATATACTTCGTTTACGTTCCTTGATAGACAGAGATCTAATCACAAATTTAGGTGTAAACAGTTTATTCGGAAATGTAAATTTATTCAGTACAGAAAAATTATTATATGTAAATATTTATCTTGAAGTATATCAAATAAACCATCATGGCTTGAAAGAAATTTGCTAATCTCGCATATGTTGCTCACTTTGATTGGTCGATAGTTGAAACATTCATTTTTAAAGAAAGGGAAATAAACTTAAAAAAACTGAAATTTTAGATATCTCAGTTTAGTTTAGTTTAGTTATATTAACGTCCCGTTTGAAGCAACACTAGGGCTATTTTGGGACGGACCTCGTAATTTTGAACCACGGTCAGATGACGAGGACGACACCTGAGCTGGCACCCCCCTCTCCACACCACACCACATTAGCGGGAGGACGTTTGGTCAGGACGGATTTAACGTGCAACAGACCCCCTTACACGACGGTTCTTCGGTGGAATCGGGTCTCGAACCTGAAACCCTCCGGTTCCGAAGCCGAGACTTTACCACCAGGCCACCGCGGCCTTTAGATATTTCAGAGAAATAGTAGAATGATGAGGCAGAAAATCATAATACCGACCTAGTTATAGATGAATACAAACATTGTGTTCTCAACGCACGGTATCATTTTTGGACGTGTGTTAACAGAACGGTTCAACTTTATTACAAATTACAACATCCTTATTTCCAAGAAGAAGGTGGATGGGATGAGTTGTAAGATATGTGCATTCGCATTTTAACTTAATTTTTTAATTAATCTCACATTAATTAATGCACGGATAGTTAGTCTAGCGCTCAGCATTCGAAAATGATGAAGTGAAAGAATTTTTCAACGCAATAACTGAAAACACGAATACGACATATTCAATAAAAAGGTCAATTTTCTATAAATTTTTATAATGGCAATTTTCTATAGTTTTCAATTAAATTTCTATATATTGCATAAGTGGTTTAAATTTTTAAGAACTCTTTGGCTGGTTCAGTTTTTTACAACATATGTAATCGAATACATCTGTAATCGAATGTAGCTGGTATATTACCAATTAGTTTTGTTGGCATTATTTCAGAAATAAGGAATGAATTGGTTTTGGCAGACTGTGACCTTTCAATTTCCAAAGTTCTACAGATCTTTGCCGGAGACTTTAAAAGACTTGTCTTTAAGTCACAAGTGATGCATTCGATTACATATGTGCCAAGAATGTTAGTGCACTGTCACTAACATTCAGATGTTCAGAGATACAATACAATGGTCAAAGTCAACAAATTTGTCTTTTTCATACGTCAGAAAATTTTATAGATAAAAGCATGAAACTTTGCTACCTTATAGATGTGTGTAAGAAAAATTTTCCTTTGTTGGCCCATTTTCACTATAGGAACTGGAGAAAAATCAGTGACTTTTTAATACCACAGTTATAAAGGACCAAAATATTGCCATACTTTTGGTTAAATCATTTGATGAAACTTTGCAATTTTTAGTAAATGCCTAATTAAATTGGTTAAGTGAATAAGCGCTTGTTTTTATAATTTTGATACACTCTATGTATATCTTGGAATTTTGTGCAAGTTTAAACATTTCTTATACATATTCAACCATGCCCCGCGGGGAGGACCTCGTTATTGAGGATTAGAAGATTCCGGCATGGTGGTTGGTTCTTGCCACTCCTGTGGGTACACAAAAATGTGGGGGTCTGGCTGTCCCATCGATGACGGGACGTATATCCTAAGGTAAGTGTTGTATCGTGGCCGGTGATGGTCCTTATGACAAAACTACAGTTCCCACCAGTGTTGCTGTCGCGACGGTCCGGCCATTCAGTTTTTTCCCGTGTGTCTTCTGGAGGGTCGGAGAGTCAGTCTATGAATTGTACATATTTAACCCTATTAAAATATTTGATTATATTAATTTGTAGTGAGTCTTATTTTAATGAGTAACGTAAAAAGAATATAAGAAATTTAATTAGTTTAGAGTTTTTAATTATTGTGCAAAACTACACTGGTGTGCAAAACTTAAGCAACAGGTATGTTTTTTGCCATAACTTCACGAGAAATCATCTGAGGGAAATGAAATTCAGAAATGAGATACAGCATTTTGTTCTGAAAGAATGACGAAAGCATAGTTGCGCAGAAATGAATACAATGCATACAGTATGGAATCAAACAAAAAAAGGCTTTATTGAACTCATAGTATCATTACACATGATTGTCTGTCCAAGAGGAAGAACAGCAAGCAGATGTTCCTTAGTATGGGATATGCCCTCCCCTTACTGCAATGGTTGCTTCGCATCGTCTCCCCATACTCAGCACCAGATTGTCCAACAGTTCTTGAGGTAAGAGTGCCCATTCCTCAATCAGCATCTGTTTAAGTTGTCGGGTGTTCCCAGGAGGATGTAATTGTGCCGCAAGGCGTCTCTCCAAAGCATCCCAGACAGGTTCTATCGGATTTAAATCAGGGGAGCACGCCGGCCAATCCATTCGAGTGATATCTTCATTTTCCAGGAGCTCCTCAACAGCATGAATCCTGTGTGGCCGTGCATTGTCATCCATAAAAACGAAGTCTGATCCAATGGCACCTCGGAACAGACGTACATGGGGAAGGATCACCTCCTGACAATAGCGATCTCCAGTTACAGAACCTCTGTCGAAAACGTGGAGCTCAGTCCGCCCGTTCATCATAATGCCTCCCCAGACGACAACTCCAGGACCACCGAAACGGTTTCTTTCCGTGATGTTACAAGCGATTCCCAACGCCAGTTGATTTGGAGAGAGGTCGGGACACGGTTTCGTCCCAGTAACATCACGGAAAGAGACCGTTTCGGTAATCCTGGAGTTGTCGTCTGGGGAGACATTATGATGAGCGGGCGGAGTGAGCTCCACGTTTTCGACAGAGGTTCTGTAACTGGAGATCGCTATTGTCAGGAGGTGATCTTTCCCCTTGTACGTCTGTTCCGAGGTGCCATTGGATCAGACTTCGTTTTTATGGATGATAATGCACGGCCACACAGGACTCATGCTGTTGAGCAGCTCCTGGAAAGTGAAGATATCACTCGAATGGATTGGCCGGCGTACTCCCCTGATTTAAATCCGATAGAACATGTGTGGGATGCTTTGGGTAGACGCCTTGCGGCACGAGTACATCCTCCTGGGTACATCCGACAACTTAAACAGATGCTGATTGAGGAATGGGCACTTTTACCTCAAGAACTGTTGGGCAATCTGGTGCTGAGTATGGGGAGACGGTGCGAAGCAACCATTGCAGTAAGGGGAGGGTATATCCCATACTAAGGAACCTCTGCTTGCTGTTCTTCCTCTTGGACAGACAATCATGTGTAACGATACTATGAGTTCTATAAAGCCTTTTTTTGTTTGATTCCATACTGTATGCATTGTATTCATTTCTGCGCAACTATGCTTTCGTCATTCTTTCAGAACAAAATGCTGTATCTCATTTCTGAATTTCATGTCCCTCAGATGATTTCTCGTGAAGTTATGGCATAAAACATACCTGTTGCTTAAGTTTTGCACACCAGTGTATTTAAACAAAGATGTTAGAATCATATGATTCACAGAATCTTGAGCACAATTCAAGTAATATAACTCGAAAAATGCAAATTTCCTTTTCAGGCAATTAAATTGTAAGGGGAATAGAAATATTTAAAATTAAATGTGCACATATAAAAGATTTACTCAGAAATAGTCAAATTTCTTAGACATTTTCTGACGGTAAATTTTTAAATTTCATCCAGAATAAAGAGCAGATTGATAATCATTCAAAGCTGCATAATGGTTTTTCTGTCTTCCATGTAGCAACGGAATTCCTCTATGAATAAAAGAAGGAAAAAGACACTTCAACTCTATTCAAACAACTTTAGGAAAATAGAGGGTATTTCATTTTAAAAAAGATTTAAATTCTTTTGAACTTTTTGAAGAATACTTTTATCAGTTCTATTTTTACTTTCTAATAGTAACTGGAAACCAGAAGGGAAAAAAACACAATTGAATTTTTTCTTCGTCTTATTTTATTGACTGAAATGTAACCGAATATGCACAGTTCTAACTTAAAAAAATGTGTCTAGACATTTCTTTCCTTTTGTATGAGTATAATTCACACTAAGGTTACATGAGCATGAAACATTGAGAGCATCATTAATCTTATAAGTTCTCACTTAAATGTCGGCATGAAATTCATAAAAATTTACGATTCTAACTTTTAATTGCGTTAATAATTTTATTTCAATTTTCATATTTTATATATGTACCTAAATTAATGATTTTGTCAAAAATTGTCATTATAGTTTTGTTTTAAAAATTTACAAATGTTTAAATTTACGTTTGGCTTAATTTCGCTGCAGTAAGTTTAAACTTTTCAAGGAAAAACGGGACTTTTGGTATGGATAAATCATAACTTTTACTCTGTTGTAATCTGTACTTTAATTTAACAACATGCTGAAAAGTAAAAAAATATACAGTCGATGATATTCAATATATATAAAAAATAGAACTGAGATTACTTTGCTTCTATTCTAAATATTGATTATTGTTTCTAATTGATTCTCCAATTGAGTTTATAAACTTATTGAGATAATTCGCCAAATTCAAATTAAAAAAATAAACGCATGCAATATTTTTCCTTTTGGACACTGAACAATACAAGAGCAATCATCGGTTTCTTGGCATCCACCATTGATCCTAGATCCGAGCCTTTCTTATCCTTATTCTTTCCTTAAGAATCCGGAAAGAACCGGAACGAACCGCTCTAAAGGGAACTGGGCAAGACAGAGAAGCGATACACAGGAACAGAAAGACCCTTTTGTGGTCTGTTTTTGCCACTGTGTGATTTGTGATTCGCTGTCACGTAAGATAGTGCCATGAAAGGTGACATTCTTGTTTATTTCATTTTCTATCGATTCACTCTTAGATCATTTCAGCAATCGTTTCAAACTTACATGATGCAACTGGTAAATTTGTTTACTGTTTTCTAATAAAGAGGATTATACGAGAATTTAATATCTATGGATCTTAAATTATTCCTATTTCAAATAAAACTATAAGGAATTTTAAGGATGCAGATTATTATAAAATTCATTTTTTATTCCTATTTAGGATAATTTCATTCATTTACTTGTTAATGATTTAATCCTACACTCATATGAGTTCAGATATATTTATGTCATTACAGTTATTTTTAAAATTCTTTTGAATATTTTGAAAATTATATGTTTAGTTACTTAAGCTTTTCCAGTATTAAATTAAAGCATATATATTAGGTAAAAAGGGTAACCAAATTACGATTTAAGTGAGTTTTTCTCAATTCCATCTGTTGCATTGGAAACTTGCACCAATGTTCTGACTTTAAACTGTCATGAATATTCACCTTCTTTAGAAACCCAAAATTTAATTAATGGTCAATAATTTAAAAAAAAATGTAAATATTTTAAATTTTACTATCCAATCTCCATGAGAAAAGATTTCATATTCCCATCTTTCGTTTTTATTTAATTTAATTAGAAATTATCTACTTATGGCACTAATAATATTCAAAAAACATTATTTCTCTGATGAGCAACTTACCTTCCAAGTTAGTTTAACAAAGGCACAGGGCATTTTATATGATAACAATAGACAGCCAGTATTTATCATGTTATCATATATAAGCGATTATATTGGTGGTGGCAATGTAAAAAAAATATATATATAACATTCTTCCTTAAAATTCTTTGACTTCCTGCGTGTATAATTAATTATTTTTATCCCAAATTATTCTCTTTTAAAATATTAAACATTAGGAATAGTAAACTTTAAGTAAGATAGATTTACTAGTTGTAAAAAAATGAATAAAGAAAAATGCAGAGCATGAAAGGTAATAAATCTTCTACAATAAATAAGGGCAAAAATATTTCAAATATTTTTGTAGCATATTCGTGATTTCTATTTATAGGAAAATTTCAGTGCCGTTTTTCCTTTAATATTTATTTCGCCAAAAATTTTAAAAGTAAAACGGTGAAAATAAATATTTTGTTTCTTGTGTAAATAATTATCTTGTTTTTTTCAATATTGCAGTATTTCCACCAGTTTCTAAAGAGAAATTTTACAGTCTCTTTTTAGAAAACATCAATAGCAAAATATATGCCCCTTTTTAATTTGGTAGGAAATGAATAGGTAACAAAATATCACTGATGTCTAAAAGCAATACTACAATGATGCTTCAATATACTGAAAGGGATTGCTATTTTTGGCTGCGTGTACAGTTAATGTTACATAATATCCTAAAAATATCAAAATAAAAACTATTGCATTCTTTGAATACCTCCATGGCTAGGAAATTTAACTTTCAATTTCAGATTTCATATCTATACATTAGAAAGCATATCTATAAGTAGTTCCCTGATTTGTAGATTCAAATTAAGGGTTCCTGATTATTTCTTTTTCATTTTGAAATGAATTTTCATTTTTAAATTTATTTAATTACATTTTTATATAAATCTATTCTTTAAGTGAAATACAGAATACTTAAATACAATATAGGGCTACTTATTCTCTTTCCTAACAAAATGATTATGACTCTGTTTTATTTTCTGATACGAAAGATGTATTATTTATGTGTATATTTTCTATACCGTTCTTCTTTATTTCCATTCTGATTCTTTATTCTCGGATGAAAAGAACCAAAAAGGTTTACGTGACAAAGAAATTAAAGGCGAATTGATAACTGAATTACTCATGGATTCATTTCTCGTTTTCTCGCTTGAAGAAATATATAACAAAATGAGGAATATAACTTTTATTTCTCTTTTATGTTGTTCTAACATGAGATCATTTTTCTTTAATGAAATAATTCTTTTTAAATGAGTCCATACAAGATGAACAATAAGTAGGAATAATGTGATTTAATCTGTTGCTGGTGGCTGAAAACTAAAAGTATTTTTTAACCAGAATAGTCTGTGCCTCTTAGTCAGTGATATAGAGTACCTAAATCAATTATTTCAATATTGAAAAGATAACATATGTTGAATTTAAAACAAAGAAATCCTCATAATGGATACTTATGAACAAAAATAATGTATAAAACAAGCTATTTATATATAAGTTGTTCCAATTATTCGATGTTCATAGAATTAACTCTTAACAATCATTCTACTTTTCCACATTAAAAGGCGTAGAATAATGATTTATAGGACGCAGAATAAGAAAAATTTTATCTTATAAATTCTTTCGTAAATTGAATTCATCTCTTAACATTCAACTATTCTTTCAACTAGTTTCAATTAATTGTAGAATCCATTCTTTCAACTTTCAATTTACGGAGAAACATTTCCTTATTATTCTGAAAGTTTGCGTTTTGGCACCTTGGGGAGTCTCGATGGCATTAAAGATGTACTTTGAGATATAACATTGTTTTCATAAATGCATATTTTTAATTCAGTCATTTGCATTAAATGAATGTGTGTGTATATGATTTAATATATGTAGATGTCTGAGATTACATTCCACTATACTGTGGCAGCATATTTAGTTTATTTAGACTAACAAAATTTTTAATGACAAAAGTATTTCAATAAAGCTGAATGTGTGTGTGTGTGTGTGTGTGAGAGAGAGAGAGAGAGAGAGAGAGAGAGAGAGAGAGAGAGATAGAGAGAGAGAGATTAGATTGAATCAGTTATTAGATTAGTATTAGATTGAAAATCAGCCAATATATTCTGCAGATCTTTTTCATGATATATAAATATATTTTAGAAACTTTTCAAAATATATTATCAATGAAAAAATCAGTTGTGTTCGGACATACATTTTATTCTCCAATTATATGCTACAACAAATAACATTCTTGAAAAACACCTTACCTTTTTATTTTTTAAATCATATTTATCTTTCCAGTATACAAAGGCATGTCTGATTGCAATTATAATGAGTCTAAAATATTTATATAACCTATAATGTAAGTAAAATGATAAAAATATAAGAAAATTATCTGAAGAAATATTCAGGAGTTAAAATTTTTAACAAGAACTTAAAAATAATTATATTTTATACCATCATTCACTTGTGAAAAAGGTCTGCAAATAATAACGAAGATTTATTAATGCATAGTACGATAAATTAATTCACAGCATAAAGTCATAAATTTAAATGTCTAAAAAACATTCTTATATAACTAAAATTCAATAGTAATGTCACATATTTAACTATATAATAAGATGAAACGAAGATATAACAGAGCTCCCTAAGTTTTTCCGAGTTCAACTTCAGAGCATTTGTGCAGCAGTTTATAGTCTGGCGAAATGAAATGTGAAACTCCTTAGAAATTTCCTCATACCTCAAAAACAAAGTCTCCGGCTTAACCTGTTAACTGGATATGACGAAATATTTGAATACGAAACGAGTTAAATATAGTTTAATTCCCGGTTAAGAGATTAAGAACCTCTTATTTCCCAAACATGAATTTGATACCAAATTTGTTAGCAAATCGACAAAACAATGTTGCTAAATCATAAGAATGTCACTAACTCAAAAGTTCTATCCAATTCTAATTTTTTTAATTCAAACCAAATTATGTTCACATTGTCTGTTGATTATACATTTCGTATGAGATTGAAATCAGGAAAAAACAAATAATATTGAAATAATACAAATAATTTAAAATTACAATCGTGCATTGTGTGTATATGAGTGGACAAAAAAGCAAACAATTTCGTTTCATTAGAAAACCAGTCTTAATTTAATACTCATGATTTCTGAAATAAATAATTCAAATTATTATGTAAAAAGGGGTCAAAAATGAAAATTTAATTACGTCGTGGAGATTAAAAACCATTTATTACATGAGAAAATATAAAACAGTTTCATATGTGCAAACATTTTAAAACACCTTCTGACACAAAATTTCCTCATAAAATGGTGCATAAATTGTACTAACATTCATGCGACACGAATTTTGATACTAGATTTCCATGCCACATAATGTAAAAAAATAACCCAATATCTTTACAGAACGATTGCTGTTAATCCCTCCTAAGACATGCATTCAAAATACAGGTCTCCAAATAATGTAGTGAAAACATTATGATAAACCTCTTTCAATTCGATTTCTGTCAAAATTGCTTAAAAAAAGGCATTCTAAAAATAATTTCCTTTTTAATAAAGCATAAAATTTATACCAATCTTTTAATGCTATGATTTCTTTGCAACACGGCGTAAAAAATATCTATATTATAGTAATTAGAAATTAGAAATCAAATTATTCGATAGATATGTTACACGATATTTTGTATTTTTATTTCCTCGTTATCGCTAATTTTATTTATTAATATTTTAATATCAAGCATAAACAAACCATGTTATTGGATTGGAAAGAAGTAGTTTCAGGTTCTAAATGTATTATCATATCCAATGGATGGTACTGTGATACTCTGACTTCTATTATAATGTTTTTAAAAAATGCAATCAGAAATACAAATTATTATTTATCTATTTTGGAAATCTTAAGAAAATCTTGAGAAAGTAAGTAGATAAATATTTATCCTGTGGCAAAGAAAATGGAACCCTCTTAAAAATTCCCATAAATTTATCTCGATCCCAAAGGGCCCATACAATAGATGAAGCGCATCCCGTAACAGCTAAGAAAGGGCAACTCATGTGTTTGTTCTGAAGGCAGGGAACTTTGCTAGTAAAACAAAATTTCTTGGAGATTAGATTCTGCGCACACAGTAAGGAGAAAGATAAACATGTAATTACATGCAACCAAAAGTGTGTTATCGGCATGGATGAATCCACAGAGATATCCTCGTTCACTATTTGATGTAAAAATTGAAATGTATTATTCTCTGAATTGCATATATATATATATATATATATATATATATATTCACTGAATATTTAAAAAATATTTAATAGATCTATATTCCTAATTATTGTCGTTTAAAGCACATTTATATTAAACAATCAGCTTTAATGTTCTTAATGATGGATATTCATTGTCGATTTCCCCCTAACTTCCTGGTGGAACTTCGGAAATTTTGTTCACTTGTTGATTCTTTTTTGTAATATACTATTATAATGTTTTAAAATTGTTAATCTCCATCATATTAATTTAATAAATTTTGATTTCCTGCAAATGATACATGGTAAAATCTGAGAAAAATCGATTTTAAGTTCCCATAATGTTAACTATTATTAATGAACTATAAATGACAGGATCAATTTTATATTAGTAATAAAGAATTATAAGTCACAGGATGAACGTTTTATTGATAATAATGAATTATAAATCACTGGATGAACGTTTTATTGATAAGAATGAATTATAAATCATAGGGCGAATTCATTATTGATAATAATGAATTATAAATCACAGGATGAACGTTTTATTAATAATAGTGAATTATTAATTACAGGATAAAGGTTTTATTGATAAAAATCTTAAATTTAATTTTTGTTATACTTATCAAATAGGCTTTTAAAATTTTTTAGATACATTTGTTAATTGACTGTTGAATTTCCTAACAACTTGTTTATGCATAGCAATAAAATTTTGATTCCTTATTCATTAGAATATTCAAAAACCATATGTATTTAAAAATATTTTTTTTATTTTTTTCATTATTTCACTATCTATAATAATTCTCTTTAATTTAGAAAGTTTAATTGCTAAACTTCAGTTTTCCATTAGTTGTACATTATTATGACACAAGAATATAGTTCCAAGAAAGTACCATATATTAATTAAATATAAATGTTAATTTTTCTGGAAATTTATTTAAATATGTATATTGAATTTAAGTGAGATTTTATTTTATTTCTAAACTAAAATGGATTCTTAAATGTGTACATGAAGTCAAAACTTAAAATAGATACAGAAATTTTCCTTTTAGATTTTACTGCATATTTTATAACTTTATATACAATTTTCTTAAACATGGGTCCCAAATAAAATATTACAAAATCATTCAAATCTGAAAAAAAAGACACTAAATAGTCAAAAGCATCCATTCACTTTCGCATTTACGAATTCTTTCGGGACTCTCCAGAAAAACTGAAACATTCAGTTAGTGTCATTTCTTATTTTCTGGTGAAAATTCTGCCAAGACGATAATTAAGAAAATTAATGAAGTAAAACAGAATTTCAAAAAAAAAATTCATTTCACTGAAAGCTGATATATATATATTTACAAATTTTATTAATATTTTTATTTATAATATAATTTTATTTGTCATATTTTAGGTCTCCCTAAATTACACAAAAGTTAATATAAATATATGTGACAATAAAACCATCAAAGCGTAGTATTAAAATTTAAACTAAATACTTCAAGTATTAAAAGAAATAGTAGTATATGTAATAAAATAATTTCAACTGCACATGTATGAAGCATATAATATTATTTACTTCATAATACCTAAATCAGAAATATAGAGTGATTTATGTAAAAGAGCTACTTGAATACATTTGAGATTATAATAAAATCGAATTGTGTTTTGCTCATTTTCAGTTGCTCCCTAAAAGAAACTAAATATTGTGTGTTTTAATCGTATTAAATTTAAAAACTGGTGTATGTTTAATTAATTATCAATAAATGTATTAAATTGTTTATATTACAAAAAAGTAGAATTCAGCAGATATCTGTTCATGAGCCAGAGACCGGTGATTATAATGGATACCTGTGTTATTATCTGCGCAAACCTAGCTTTTCAGATGTGTAGAGCAGCGCAGACTATATCAGGGTAATTCTCTAAATCATTTATATCATAATAGAAAAAAAATGTTGAAGAGAATATTAATAAAATGCTCAAATTTAATTGCTGATTTGATGAATAATTTGTTAATTATAGCACTATAATATAACTTATCATTGCAATATTTATCTTTGAAAATTTATATTGAAGAATATGATAATATTTCTATAAAAATTAACATTTAAAATTTGATTCTTTTTACAATTGTATATGTCTTTAAACATTCAAATTTGAATAATGTCACTCGGATTTATTATTTTCAGATGTTTTACATTTTATGTAATAATTTAAACAGCATCGTTCAAATAATTATTCTAGTACGCAATAGTTTTCGGAATCTAAAACAAATAAATGCTAAGAAAATATTGTTGTATTCTGCAATATTATGATTTACTTTTAAGGCGACACAGTTCTGGAGAAATCATCAAAAAATCAAATTATTTTTTACTATCTCACATGATAAATATTGTCTTTCTAAATGTGCCTGCAAAATTTTACAGGTGCAGCTTTATTTTTTTATTAAGTTTTTGAAGAATTTTTGATGTGTGAAGAGAGTAAACAATGTTGCCACGCCCACTTCTCAGATTCAGACACCTGTAACGAAGTTCATTTGGCAAAAATATTGCCAATTTATCAAACGCTGGCACCAAATGAGCTATTATAGCAATGTATTCAGTGTATGACTCAAAATTCCAATGAGACTCTCCACAGTGTCATTTGGAGTGTGAAAATTTTCGTGAATATTCAGAAATATATGTTTTTTAAAACTTAGTGTGGAATTAGCTTTAATGTTTGTAGTAATTTTTTAAAAATTGTCCAAAGTCAGAATTTCTGCATTTTTCAGATTTTTTTTTGTGTTTTTTACAATAAAAAAATTATAAAAAATTTAGTATTGTTGGCAGAAGGAAATCCATACTAAGTTTTATGTAGTCTACTAATAGCTATCTGAAAAAATTGGAGAAAAATTCTTTATATATAAAAAAGCCTTAAAGTTTAAAAAAAAAGCTCAAAAAGTTTCAAAAAATTTAAATTTTTAAAAATCTGTTAAATTATTTCAAAAAAAATTTAGGTGAAAGTTATAGAGTACTATTTTACATAAAATAAAATATAATTTTAAACATTAACATTTTTTAAAAATAATTTTTGAGGCACTGCGTCGTCTTGCCTAAAAAATAGTTGTTAGTTTACTTCCATGCATATCATTTCTTTATTTCTGGTACACATTCATATAAATATGTAGTTACCAACTTGGTACCTGCAAAATGAAAATATATGAAAAAAAAGCAGTAAGTAGAATAAGCAGCATCCTAGAAGAACAGCAAAGAAAAAACAGAATTAATAAGTTGGTTGTTTAGTATTCGTAAACTATATGTCTATGCATTATGTAAAAGATAGCCATTATATTGTACTTGGGGAAAAACAGAATTATGTTATATTTTCTTGCTTTTAATACCATCATCTGGAATATTCAAGGCAGTTATTAAATGAACACGAGAAGTCAAATTATGGACTTTGCTCCTTTTTACGGAAAACGAAATAAATATTTCTCTTTCTATGCGATACTTGTTTGTATTATAAACTGCTTTACAGCAGTATGGAATAAATTTATTAAGTAAGGTCATTTAATAAGAAAACAAGTAATTCCATTTATCGTATATTCAACAACTTCGGCTAATTTTGGTTTGGCTTTGTTTGGTTAGTGAGAAGTAACAATAAATAAAATTTCCTTTACTATTATTATTCTTTACTTGCCGTCTTCGGCGACCAGCTGTTTAATCATCAATTATACATTTAAAATAATTGAAAAATGAAAAAAAAAAAACTATCTTGCGCAAACATCACCGAGTTTTCATTTTTTTTTTTTGTATAAAATGTATGCATCAATGATAATCAACTTCATATTAAATTAGTGGTGTCCTTCTTTAACCATCATCCATTTCGTAGAAATATTTCAAAACAAATACTTCTCGGTATACTCAAGGCAGGTTAAAGCACTGACAGAGTTACCTCTTCCAACCACTAAATAAAATGTCTAATGTATCAATTTAGGAAATTTTAATAAATCTAAACATCATGATCTTGCCTATAAAATAAATACAGTATATTCCCTAGCATCTGGCATAATGAGGCGGAAGGCCTGACCGAATAACAAAAAAGCCGGATATCTCAGAGTTCTATAAACTCACTTCTTTGCTCATCATTGCCAGATCACAATTTTTTTATACCAAACGTATTGCGTAATACGTATTTTCAAACTTCTTAGTGAATATTAAGCCCTTCATTTATCTCTAACCATGTAAAACGTAAACGCAGCTGCGGCTTGTGAATCATTGATGAAGTTGCTGGTAACGTATCGAGTTAAGAAAGAAGACTCTGTAGTTTATATATGTTTGTTTATACGCTGCACTGCACGTTTTAAAAATTTATTAGAGAAAAGTGAGCTAAGAATATAAACTGTTAACATTTAGCATAAATTCTGAAATGTCTTAAAGATAGGAAACATAAACAAAACATTAATGTAAATCGTAGTTGTTAAGAAAATGGACCAAACTGATTTTACTTTTCACTGATACATGGTTACACATATATGAAAAGGTGACCTTAAGATAAGAGTTAAAACTTACAGATTTTAGTTTCTGAAAAAGTCCTTAATAGATTACTGCTTCTGCAATGCCATCCCTTCTGTTAAAATGATAATAACTTTATAACGGCTAGGGATTCCGCCGTTTGATATTAGAGTATTGTAGTGGAAATAATGACAAATAAAAAGTCTCCAAAAATTAGGGCCGACAAAAGGAAAGATTTAATTTAAATACAATTTATTAAGAAGAAATAAAATTAAACACATGATGAACTATTTACAGATATGATGGGAAAATTTATAAATACATAGACGGTCATTACAGGGCCCGAGACCAGCACCGACACACATTACAAACATAATGACACGAATTTATATCATGTCTAAATTTTTATATTTGCATATTAGTCACGGTTATCTTGTTAAATAAATATCAGATACAATACCAATTAAATAGTTATATGTTTAATGCCTAGTGAAGTAATTTACACAAACTAATAACGCACAATAGCAGGTTGAAAATACATTGCATTAGTTTTCAATAAAGTGCGGAAGACAAAAGAATTTGGAATTTAGAACCTTATTGCCGAAATTTCCTAACACTTTCCTCATTAATTATGATAAAAGAAAACATGTCGAATAATATGGAAGTCGGATAATCGCGAACCGCATACTCGGAAGTGTATTGTATCATCGAAATTGGCGATGGGGGTTTCGCTGGCGAACTCCCACACAAGATTTCTCAATAGAGATGGCAGAGTATAATTTTAAATTTTCGATTTATCGCGAAATTGGGGGTAGGAGAATGGAAGGCGACAATTGATGACATCTCCAGAGGTCATAAGCTTTCATATAATAATAAATTGTCGAAATCAGGCAGATGGCTGAGGCTGAGATACTAGCGCATTGATTTTTCCTTATTATTTTATATAGTGAGATTTTATTAACTATTTATCATTGAATCAATGGAGCTAATAAAATTAAATTGTCTACTGAAGAATTTAATAAAATAAGGTCTTAAAAATAATTGATTGAATGATCATGATCTAAATTAAATCAGTTCAAGTTGCTAGTGATATTCATCAAGCACACCATTATAGATTTGAAAATCCAATTCTTTTCTTGTAGAAGGCAAAAAAGACATGATATCTCACCACAAGAATGCTATTTCGGTTAGAGAGCATGCGCAGTGATGAGAATTACATGCCTGCTATATCTATTAACCTATTAGTCACTCGAACCTATT
>JAPMOR010050230.1:117015-128468 GCA_026543865.1 Argiope aurantia | reverse complement strand
GTCAAACTGAATAAACCACAAATCAGGGCTAATATCCCAAAATAAAGGATCACGGCTGGCAACTCTCACCAATTTGGATTCAAAAGTTTTTATTTCATCTGCATTTTCGAAATCGAAAAAATAAATTCTGATTTATGAAACAAAATTATAACTAAATGGTTTACGCTCCAAAAAAACCATAAGTAAGCGTTCTAATCACAAATCTAGAATTAAAAACTAGTGAAAGATTCAATCAGAAAATGTTCTTACTCTCTAGTGTCAAGATAGTTTGGATATATATATATATATATTTGAACTTTGCCTAATATTACTTAGAAATAAATAAAATAAATGTAAGTTAGAAATAAAGACAATACAGGTGAATTGAACAACTAAATTAGCGGTTAATGAAAGCCTTTTAATCTTTTCCACTCTTTCAAACTTTCGCGAATATAAGACGAAGGTGCGAGCATGAAATATTATTGCCACATGTCACATGTAATTATTCACAAAAATCTCTAGTTATTAGTTCTTAATAGAGATTGAGTCATATGTCTTGTACTTTCCGGAACCTCCATTTTTGAGGTGTAATTAAATCCCCATATAGTCATCAAAGATTTTTGGTATGCCCTTCATTGGACATCCGTAATAAATCCCTGTTAATTTGTCTTTCTAATCATAACACTAACTCGGCAGGCAAATGATATAACAGATTAATAACAATGTTAACATTACATTTGTATAATATTAATTATTGCAGCATAAGAGTCAGCTTTGTAACGAATTGATTCAATTTCCTAAAAGTATCTGCAATTTATAGATAAAATTTACAAAAGAAATCATTTGAGTAATTTAAAATAAAGCTAGTTTCAGACTGTAATACTGCATCTTTCTTTCAAATTCTTTTTGCACCTGAAGAATTTTCATTAAGTTATTCCAAACCTCAAAAAATAATAAACTATAAGTTTCTACATTACATCCAGTTTCATGCAATAATAAACAATGTTATTATGTCTAATCAAGTAATTATAGATTTTTAAAATTAAACAGTGAAAAAAATAATCGGAACATCCATTTAACATCGCCATATTTCGTATAGTAAGTCGCAAATATATGCTCTTAATGATAGTAATCGAATAATAAAATGAGCATAAGAGATTTTCTCACTTGTTTGACTTTTTCAAACTTTTAACTGCTTACATGTAATCTAATTCAGCACATGAAAGTTCACTTCCAAGCAGTTTTGCTTATTATTAAAAAAAAGTTCTCCTTTTACATCTTAAGTTAAATCAATTTTATAAATCTCAACTTTATTTATTTCATGTGAAATTAATTTAATGTGATGCAGAAATCTCGTATTTAAAATCTTTTCTATGTTATTAAAATATGTTTAGAATTGACTTAGTTTTCGTTTTTTTTATTAAATTGATTAACTTTTTTTTTACTGAAATGATTTTTTTTTCTCTTTTCCATATTAAATGTGAAACTTGACTCTTTAGATCAGCATGAACAAAAATAAGTTTATGATGAAATTTAGTTCTTGGACTAATTTTTAAACTATTCTCATCTTACACTTTTAAAAATTTTAAGGCAAAAATTTTCATTAAATGCTTTTTATTGCCTTTTCGGATGGAAAATAAGAGTGCTTAGTAAATTAATGACGTTAAAGGAATGCAATTTTATCGCATTTTATGAGCTCCAAAAAATTTAATCAAAGTTTGTTTAAAGAAACAAGTACTTGAAAACTCTTCTAGTTTCCTTTAGTAATAGAAAAAATTGAAGAAAAGTAATAAAAAAATTGATGCAATGTTTAGTACATTTTTAATTTTAATTGTTCTCAGATTTTGTGGTTTATTAAGCAAAAAAAAATCCTATTTAGTATTTTACGATTAAAATATTATAATTTATAGAAAATTTAAAGGATAAAACCTTTCATAAAATATATTTTTTATTGGGAATAACAGACGTACACAAAGGAATTTTTATATAGTAACTTTTCCTTAAAATTATTCGATTCTTGTTAATCTGTTTGTATATAAAAACAATTCTTTTCCAGAATCGATTATTTTTTTTTCTTTTTAAAAAATTATGTTCTAACAACGGTTTATTGAGGAATGTGCGAAACACGAACTATTTAGGCATCTTTGGGTTCTTACAGGATCTCTGCTGAAATATATATATATTTTTTTAATTTACTGCTTTGCTAAAGAAGAAAAATTGTAGAAATTTATACATGATTTACATGAATCTGATTTTCACAGCAGAAATTTAAGAATAAAGAATAAATTTGTAACTATATAAAGGAAATTACGATTTATCATTAGCTTAAATAATTGCTGGCGTATATATTTTCGGATTAACAATTCTTTCAAAAATTCAACAAACTATTAAACATTAAATAAAATATACTAATAGGCATGTCATACACTTGCATTCTGATTTACTAGACTAAAATTTGTCTCTGAAGTCTATAATTCTTTTGAATATATCAGTGTATCATCACAGTGAAACAAAACACAGATACATAAAGTAATGTTTTAATGTTGTATTTTAATCATATGAAAGCTACACTTTTGATTATCTCTCAAAATTAATTCAAAACCAGTTGGCAGTTTGCAAAACCTATCACTGCCTATTTTCTAAACAAAAAATTGCATAAAAATAAGATAATAATATTATATATCATTAGCACAGCATTGTAAAAGATCATACAAAGTCATTTAGAGTTGACCATGATTTCTTCTTTCTGTCATGTACCCACTTGCCAAATCCATTTTTTTCGTCACAAGGTTGAAATTATAGCAGCGTTTTATTTGCTGTCCACTTATTTTGGAGACCCTCTCAACATTCCAAACAAAACAAGATTAGCCCATAATCAGAAAAAAAAACCAAGCATTCCTATATGTGATGTTTAATAAAACAGACAAATAAAATGTCTACATAGGTTTTATGGTTATCTATATTTCGACTAAAGAAATATTTTCTTTTATTGCTGTTTTTGATATACTATTTTATAATTCTTGGCTGAGAACGAATGGGCTCTTGGCTGATATAAACTGTTGCTGAAAATTTATAAAACTTTTATTTATATACAAAGCTCACATTACTTTTCTTGATGATATTAGGATACTTTTTTAGTGAGAGTTTCTAAGTATTCATTAATTTAACGTTCACAGAATAATCTGAATTACAAATTTTGAAATTTTACTGAGCATTTTCTTCTCTTATGAAATTTTCTATGCTCACTTATTAAGTGATTCAAACTTTATCGATAAAACTTTCCGTGACAAAGAATGTTAAATATCTCTTTATAAATAACAACAGAGCAATTTTCTTTCTTTACTTGTTTTCATTTTTTATCAATATTTAATATCAAATCTATATATAAGAGATAAATAAAACGAATAAATAAAACAATAAAATGAAAAGAATTTTAATGAATTCTACTTAATTAAGAGTGCTTCGAAAAGAATCGAAAATCAAAGGACCATTTGTTTTTTATATTTTAGCGGTTCAATTCTGTAGACTTTTTCATTTATATTCTTGATTAACTATAAATTTTCTCTTAGAATAAATAATTAAAAATGCCTTAACTCTCTGAATACCTTTTCTCTATGAAATACTTAAGCATTAAGAAAACAGGAATACATTTTTACATTAAAATTTAATCTTTTTTTCTAAAAGTAAATTTTATTTTGTAACTTCAAAAAGGACTGACTTATTTAGAAAAGATTTAACGCATTATATATACATATGGAACCAAGTACAATTATCTTCGAGAAAAAATATTTTCAAAAAATTTCTTATCAACTTTTTAGTAATATAATTTGAATATATTTTTCAGAGAAGTATTGGAACACTAAAAAATACAAATATATTAGAATAGCAGTGTTTATTTTTTTTAATTTCAAAGCAGTTAAATCCTTGTAACTGTGCACCTTTCATTTTTTATTGCTTCTTTTTTTTTTTTCCTTAAGGTGATTATTCCTCTTTCGTTTTAGGAAGAAAGCATATAATAAAAACTAGGATTGAATTTTGCAAAACCAAAGATTATTGTAATGTTTTTTATCTATCTTAATTTGCCATTAATTAAAATTGTGAAAATACAATTTTTTACTTTATTTTTGACCGTGAAGGAGAATGCTTTTCCTTCATTGATTGTTTTCTTGTTTTCACAAATAAACATTTATTTCCTCTCACAATTTTTTCCCCTTTTTCTAAGATTTAATCATCAGACCATTTCATGTTACTAATGATCCTTTTTAACTTTTATATTTCTTCATAAAACAGAATTTTACACTATAAATATAAACTTGTCGATTTGGTTTAAATTTTTTTGGTTAATTTTTTAATTAAAATTTTTTGGAACATAAATGCAACTATCATATTTTTTACTTAGGCACGATATTTTTTTACTCTTTAACTACATATCATCAAAAATCCATGACATCAAAGTCTAAGCATTAGTACTTTCGTTTCTAAAGATCATAATAATAAATATTACGTCTTAATTGATGAATATTTATGTTACATTGATTTTATGCTCTATCCTTTGCAGTATAATAGGCATTGAAAACATAAAAGTCGATCATAAAAATTAATATATTCCTTTCAAAATCATATATGAAACATTTAAGGATATAGAATTAAACTGGCAGTAAAATTATACTTGAGGATGCCACATACAAGATCAATACCATAAAGTTTGGTTTGGTTTAGTTATATTAACGCCCCATTTGAAGCAACACTTGGGCTATTTTGGGACGGATCTCGTAATTTTGAACCGTGGTCAGATGACGAGGACGACACCTGAGCTGGCATTCACTCTCCACACCACACCAGCGGGAGGACGTTTGGTCAGGACGGATTTAACGTGCAACAGACCCCCTTACACGACGGTTCTTCGGTGGAATCGGGTCTGGAACCTGAAACCCTCCGGTTCCGAATCCGAGACCTTACCACCAGGCCACCGCGGGACCATCAATACCATAAAAGTCATGTATGTGAGGGCATTTCACGACCATATAAATGAAACAATGGAATATTAAATCTGAGTATTGACTGAAATATGCTACATAAAGTCTTAATATACAAGCAATTTTATTTACTTTTTAATACTATTTCCTCTTTAATAATCTTAAAATTTATAGAAAATCTTTTATAATATAAAACTCAATCATTCTTATGAGAATAGGAAGAATAATATGCAAATAATTCAGAAAATATTGTTTTATCTTCCATAAGTCTGTTTTAAAAAGCTAAGTTATTTCTTCACTTGACAGGAAAACGGTATGAGATTCAAGAAAATTCTTATTTAATGTATTTTTATAACATGTTTATTATTCTGGGAACATACATTCGGAATCATAACATACTTCATACTCTAAACATTTATTTTCATTTCTTGATAAACTACCCAAACAACTTATTTAATACAAACTGCTAATTTCATTTAAATTATTTTTTTATAAATTTAAGATATCTATCAAATGAAAAATACTCTCATATGAGAATTTATGTTACCGAAGTAATAAATGTATTTAGCACATTGAAAAAAACATAAAGAACAATATGGCTTATATCGTTTGAAAAGTAAAACAATAGAATGCGTTATATATCAATTCGTTCTAAAACATACATTCGGAATTCTGATATGAATATTAAATGCCGGAAATTGAAAAAATATATATATTATCGTTTTATTAATACTTTTATATTCGTTCCAAAAATTATTAATTGCACAAAAATAATGACTAAAATGCAAATAAGAAATGAATCAATTACGAATAAAATATATAGAATAACGTAATTTGATTCATAAAGCATTGAACATTTTTTATTACTTTTCTTAGTTTCTCATGCTTCTTATTTGCAAATTTAAAACGTATGCAAATAATTTTTCACTCATTTCCTCATGTGTTAGATTTCTGAAACTTTGCACGCTTATTGTATATCTATTACTATACAATATATTAATAATTACAGAGTCCTAAATTGCTAAATATTTATTTAACATAAGTTGCGCGATCTAGAATTGAATGATCGAAATATTAATTCGTAGATTCCATAATATTAATAATCATGAATTATAAACTATATGAAATGCTAAGATGGCCAACATAAAATTTTTCAACATACCATTATAAGAAGGAAATAAATTAATAAGAAGAAGGAAATAAATTTTTTATTGGAAATATAACAAATATATAATGATGCAATGAAAACAGGAAAAAAATTCCAGACTTTTGTTAAAAATTAATATATAATTAAATATGATTGAAATTCCTATCTACTTAGAATATCTCTATCAGAATCTCATGATTTTACAGGTTTTTGATTTTAGATTTTCTGATAAAAAATTAATTAAAACTAAATAGCAAAAAATATTATGAGACTATAAAAAATTTAAAGTTTATTCTAAAAGCTAAAATATTATTAATGCGAATTAGAATTTTATTTTGTTAGAAGAATATGCTAATTAAAGTTATTAAATATTAATGACATTCATATTCTAATCATTCTATTTAAAACATTATCTGTATTTCATTAAATATATAATTGTAATAAATAAAATATATATTCATAGGAAGTTAAATATTAATATATGCTATTTTGTAACATGATTAAATTTTAATTGATTATTTAAAATATGAATATAAATTCTTAGTACAATGGTTTGTATTCGACATTGCCACCTCCATGTGATCCATTCAATTCGGGAAAAAAGCTAAGTTGTTTTACACTTACTTTTCAACTATCATGGATACACCAAAGAATGAAGAAAATAATGAATAAAACTTTTAATAAATGCATATTTTAATGCATGAAAAATAAAGTATAAAAATTATTCTTTATCCGAAAATTAAAACAAAACATAAGAAGCAGAAAAAAAATAAAAAAAAGGCTATAAAGCCACTATAAGAAATTAAATATGTGGGACCTTCAATGTATTAAGAATTTTAAAAAAATACAAATACTATTATAATTTCAGTTTACTCAAATATTTTTTTTATTTGCACTTTTTACCTTGAGAATTTTCTTTTCGACTACCAGAATTTTAATATTTATTTTTTTCTTTCAGATAAACTGAAAAAAGTTTTGATAATTTTATAGTTATTAGAAAATTGCAGCTTACTCAAACAAAAAATTCCATATCAATGAAGATTTGAAACGGGACGTTAATATAACTAAACTAAATTTCGGTGATTTACATTTTTTTTTTGTAAA
Source organism: Argiope aurantia (assembly GCA_026543865.1). NCBI lineage: Eukaryota > Metazoa > Arthropoda > Arachnida > Araneae > Araneidae > Argiope > Argiope aurantia. The sequence continues at coordinate 121,262 of JAPMOR010050230.1, read as the reverse complement.
ATGCTGTGTAATTTTGGGTAAAATAGTCATATAATTTAAACTGTTTCTATTTCAAAACGCATCACAGGCTAAATAAATAATGCATCATAAAAAAGGAAACATTTAAATTTTCTTTTCATCTCATTACAAATGTTGTAAAGCTGTGCTCATTTATTATTACAGTAGCTCCTATTCTACGTAAAGACATCGCAATGCCACCCTCCCAGTGTTTCGTTTGTTGAAGCAATTAGAAGCAGCATAGTTTTGGATGTGATCGGCGATGCAAAACCTTTCAAACATTTGGATGCGAAATTTATGATACACGAACTGCGTAAATGTTCATTTCCGTAGTTTGCACTATCTGTTGCATGGTGCGAAAAGTTTAGTCTCCCAGGCTGTTCATATTCTCTGTTGCACTGAGCTGAAACGTTTAAACTCAAACACCTTCTTCTCGTTAGTCACTATTTTAAGATACAAAGAGTGGGAAATATATTTTCCGATTCACGTGGAGAAATGGCATTGGAAATAATAGTTTAACATCACAGCCCAATGAGTTTTAAAATGGTTAATTTATACTTTTCTTAAGATAAATCATCTTGCAGTAAAATCGAAAAATTACTTTTTATTTACTAGTATATGCTAGGAACAATGAAATCATGAGAAATCGGAAATTTAACTGTTCTTTTTTAAAAGTTTAACTAGAAAAAAAATAGAGGTTTTGACTTGCAGAACTGAATGAATTCAGGTTGTTGGAAACTGGTGTAAAGTAAAAAAAATATATTGTTACAAACCTGCAATACGGCTTCCCAGCATGATGATGGAACAATCTTCAGAAAGACTGTTTTAAAGTCATCGGTATACGACGGAGTCCGGGTGGCGCCAAAATAGATTATACCCAAAACATCGAGAATTTTCCCGATCCGTCCAGTAGGAACCGATATATGCCTCGAACGTGCCTGTTTGGTTGAGAGGCTTCTAGCCCCGCCTTCTGAGACCTATAAAAGAGGCTGCAGCTGTCAGACAGTAGTCAGTCGGAGTCGTCGAAGTCAGAGAGTGGAAGAAGTAGTAGTCGTAGTCGGAATCGACGGAGCGTAATAGTCGGAAGCGACAGAGGAGAGTAGTCGGAATCGACGGTGAAGGACTGGTCTTCCAGGGATTAGCAGAGCAGCGACGGAGTCAAGCTAGTGCTGAACTGAGCTTTGCGCTACTGTCTGCAGTAGATTCTTTTTGTATGCTGCTGTGTATACTGTTGTATGCTGCACGTCTCGGCTGAAGATAATTGTCTTCTATGCTGTATATAGTTGTCGTTTTTGTGCTGTCCTGTGTGTCTTCGTGTAAATAAACGTCGTTATTTCTTTTTCTACTGCCGCCTGCTGATTGAGCGTTCACCACACCATATAACTTCCACTATCCAAACGAACCCAGGTAAAATTCGTATCATTTGGTGTCAGGAGTGGGATAGTGGTTAATAGTGTATGGTGCTGACGAGATCCCAAGCAAAAATAGCTGATAGCGGTAATGGTGAGTTACTGGATCTGTTGGCTGAGATGAAGAAATCTATGGAGGAGATGAAGCAAGGACAAGAAAGAATGGAGCAGGAGATGAAATCCGGACAGGAAGGGCATAAGAAAGGAATTTCGTCGTGGAAAGAAATTTTAGAAGATAAAGTTAACAAAACTGAAGACATCCAAGTCATCACAGAAGAAATTGAAGGAAGCAGCGAGAGCCAAGTGGAAGGAAAGAATGAATATCGAATGAAGACCGGTGTCACCGAAAAGGAGCTTAGTCATCCGGAGAATGCACCGAAGTTTAATAAGAAGAGGAACGAACAGGGAGAATTCCAAATAAGTGCGGAACTGAAACAGTCTCCTCCGAATGAATCCGCTCAAGTGTAGCCGAAAGTGCAGGCACTTGGGGAGGGAAAACATGGACTTTCTTCGGGCGGGTCTGTTGGTGGTGACCCGTACTCGATGCCTATGGATGCAAGAGTTGATGCGACCTTGTTTGGATTGGATTCATCCCAAAGATTAAAGGAACTATCTCTCTGCAAGCCTCTTGGTATCTCCTGGCATAGTGACATGGAAGAAGACTACGTGGCTGGAATCGCTGATCCCTGTAGTCACGGTCTCAATTTCCTCCAAGAATTCGGATTTGCTGTGGATTTTCCGAGGAGGTTCATGTAAATAGAAGCCGAGGAATCTGCTGTGTATATAGTCAAATTGTGTCGTTGAAGAAGAGCCCTTCCCGTAAAGGCAGATGTACTCTTCAGAAGATCCAGTGTGGAGAGCTGCGGACAATTCTCAAGTGTCGAGAATGAGCCGGGAATAGGCGGAGATATTCCCGCGAAAGCTTTGGCGATGAAGGTGAATACCTGTCTTTGGAGTGGACTTCAGAATACACCGTTGTATCATCCTGATATACAATTGTATCGATGGAAGAAGTTTAAAGTGACCAACCGAAGAGCCTGGCAAGAATTCATTCCGGAGGCCTCTACTACGATCCAGCGTTTCTCTCCATGGGATACATTGCATTTCAAGAAGAGAAATCAAGTCTGGGTGTACCATCCGAAACGGCGAAGAGGTTCGTGTCAAAAGCATTGAGAAGGTTCGGATGGATCTTTAGTCGCCGCCAAATTAGTAAACGATGTCATCTTCGTTCCAGAATACGAAAGTTCGAGAATACTTTTCTGGAGACAGTAAAAAAAATCCAGAACACTTGTCTGGTAAAGTAAAGAAATGTCCAGAATCTAATGGAACATAAAATAAAGAGAAACATAAGATCAATTAATTAAATATTGACACAAACTGTGAAGCGCGGGATTCAAACTCACAATCCCTTGATTATGAGATCAGTTCTATGACCATTCGGCCATGAAGAGTCGACTGATTTTTTTCAATGCGGCATTGCTCCCTCTTTAGAAGAACAGCGTCTCGATGTTATGACATTTATTTTTGTGGCTCTAGTTCTTGATCGAGTCACAGGGCCAGTATAAGTCGTCGCGTCTTTACGGGGAATAGTCTCTTGAGAAATGTCTCTTTTCAGAAGCTCCATATTTTCATAAGAATGTTGGTCGTCCTGTTCTTCTGTATCATGTTATAGCTTCATGCGTACGACGTGAACAACTTCCTTCGGTTTCCGCCTTCAAGAATTAGGATCGAAATCGGCTGCTTCATAGGTGACGTCGGACAACCGCCTCAAGACTTGATAAGGACCGAAGTACCTCTTGAGGAGCTTCTCGGAAAGCCCTTTTTAACGAACTGGAATAAAAATTCACACCAAATCCCCTGGTTCTTATGCCACCATCCGATGTTTCGAGTCATACTGCCGGCGATCTTTCTGCTGAACCTCGAGAGTTCGTGCATAAGCTAATTGCCTCGATACTTCTGTCTTATTGATCAGATGACTAACGTAATCGTCTTCTTAGATGATCTCGTTGGGGCAGAGAGGAAACATCGTATCCAAAGGCGTTTCAGCTTCTCGCCATTGTAGTATGTAGAAGGGCGTAAAACCTGTCGTGTCGTGCTTGGGAGTGTCGTAGGCGAATGTGACGAACTGCAACATAGGGTCCCAGTTCTTCTGTTCGCTATCAGCATACATAGAAAGCATATCTGATAGCATTTTGTTGAATCGCTCTGCAAATCCATTTGTTTGCGGATGATAGGCTGTTGTCATTCGATGAGTGATATTGCGTAGGCGATTAATATCGGACACCAGCTTGGACTGGAAAACTTGTCAACGGTCTATAATGATAACTCGTGGAGCTCCATGCTTCAGATTATGTCCTCTAGTAGGAGTTTGGCGATTTGTGTAGCTTCCGCCGTCGGTAAAGCTCTGATGACTGTGTACCGTGTCAAATAATCGGTGCATACTAAAATCCATTTGCTTCCATCATCCGATTTTGAGAATCGTCCTAGCAAGTCGATTCCGATGCGTTTTAGAAAAGCAGCGGCTGGTGGAATAGGCATGAAATGACCTTGTGGCTTCTGAGGAATAGATTTTCTCCTTTGACATTCTCGGCAGTACATCACATATCTTCGAACATTTCTGTACAGGCCTGGCCAATGAAATCGCTTTCTTATTCTATCATACTTCCTGGTGAGTCCTAGATGTCCGGCGGTAGGGTCGTCATGGAGAGATTCTAGAATACTGAAACGTAAATGCTTCGGTATCACTGGTAGAAATTTCTTTCCGGACGGATCAAAATACTTCTTGTAGAAGACTCTGTGGTGAATAGCATATAAGCCAGTTAACGACTCTTCTACTGGAAC
>JAPMOR010050230.1:100970-111032 GCA_026543865.1 Argiope aurantia | reverse complement strand
TTCTTTATAAAAATTAAATTCTTTATAATTAATTTCTTTATAAAAATGAATTTCTTCACTTACTTTAAAGTTGCGAAGAAAGTATGGAGTGCAAAAACGTAATATGCATTGAATATAGAGAACATAATTTTTTTTATATGTGTTTTTTATTTGAGTACTTATGAGCAGGAAAAGCTTAGAAAATACTTTCAGAGCACATGTGTTCAATATTGTTTCATTCCTACCACAGCAATGTAGATAAATAAACTGCCTTACCGAATTGCAATTAACGAAATCTGGTGATGGTAATGTTTCTAAAAATCTGTCGAAGAACTACGCTAATTTAAAATGCCAAGATCTCTGGTCTCCTTAGATTATTTTCCTGTTTTCTCTAAACAGTATTTTGTATAAAGGAAATTCGGAATCAATATGAAATTAGATTCGTTTTTTAGGAGCGGAATTAGTTACAAGAAGAGCATTCCCATAAGATTTTTGCAATTTCGAATGTTCCGAAATATTGCATCTTCCTGTTATTAGGTATGGTAGCATTTTTCTGTTGAAACAAAAGGCAATTCCATGAGAAGGTATTAGAACTGTTAAGTGATATGCTTTTTATAAATTTTCAAAGATCCTGCATTACATTTCTTTCCTCTTGTCATATTTCGAAGTATTATTCCGGAAAAGCAATTCCATCAATACTTTGCCTTTCTTTCTTTACAGTACCGCAGGTATCTTTTTTAAGTGAAGAGTTCCCAGAAAAAAGGCGAAAGTGACACTCTATTGTATCAGTTTCATTCTTCCCTTGCTTGAATAACAATTTCCTTCAATGGATCGCTTCCTTTCTTTAGCAGAGTTAATCAGTTCTGAAAACGGAATGATTTTTCTCTACTCGGAAATCAGTGATGAGGTATGGAATTACATTAACATTCTTTACTTTTCCGCAATCACAGTGAACTTTCTAATTTTTCTCACTCAAAATTCTATGGTTGAGATGTAAAATTTTATGATTGAATTCTGCCAACATCATAATGTTTTAGTCTAGCATTTGCTTTATAATTTGCAAGATATGCAATATAAAGACTTCAACGAAGCATTTAGAATAACGAAGACACGATAGAGAAATGCAACCCAAAATACTGCCATGCTATTATATGTTCTGGCTAGGAATCGAATCATTTTATTACATTTTTTTAATGTTTATTGAATAAGAATGTGGAATCAACAGGGATCAAATATCTCATCAGGATATTTCATTCCTGTTGGAAATGTGATCATGTTTTTATAGACGAAACATGAAAAAGTAAAAAGCTACTAATAATGTCAGAATTTGCTTATCCATTTGATATTTCTTCACAAATCCAGATTTGTCACCTGTTTTTGCCAAAACCATTGCTTGTTTTTTTAATATAGAGTTGATATATAATATCTATAACTTTTTTCATATTTTAAGGTCCATGTAATATATATATATATAACAAAAAAATTTAGTTTTTTTAAAGCTTTTTCTTAATTTACATTAAACTGTTCCATTTCTTAATATACATAATCATATACAATGGCTTATACATATACTATTCTTCTTAAATTTTTACTTAGACCAGAACAATTGCCACATTTCTTGTTATATTATATCATGGTACATATTAGTATAAGTCTAATAAAAAAAGGCTGGAAAAAAACAAACAAATAGAATTATTAAAAACATTTTTCAAAAAAAATTTTACAATTTTTTTATATTTATCCCGGAATATAATAGTTTTTATTAAATTATAAAGCGTTTTTCTTCCAGTGATCAGCTCTAGATTTATCTCGTGATTGAAGAATACAGCAGAACTTCAATTATCTAAATTGGAAAAGTGGAAATTTGAATGATTGAGAAAAGTTCAGATATTAAATAAAAAAGATCCGATGTACAAAACAAAAAATACCTTAATTTATATTTATGAAATTCTTTAACATAACATTAACAATAAAACATAATAAACTGGAACTTGTAAGTTCAGAAAGTTTTGCATAAAAATTAAATCGCAAGTGTATTAAAATCTGACCACACTCATGTTATTTTTTTTTTCAAATTTTATATATTTTTCTTGGTTTTTTTTTTAAAATTAGTGTCAAAATAAATAGATTATATTTGCTTGATACTTTTAAGACTGAGACAATAATCTACCATGATTTGATTGCTGATTTTAAGACTTTTACACAAATTTCCTTCAACGTTTTTAAAATTACCATTACTTTATTTTCAAAAGATAGAATGCGAAAAATTCATGCAAAAGCTCTTATGATTCTACAACTTAAAAATTTGGAAGATTATATAACCCTTCCCTGAACACATATGAGCTTTTGACAAAAAAGAAACACTTTGCGCAATTATTCATGGTTTAAATACTTGTGCAAAATGCTAAAGGGAACTTATGAAATGTAATCTACAACTACATCTATAAATATTTTTAGTTGTCTTCTTCTACCAATGCTTTATAATGATAAATTTAGAGTTGCAATCTACTACAAAAATGAAATGTATATATTCATTGAACCATTGTTTCAGAAAGAATCTGGTAAAATTATTTGATGATATTACTTTTGTGTTTTATTAAGATATATTATAAATTGTTCATTTTGAATGGCTTGTACTTTAAGCAATTTCATCACATTGTTTGCGACATAAATCCAATACAGTCAACACATATTTAAATACTTTAAATGAAAATAACTCACTTGTTTTTTAAGTATTACATCTTCTCAAAATTTAATGTGAATTCCTTTAATTTCTCTTATTATGATTTATACGAGGTTCAAATATGTTAGTACACAATGTTTTTTTATTTATTTTTTTCTTTATTATCTTAAGAGCACCAGGTTTAAATGGTACTTACAAAAATTCTTTATGACTATTGTTAGAAATTTAAATTCGCCAAATTCTCTGCAATGCACAGATGCATTGGCACAAATCTATTGCAAAGGCAAAGAAGCTATTGAATCTTTAGGGTAAAAAATAGAATCTTGTAAGTAGGAAATATTATATGTAAGTGCTATTGGAACGAAATACATTTAAGAAAATACTTTCAAACTGAGTTATCTTATAAAGAGCACTGTCTATTTAAAAAAATGTTTTGAAAAAGAATATTTAGCAACGTATGAATCCCCCCCCCCCTTTTTTACCGAATCAGAATATGAATCAATTTATCTTAGTTAATATGTACACATATCAGATAACTTACCTTACAATGACTCAAAATATTTTAAATTAAAGCTTTAGTTTAGTTATATTAACGCCATGTTTTTAAAACAACACTAGGTCCATTTTGGGCAATCAGCAATCAATAACGAAGTCGATACCTGAGCTGGCACCCCATCTCCAAACTTCCACACCTCACCAGCGAGAGAACTTGCAATTAAAGAACATAATATTTAAAACATTTATACATTCTCATATTTCTCATTTATTATTGGACACAAAGTAAATTTATTATTTTAATTTGCTTTGTATTCTTAAAGGTTTTAATCTCAATACTATAAACACTCTTGCATCCTACCATCGATTCTTTTTCTCAAATTCACTTTCAGATGACGCTATACATGTCGAATTAAAATGAAATTATTTTTATAATTTAGCCAACTGATAGTTTAGCCTCTAAAAATATCAAAAATTTACACTTAATTTTTTATTTAAATTATGCCCTCTATGTCGAAACTAAATCTCTTCAAAGGGATTCAGTACTGAATACGTTACTACTTTAGCTTGAGAAAAATGCAGTTGTTTAATTAAGGATTAAATAAAAAAAATTTAAAAATATAAGTTTATAGAAACATTAAATAAAAATGTATATTTGGTTTTAGAATTTTATGAAGAAAGAGGATTTGACTCCTCCTTTGCCTAAGAACTTCTAGAGGGATTAATCCGACTCTGATTATGGGGGACGTGGTGGGCTAGTGTTAAGGTTTCGACTTCGACAGCGGAAGGCCTCAAGCACAAGATCAGATACCACCAAAGAACCGTCGTGCAAGGAGTCACGGTGCAAGCCAAATCCGTCGGGGCCAAACGTCCTCCGGCTGGTATGGTGTGGAAGCTTGGATAGGGGCACGCCAGCTCAGGTGTTGTCCTCGTCATCTGAATGCGGCTTAAAAATACGAGGTCCATCCCAAAATAGCCCCAGTGCTGCTTTATGAAGGCACGTTAATATAACTGAACCAAAGCAAACCCTCTCTGATGAGGGCCAAAAATGGTTTATAAAATTTAAATAAGTTTCATGACTCCTATTCTTATATAAAACAATATCGCTTGCAAGAGTTTGAACTTCATTCTCATAAAGAACGGTAGAAATACTCTTCCGAGACCAACATAGTGTCGCCCTTTAATAAGACAATACAGGCCGTCACTTACTTTCCTTCTCTTTTTTTTTTTCGCAAGATGTGGGATCTTTGACGAGTCCAATCTCTCGTCTAATGCACCTACTGCCAACGAAGGAATGAATCCGGGAAAGTGTCACTTCAGTTTTTAGGATTCAAATAAAGCTGAAAGATCCGGCCGATGAATATTGTATGGGAATGAAAATTGAAATTCATAGCAGTTGACGGCAGTTTCTTTTATTCACTCTTCTTGCTATTTTGGGGATCTTTACATTTTTTCTGCTTTTTTTTTCTCATGGAATAAAAATGATCTGGTGATGAAATTTGATAAGGAGATTCAAGTAATGACTTTTTATATGAATGCTTCTTTAGTTTTAAGTCTTCAAAATTTGAATGGGACAATATTTGCAAATAATGTTTATTTCATAGGATTCACGAGAAAAAGGTTCAAAATTCCCAGAATCAAATCTCATTAAGTTACTGAATGGTTCACTGTTCAGAGACATTATTTCTCTTTAATATTCAATTCCATGTGCTATACTGAAATTGAATCCTCGTGATTTTAGACATAAGATGAAATTATATTATTTATAAATCATAAACTGACTACTCCGACCCACCTGGAAGGCACGAAGAAAAGACTTGAATGATCGGATCGTTGAAACTGAAACACTGGCAGGAATTATGGTTGAATCCTAAGGGATATCATCGGCCACGGTATACCCCTTCCCTAAGTAAGTACGTCCCACCGATGGGAGGAGTCAGACCTCCACCTTTTCTTGTACCCAGATGGGTGAGGAGAACTAACCACCATGTCGGAAACTTCCTATCCTCAATGACGAGGTGGCCTCCCGTGGGACGGATGAGTTATAAAGGGAATTATCATAGAGATGTAATAAAAAATAGATATAGAATATTAAAGGCAATAAGTATATAATATTATGTGTCTTTATTTTGATAGCAATATTACCAAATCACAGTAACTTCGAATTATTTATTCATATAATACATATGGTAAAATAGAGTTCTTGCCTTATTTCAATGGCTTTAATGAGTTTTATACTTAAAATAATATTTTCGAAGTTTGAACCTGAATGAAATCCATTTGATTTTGTGAATTTTATAAAAGTAATTTAGGTAACTTACGTTACATTGTATATCTATAATGCATTTTTGTTAATGTTCAGGGGAAATGAAAATATTATTCGAATAATAAAAATATCGAAGTACTAACGGAGATAAAAGTACTAACGGAGAAAGGTTTTCTTACTTTAATCACTTCAGTTATGATACCTTATAAATATTTTGAAATTTCTCTTTCCTTGAATTTTTTCTGTCAAACGCAAATTGCTGAAGTACAATAGTTACTCAGTTTTTCGAAGTTTAGGAAAAAAAGGTGCATTCATTTTTTAAAAAGAGTAGAGCTCAACATTTTAGAGTGTGAAATTCTATGTCAAAGGAGCCCAATGTTGCAATTTTTACATCCATAGTAAGAATATTGGCTACCAATACAGTTGTAAAAATGTTCCATATTTCAAAAGAAAACATCGCAACAGTTTTGATATAATGTGAAATCCTATAGATTTTCAAATTAGCTCAGTTGGAGTAATCTTCAATTGAAAATGGCTCAATATCTCCTCAAAGTAGCTGTAAAGTAAACTTTAGTGGCTAATTTAAAATGGAGAGTTTCCATTACACAACATTTGAATGGGGGAAAAAATCTCTGCTGATTCCGAAATGAAGAAAAATTGGATATTTGATTTTTTTCTAATATTAGATTCGCTTATTTTTATTTAAAGAGGATAAATTAATATTTCTATCCTGGTATTAAACATATTTAAAGAATATAAATATAAATATATATATATATATTCCTTTTCTGCAGGTAGTTTAACTTACAGGTCCTCCATCGCTAGGAAACTGAGTATTCATACCCATTTGTGAGTAAGAGGTATTTATAAGTCTCTAACATTCCATTTTCCCCAATCTGCGTGCACATATTTCGTTGCAAGCACGGAAAATCCAATTTTGACTAACGAAAGAACGAACACCTCACTCTAATTCGTACATATATCCTATTGAAGGAAAAATGAATGTTAGAAATTCCTCTCCGGATTTGCATTCGTCGACGTAATTCAAAATGACACGCAGGAAATAATTTTCACTACCTTTAATGGTAACACGCAGCCGTTATTAAGTTCCTCTCCTACTTTCCCACGTCATTGTGAATCGAGGTCCAAAATGCGAAGACGTTAACATCGCTTGCGTTCTCTCCTTACAGCTTTCAGAGAATTCTAACGATTTTAATTGTTTATTGAGGACCATATTATACATCAAAACAAAGATATATTTAGGTTATTAGGAAGCAATATTTATTACTTAAAATAATTTATGATATACGTGATAATAAAATTAACACAAAAGTTTTATTATTTTATATAATTCTAAAAAATAACAGCAAATAAAATAAAACATTCCTACTCAGTGTCAATATAAAATTTGGAATTTTCTAACGACATGAATCATTTAGTAGATTATAAATTATAGAAAACGGCAGAGAATAGAATGGTATAGCAATTACCGGAATCAGATAATTTAGCCCTCTTCGTAACATTTAAAATATGTTCCTACCTTTTATTTCACGTTATAATTTATTATCAAAATAAGTGATATCTATAAACATATCATAATATAATAGACTTTTAAACATTATATAATTGAATCTTAAATGACAACCAGTAAATCGAGAAAAGTGTGCGTTTAATGTTTCTTATCTGAAAAGTACCTGCATCGTTCCTACAAATTAAAAAAAAAAGAGAGAGAAGAAAATGTGAATCAATTGTTTAAAAGTAGATCCATTATCAAATTCTGGACTACGATTGATTTTTAATTGATACAATGTCTTCGGTTATTTTTATTTTTTTATGTGCTACTGTTTTCATCCAAGCATTAATCGAAAATTTTTGAAAAGAAAAGATAGAAATAATTAATTAAGGAGTTTGTTGATCATAGGTGTTGATCAAATGAAGAGCATTTTCGGTTAAAAATCTGAGTCTCGAAATATGCTTAAAGCTTTAAATCAATGTAGATTATTCTTTATGTTTTTCCAGACCAGAATCTGAATTTAAATTGTATCAAGTTTATCAAGTTTCAATATGGTTAAAATTTCAACCAAATAATATCTGGAACCGATTAAATTTGAACATTATATTCCCATTCTATGACCATTCTGCAGCAGATTACAAGTCCGTTCCAATCCTTTGTTCAAGTTTTATCTCAATAGTGCTATTATCAAATCATCTAAAAAAGAGTGATGAGGATCATGTAAAGATGAGTATGAGAACCGATGCATTTTGCTTATGATGAGGGATCCTGAAATTATTATGTAGTGGCTTAATATTATGTCTCACGAGAAGCTTAAAAGCATACATGAAAAACTCTTACTTGACCGAAATTTGAAACCTTCAAACCAAATGTTTTCTTCAGCATTACATGCATCTTTTTTTTTGTACATACGATGTAAAATCAAACAGCTTTATCATGCGGAAAAATACATTTTGTCGTAGGATTCATACATGGAATTTTATACACTATGATTTATTTGTCATTATTTGCTTCATTTGTATCCTAATATAAAGCAGACACCAGTTAATCATGTATTTACGATGAGCCTATTATACGTTCGGTGCTTCTTCAGAGAACAAAGTGATGGATTTTAGAAAATTAAATTAACTCTGTTTCGAAGATGCATATAAAGTCGACAATTTTTGTCATTCATCAAGACAAATTGATCTAAAAATATACGTCAAGTCGACAATTCCTGGCCATTGCATGAAATCAGGAAATAAAAATCAAAACAATTTTCTACTGCTCTTTTCACACACAATCTTCTATTTGTTGCAGGAAATACAAAGAAATCGCTGTACTCGTTTATAACTTGATTTAGTCATTCTTTCAAAGGATTATGAGCGATGACTTTTAAGATCTCCTCATTCCACTCGTTATAAATGAAAATTGTTTCATTGCATCTGATGTCTACATTTTATGTATAAAAACGTGGTTTTTATACGATAGTAAATTTCAAAATTCCAGAACTCACTCATTTTTAATCGTTATAGACTGAACCCTTCATTTTATTTAAAGCTGTTCGCCTACGCGAATTTCTGCTTTGCTAGGAATATTGGTTATATTTCATTTTCTTTAAATTATGTAGATATAACTTCATACCCATGATTTCTTCAAATTATTAGACATTAAAGCAGCATTGTTTAAATTTACCTTATATATGCTCTATTTATTGAGTATATGAGGTTTTCTAATTCAGACCAGTCCCATGACATCATAGTTCTATTAAAAACCTAAATATCACGTATCTTAGAATTTCGTTATATTGTAATTTCTATTTTTTTATATGTCTCGTAAACTATAAACTTATTAATCAAAAATTTTGTTCTTTATCTTTCAGCAATGGGGAAAAACATCACGCAATTTGCTTGTGGATGAAACAATAAATGTATTTTGAACTTCAGGGTAACAACGTAATCTATTATTGAAAATGAGGGAAAAAAACAAGTGAAGTTGAAAAAAAATACTTAATAAAGAAGATATTTTTACGATGAACATATGTATAAGAAAAAAATCATGACAATAAGAAAGAACATTAATTAATTTATTTTTTAATTAAAAACACTTTCTATTTTTGAAGCCCGAAAAATTACTTGAATTTAGTTTCTTTTAGAAACATAGATGGCATCAAGATGGAATTCTTTATCAGATTAATTTTCTATTCATGATACTACAATTTTCCTACCATTATATGAGAATATTTTTAATATCTGAAGTTTTATTGTTTTAATAAAAGCATTCAATCGTATTTACTCAATATCCTTGAAATATTTATAATTTTGCATAAGATTTAAATTTATTTCTGTGCTTATCAAAATAGGCGTCCCGAAGTCGTATTCGCATGGGATGTCGACTACCAGCAACGTATCTCATTTGGGCCCGTAGGAACTGAAACTTTCAGCTAAAATCATGCAACACCCCTTTATATTTAAGGAAAATATGCCCAGCTTCAGCAAATTCTTTCAACATGAGGAGACGTTTTCAATACTTTATGATTTTTTTAATTTTATATATTAAGTTTTAGTAAATCGCGGAATAACTTATAAATATTTACTTTAGTTAACATTTCTTCTAAACTGGGAGGATTTTTTTTCTTTTTCTTCATTTAAATATATTAACTAAACTAAACTTAATTTTAATATATTTTCTTCAAAAGTTATTATAAAATTGACATTTTTTAATAGTTTAAATGAGTTAAATTTCTAGTTAAAAGTACTTACGAATCTAAAATATTCATAACAATTATTATTGTCTTAAAAAATTATGTAAAAATCTTTTTTTTTTCCTTAAGATTTTTCTTGTCTCTCTTTTTTTCTTAAGAAGATTTTCTTAAGAATCGACAGCTTTAGATGGGTGATGCCACCAAATGAATTCAACTCCTCCCCTCGTTTATCGGGAGACGAATTACTTAAAAAAATTATTACAATAAAATCTAATCTAATCTAAGTAGTCACTAACTAATCCTATTCTTTGTCACTAACTAATCCTACTATTTCATTATATTTCAAGAAATTTAAAATCCCGGGTAACAAGGTCTTGCATTTTCTACAAGTTATTTCATTATTCTAAGCTGAAAATGCCAGCTGCAACAGGTAGTGAATCTTT
>JAPMOR010050230.1:59982-91235 GCA_026543865.1 Argiope aurantia | reverse complement strand
CGAGCAGTGAAAGCATGAATACTGACATTCAGATAGCATTGAAACAGTTTTGTGCGTGAACAACAAGTAACATATTCAAAGTATATTCATTAGCATATTCCAAGAACTACGATCCGAAGCATCCACTCCTACAAGCTCTCATAAGCACTGAAGTTTATCCAGGCATTAAAGCACTTTTCTGAAACTTTGCAGTAACCGATACACGTTTTTGGCAATCTACGCAAAGGCAAATCCTATTTGTGAAAAAAAGAACCTTTTGATAAATATCGTGTCTGAAATTTTAAAAAGTACCGAGGGAAGTGTTATTTACAGAGAATGTTTTTATTTAAGCGTTTCCCTCCGATAGCATTATGGGAATTGAACAGGCGGAAAAGTTTTCGACGAAAGACTTCCTTCTTCACATAAGCAGCTTTGCCTGCTCTTTGAAATATTCATTAAAAGTGAAATCTCTCTTTGCCAGGTATCTGCTGGCAGACTCTTTATACATGAGGTAAAAATAAAGCGAAGAAGCTCGAGTATTAATTCTACTAGAAGGCCTGAGCTCCCTCTGATAGGGAAGCAAACGTTGTCAACACTGCGTCCTGATTTCTGCTTTTATTTCGGAAGAGGAAATTCTTCAGACACTGATCATTCGAGCACGTAGGGCATTTCCGACGTTTTATACTTGTTTTACATAATGGGAAAAAAAACTCTTCCTTTTTCGTATCTTCCATGCAGAATAGAATACTCATTCGAATATTTGTCTCCATAACTATATAAAATTAATAATTCTTTCCTTTGATATCATCGCATCTGAAAGTTTGAGAAGATCGATTGAAAAATTGAATTTATGAAAAATGTATATGAAGTGACATTTAATCATATCCATTACAATCTGAGATTCTTTTAGCCAGTATTACTTTCAATCTGTTTATTATAGTTTAAAGCTTTGTACTTTGACTTTTATATATTTTAACTAATGTATAAATAGTTTATTTTTGAAGAAAGAATGATTTAAATAAATATTTATTAAAACATTGTATTTTCTTCATCTATAAAATGCTAATGGAAAATAAAATCCTTCATGCTGAATCGTCCATTTTAATTTGCAAGTTCTAAACACTCTGACTATTCATATAAATGACATCTTCGTCTCTTCCATTTTTCGACTTTTACACCAAATTTTATTTATCTTTCTACATCAAATCTCTTAACATATGTGATATATTATGAAATTATACTATTATTTTCGTATGAATGGGATGAATTTTTTTTAATGTACTGAATCATTAACAAAGTCCTTTTTACACCGAGATGCGTGAAAATATATCATGGCAATGAATCTAAAGATTCATTTTTTTATAAGAACCGCAAAACCTAATTCTGAAATGTATGTCTCATTGCATCTGCCTGTGTCATATAATCTTAGATATAAATGAAATATTCTTCAATTTATATTCCAGAAGTATAACGTTTTTGATAATCAATGCTTCTGAGCCATTTTTTTATATTTTTGAAGAATGGTATATTAAAGAGAAGATTATTGTGAAAATTTCCATTACAGAATTCAATATACATTCTTTAATAATGACTAATTATGCTTTATTTAACATATCCCAGGATATGGGTCAAAAATCATCAGGTAGAATTTCATTTCATATATGTTTTGTAGGCGTTTCATTTGTTTCTTATGCATCTAACGGTCAAAAGATTTTATCTTGTTTATCTAGGATATTTGGAGAAAGCAGGATAATACCCCTCTCATGAATATTTAAAAAATTGTTTTTACGCAAATCTGAAAATATACATACTAAAGGTTAATAAATACACAGAGAAAAGGAAGAAAGAATTTATTGAAGAAAACCCATTTATCTCCTCAAAAAAAATCAATTTTATTTCATTTCTCTTTTTAAAAATATCCTTTTGTTGAATAATAATTCAATTAGCAATTATTTTTCTGTGTATAAGTTTAAAAAAATAAATGAATGATTTCTCTTAGCTATATAGTTCTTACTTCATTCAGTTGTAAAATTCAAAATTTATTTTAGTAAAATGAATAAGAAATATCCTATGAGGTAAAACACTAACAAATATCAAATGTATTCGCAGTTTAATCATTTACTTACTGTAACACATGCTTGATATTCTATGCTTATAAACCAATCCACTGCAAATGCAATCAGATTCTAAAGTATTCTAGAAATGAATTGTTTAGTTATACCCAGGAAAATAATGAAAATTTTATTCACAAGTAAAGATAACCTTTTCTGTTGAAACAAATTATGCGATTCAAGCAGTAATTATTTATATTATTTGGTTCTTTCTAGAAATAATCCTTTCGAGCTTCTTCGTATTACAGAATTGATTCATGGCATCTCGAATCCTTCCGAAACTCCGTGTGAGCTTAATTTTGAGATGCGATAGTTTAGTTTAGTTATATATTAACATACCTTTTAAGCAACACTAGAGCTATTTTGGGACGGACCTTGTAGTTTTGAACCGCCGTCAGATGACGAGGACGACACCTGAGCTGGCACCCCCTCTCCACAGCACGCCACACCAGCGGGAGGATGTTTGGTCCTGACGGATTTAACGTGCAACAGACCCCCTTACACAATGGTTCTTCGGTGGAATCGGGTCTCGAACCTGAAAACCTATGGCTCACGAGCCGAGACCTTACCACCAGGTCACCGCGGCCCTTTTGGATGCGATTTAACGATACGGGGGCTCTCCTTGACCATTCCTATAGGGCGGGGCTCAAAGAAGCTTACAATTACCCACCTTGTTCAATATCTACGCTAAAACGTTCTTAAACTGAATCCACCTTTTTCAATATCCACACTAAACGCTAGCTTTCCTAAAACTTAAAATTGTCATCTTTATAGTAAATTTGGCTATTTTCGCAAATGGTTCCTCTATTCAAATAAAATTTAAAACTTTGACAACTGGGTCACTTTAAGATTAAAAACATGATTAATCATTAGATGATTAAGATTAAAAACATTATTAATCATGATTAATAGTTCCTAGATATTAAAATAAGTCATTATTTTTAAAAACGCACAAGAACAAGCAGAGCTTTCTATATTCTTGCTCGGCATATAAACATTTCTCTGAAATATATTAAATATGCATTTTCACAAACTTCTGTTCCCTTCTTTAATACGTCGATGTTTCAACTGTCAATCAAACAAAATGAACACCATGATGCGTGATTACCAAATTTCTTTAAAATGATGATTATTGGATGATGTGATACAAGGCATATACTTACATAAAATAAATTTTCTGCATTGAAAAATTTGCAATTTTGGAAATGAGCCATTTTATTTTAATGTGTGATGAGCACCTCATCATTTCAAAATAGGTATATATCTGCAAATTTTGTAGATAGAAATAAAAACATTGCATGTGCATGCATGAACGCAAGAGAACATTTTACTAACTGCACTTTTACAGTATAAAGGACGCATAAAATGTTAATTTTTTAATAATATTTTGCTATGAACTTATTTAATGAAACATTGTTCCTGATTTAAGTGCAATATTTAAGCGAAACAGTGAGGGAAATACGAATGAGTTCCCCTTTCTTGGGACATCAGATGTATCGCTCAGTAAATACAGTTGAAGAAGGTATTGTTTTTCAAGAAGACGATCGTATTTATTTCTTCATATGGTTTTTGAAAATTGTGAGCAGATGCCGACAATATGAATTTTTTTCAACGCCAGAAAGTTTTGATTTTGCTCGTAACTTATATTAATCACCTACTGCTTTTGGCGATCAACTGATCTGTGGGGTTATTGGAAAGAAATTAGAAAGGCTTACTTAGATTAAAATGCTTATCTGAGTTAATTAACATATTTAACTTATTAGTATCCTAAATTTTCCCATTTCAGATGTCAATTTTATTCTAGCATTTTTTTCTCGTTATAATTTTTGTCATGAAAGAAAGACTCCAAAAACGCATTTAGTGTTAAATGAATAATATAAACTTTCTGGGGACGCTTTGGTAATTTTTATATATTCAGTCAAATAGTTTTACTGATATATAGGTAGATATATATGTAATGATATTTTAAACTTTTAATTTACCCAAATTAATTTCCAAAACTTTATATTAATTTAGCCCATAGTAAAATATTCTCTTATTTCCTGATCTAATTCCACTATCGATTTAATTAATTCCTTTCTAAAAAAATAATGCGTCATCAGTTCTAAAGTATCGAGTGAAAGTGATACCTCCGTTGCCCTTCTCAAAGTCACCACGTGTATTGCATTTGCGCGTGCCCGGACATCCCATGTTATATAAGACTAATGATCATTTGTTTCGTCCCCCTTCATTTCTTTCTTACATCTGCTTTTGTAGCGCGCAGTGGCGGAAGAGACTTGACTGCGCCTGCTTGTAAATAAATTGCTTATAATAATTTGTAATAATTATAATAATAATTTGTAATAATAGTAGGCATCAAGAGGATAAAAAAATCACCACAAACGAAGGTTAGTAGGTGAAAATCGCAAAAATATAGTAAGCCTGAGAATTGTTTGAAAATGTAAAGAAAATTAATAAAAAAATAACAAATGATGTTCCGACAATGATTTTTTAAAGTGAAAGCACATTCTTAAAATATTTTTTTTTTCATATGTGTAACACGCCGTTTTCAGAATGCAGAGGATCGTAAATTACTGAAAAAGAAAAAATTATTTTAAAACCCTTATTTGCAAGAATATTAAAATTAAAAAAATAAAATCTTGGAAATGTAAGAAATTTTATACTCTTTAATTTTATATAAGCGTATCGTGTGAAAACTGATTAATTGTTTAGATATTCAAGCAAAACTAAAATGTGCACCAGGAAACCTCGTTGCAGTATCGTTACCGAGGTTTTCAGAGGGTGTTGTAAAATTCAAAAGATAAATTCAGAGCGGGGATAGTGAGCATTAAGGAGATGTTAAATTTCCATAAATCATAGGGTCGAGTTAACGTTTTTCAGTGAAAATCGTAAATCGGGTGAGTTTGCAAACTAGATGCTTGATGTCACATAGGAAGATGCACATTTTTCTGCTGGAATTTTATTCTCAGATGAAGCCTGCTTTACGAGAGAAGACGTCTTCAACACGCACAATGCGCATATTTGGTCATTTGAAAATTCTCTATCTTGTTGATATTAAACTTACAACGTCAAGTTTAATATCAACCTCTGGGCAGGTCATCTATTGGAACCGTATCTTTTGCCCGGACGCCTCAGTGACGCAAACTACCTGCTTTCTTGCAGCACGTTCCTCCGAAACACTGCAGGGCACACAGACAACTGTACGCCAGAACATTTAGTTAATGCATGATAGTACACCAGCACATTTTAGTGGCATTCGGGAAATATGACATATTATTTGAGTATGATGTTTAACAACTATCAATTCGGCAATGTACATTAATGAATACTTGCTCGCTGCTTTTATTTTCCTTGAAAGCTTGAAAAATTCACATTCGACAAGACTTTTTCTTCTCGATTACCTTGTACTAATCCTCACATTCACAAGGCCATTTTCTTCGCCAGACTCATTTTCTTTTCGACACCTGTTTTTGCGAATTTTCACTGAAAAACTTTAACTGTTGTTTATGGTAATGTTTTATGGTAATTTTTTATCTCTTTAATGCTCACTATCCCCACTCAGAATTTATCTTTCGATTTCAACAAAAACTTCTCAAAACATCGCTACAGATGTTGCAGCGATGTTTTATGATACACATTTTAGTTTTTCTTTAATATCTTAAAAACTCCTGAATTTTCACACGACACGCTTATATCAAATTAAAGAGAATAAAATTCCTTACATTTTCAAGATTTTTTTTTCAAATTTTAATATTTTTGCAAATAAGGGTTTTAAACTACTATTTTTGTGTTCAGTAATTTACAACCCCCTGGATCATCAAATCAGCATGTTACCTACACGAAAAAAAATTTTTTAGAATGTACTTTCCCTTAAAAAATCCATAGTTGAAAAACATCATTTGTTATTTTTTTATTAATTTTTATAGATTCCAACAATTCTCATATTTCCTATATTTTGGCGATTTTTACCTATTAATCATCGTTTTTGACCCGATGTTGTATACTGATTTGTGTCCTCTTGATGTCTTTCAAACTCTGTGAGGAAAGAGTGCTTGAGAGCACAGCTAAGATACTAAAACTCTGGAATTATGAGCATATTCTTAAGAGATATTGAAATATTTATTAAGGAACTGCTAATTCCTTCTGACGAACTTTCATGCTACCTTGTTGAGAAACATTATTTTATTTATTATTTCATCTATCAATGTACTCTTCGTGAAACATAAATTTTAGCTACCTTCATGAAATCAAAACTGGAGGATTTCCGAATGAGATAATTTTAAAATAAATTCAAAATTTTTCAAAAAGTAAGGGTTATTAATAAGTTAGCATAAAAGTTTTAGAAAATCGTGCAGAATTTCTTATTAAAAGAAAGAATAATCATATTGTTGTTTTTACGATTTTTCAAAAAATAATTTATATTTTATTATGTAATTTTCCTTCTACAAAATTTGATTATTAATGGCTAGGGGGACAAATAACTCATCTTTATGAATTTTGAAATGAAATTTGAGCAAGGATCAATTTATTTATATATTTATATTTTGGTGCGGCGTAGTTGCTTCAAATAAGGGTGAGGAATACTGCGTTATATAAAAATGAAAGTTACAGATAGTCGAAAAGTTTTTGTCTTCATTTTGATATATATTTTTATCAAGGTAATAAAAATAATGACAGTTTATATTTATTTTAGATAACCAATAGTTTGGAATTGTTGTCTTATCTCTTTTTCAAATATGACTTTATATTTTTCTCGGAATATATAAATTAAGACAATTTAACCCTCTGATAATTTTAATCAGAAAATCTAAGTTAAATCGAGATCAACCAGTTATCACTATGTTAAAAGCTAGCACAATTTATCGTTTTTCTATCGCAGTAATAGGAAAATGCATTTCAAATTGGACCACATTCTTATTTAGCTTTACTTTAAACGTACGCAAAGTGCCATCGAGTGCGTATTCTTTCATCATTCATTTTCAACAATAGATTTAAATGGATTTTCTGAAAATATAATAGTACGATTTGAAATTGATATTAATTTGTTGGATCCCGGGTGTGAGTTATCGGCAAAATGAAATTGCAGAGAATGTCCGTTGATGACGGAAAATAAATAAGTTTTTATCTAGTTCTAAAAAAGAAATTTAATAAGTCATGAGTGTATTTCTTGTGAAACTGTCTGGAAAAAAAATCAAATAAAGATTTCCATATGAAAACCCTTTAAAACGTTTTTAGAATAAAAACTAGTAAAACAAAATAAGCGATATTATGACGTTTCAAGTAAAGATAAGATTTGTTTTTGTTATTTAACAACCATAATTTCACATTTTTAAATGACGGACTCTGAACATAACGAATCTGCAAACTATTACAAATATGATAATTTTTGCAGAATATGCACATTCGAATCTCCTAGTATTTATAAAAAAAATGTAATAAATAATGAATTGAGACTTTTTGTGAAAATGAAAAATAGATGAATCCTTACATTAAAGTTAATACATCTTATCCATTAAATATGTCAGCATTTATTAAATGCAGACATATTTAGTGTTAAATATGATACATAAGGTTCTATGGGAAAAATAATTAAGAAATATATATGGAGAAAATTAATTAAGGAGTGTTTATAATTTAATAATTTTTGTAAGAAAGATTTGCTACTTTAATCATTATGATTTCATATGCTCGAAAGCAATAAACAATTAAGAAAAGGAAATGCAATTGTAGGTCCAAGTTTTGTATGATATATAAATAGACAAAAAGTAATTGCTTTCATTATATTTGTACGCTTCTTTACGATTTTTTTTCCGTGGGGGTGTAATTTAATTTTAAAGAAACATAGAAGCAAAAATCATAGCTAAACAAGAAAAAAATTGAAATAAAGATGAAAAAAGTCGGTCCTGTATTCATGAACGCTGAAATATGTTTATGGCAATAAAGGACTTTCCGTCAGTTATAACATTAATATATTAAATGAATTAAACGATTTTCATGAAAAAATGGACCTTTTAGAGAATCAGCACACTTCCCTGTATAACATGATACATTTCTGAATATTCCATTAATTAAACATGTAGTTTGCACCCAGTATAAAATTATGCTTTAAGATAATTTGTTTTATTAATTTCAAAATTAATATTTTCAAGTTTTGAAAAAATTAGGAATATAGATTTTAGTTACGTCTATTATTACTTCTGAACAGGTCAACAGATAAAAATTTAGTGTTCAACTTTATTTTTTTTATATCAGTTGTTACAAAGCATTCATCTTTGGATATCGTATTTTTAAAGATTAAATTTTCTTAGAAACCTTTACATTAAGATTATTTGGTGACTATGTAAACCTGGATACGAAATGAATAACTACTATCTAAAAAAAATTACAGTTCGATTATATTCAAATTATTTTTAATATTCTTTCACTACTTCACATTGTTCAAATATGAGAAAATATTACTTAATAATCCATATTAAATGTAGCACTGCTAATGATAATGTGTGTAATATATAAATAAATTGATCATATTGAGTTGATTATTTATATATGACACATTTTTCTTCGTAGGATTTTTTTAATTGAGTTAATGTATCATGTTCATCCTCTAATCATGATTAAATAATTATAGTGCCTGTTCTCAAAAGCTACGGCTTCCTTCAGTTTATATATGAGAAATTACTATGAAAGCGGGTTACTAAAACAATATATCAGTGTAAGTTTATCTGATACGTAGATGTATGCTTTCTCAAATATAAGCAACATATTTTTCACAAAAATAAGGTAAAAAAAAACAATTTTCGGCAGATTTTTCGGCAATTTTTTATATATTTGTCAATTTTGCACATCATGATTAAAATAATTTCATTGAGAAAAAGCATTGATTCGGAGACGTGTTATTATTACATGTATGTTAATCTTTTAAAATAGTTCGTGTATATTCAATTCCTTGTTGTTGAATGTATGCGTCGTATTTCAAGATAAAACGGCCTACGTTTCCATATCAATAGATATTCACAATAAAAATAACTATGAAAAAATTTAAAAAATACAAAATTATCTAATTTATTCAAAAATAATAATTACATTTGTTATGAAGCATTATTCGGACATTTAAAAATCGCTTCTTCAGACGCACAAAGATACATAAATATAGATTTATAACACTACAAAGGAATCAGTTCTTTAAAATACAAGGCTTAAACGAATGCGAAAGAACTTCGAAATAACGTGTGTTATGTTCTTTCGTTCTATGAAAAAAAAATTAGAATTGTGTTGTATTTCGAAGAAAAAAAAATGATATGCGAAGCTCGTAATTCAGACCTTCTTTCTGAGCGTAAATCAAGAATAGGGAGAATGAAATTAAGAGAGAAATGAAAGAAACTAGTACTTTTATCAGAGACTGAAACAGCTATAAAGAAAATAATTCGAATCTTATTTTTAGAATTTCTGACAGCGTTTCTTTATTATCTTTGGCACTAAATTTTTCTCCTGCCATGAAGTAACAAACATTTAATTAGATTTTAAAAATTTCTTAACGTAGTTTTGTCTATAGTTTTGTGTTGAAAACAGTCGAGACATGTCTGAATAATTCAGTTTAAAAATGTACGCTACGTAGCTTTATTTGTTAATTTTTTTTTACTGTTATATGCTTGAGGGTATGTAGATAGATTATTTAGATTTCTATTAAACATAATATAGCTGAAAAATATATGTTAAATACTGACAGTTGCACGATCTTTATCTATTGATGATTAGAAAAAGAAACTCCCCATTCAAATTAGATTAGAACTTCGGAGGAAAATTAGAGCTATCATATATATAAGAATCCGAAAACTATTGGAAAAGATTTAAAATATTAGTATAAATGATCTTTTATTAAAATTAAAGCACTTAAAATAGCATATTATAACATTTATCATTGATATTTTATTTTTTTATCTTCTTTTGTAGAAATGTTGCAAATATTTATTTAACTAAATCCTGCAGTTAAAAATATTTTGAAAAGATATCAAAACTGTAGAAAATACTTAGTGAAAGTCATTCCAGATTACACGAATATTTTTTCTTGCATTTATATATATATATATATTTTGCAGCTCATATATTAATGTAGGGGTTTAGGATTTAAAATTCGGTTCTTTAGGGAAATATGCCAATTTGTTTTTTATTTAATAATGTTTGAAGAGTTTTCTTTATTTTTAATTTGTTTTGCTAAACAGTTTTAATTTTGTTCCCAAGTCCATTCCTAGGAGGAAGTTACATTGATTTTCATATTTGCATTTGTATACGTTTCAATGCTATTTTATATTTTTAAATGCTGTTTCCTCTTATTCTAAACTTTAGTAGAATTTTCTTACGAATGACCTTCACATTTTTTATAATAATTTCTCATTATGTCCTACAGTTCCTTAACTAAAGAATAATTAATTTATTTATAAGAAATATTTTATAATTCCTTTAATTTTTATATTTCAAATAAACCCTGGTACTTAAAGTGTCGATAGAAGCAGGACTTAATTTTTAGTTCAAGAACTAAGTAATATATTTCTTAATCTATTTGCAAGGCTTTAAGGAAATCATTTGGAAAGCTTCTAAACTAAAATATTTTTGCTTTAAAAGTTTTAATATTATTTAACGTTTAGAAAATAGAACTCTTTCTAGAGCCCACTGAATCGGGAAACTTATTTCCTGCTAACTTTATAGTTATGGATTTATTTACATTCATGTGCTTTCAATTTTACCATTTTTTTAACTGTTAATGCCATTATTTCCATTAACCCTTTTGTTCTCTTCTCTCATTTCCTAATTTCATTGATTTTACTAAAACAATCATTACAGAGATGTTAGTGACTTAAGTATTACCACTATAATTAGGACGACTAGTGGAGTCTATATATGTTATAGCACAGTTACCTGACGAAAGAAAACGAGCATGTTATTAGCATCAATACTTCTCTCATTTAACGTGATAATTTTTAAAGCTCCTTATATAATTATTTCAAACATCACGGAGTTATAAGTAGAATCATTTATTCACTTTTGGACCTACCTTGTAAAATTTGGTGGCTAAACAAATGTCATATAGTTCAGGTTTCATAGCTTTATTTCGATTCTTTATTTTTCTTTTTGGAAGCTTTCTTACCTTTTAATTAAATCATTTACTTATATTCCCTTATGAAGTTTATTCACTCAACATGATGTTAAGAAGCTAACCTTTCTGAACGCCCTAATGACCCGATAGATGCAAATAGGGATCCCAGAATTTAAAAAAAAGAAGAAAAAAAAAAGAAAACTGGAATACGAACGCCAATGAAAACAATACATTAATTATAAAAGGTTCGTTTTAAAGTAAAATAATTGTTATTTTCCATCTACCTGTTGTTACAAAATGGAAGAATTTCCTCACAGCAAGTGGTATTTTCTTCGGAATACGTAATAGATCTGTAGAATATTAGGTTGCCAATGATGCACACACCAACTTTGACCCACAACCACTGTGAACCTAACTAAATAATTGTCGCTGTTAACAGACATATTGTCACACCTAAAAATACACTTGGCCACTATTCAAGAGAAATATGAACGAATGAAATCCCATTAGGCATATTCATAAAAAAAAGTAATATTTACTGGTTTCTCATATCAACATTCGTATTTAAATTTTAGATGTTCATTAATATGCCATCCTAATTAATATCACCTCTTGATTGAAATGTATTATAATTGCAAAACTGTATCCATGGTTTGCAACGATTCTCTTTATTTACCTAGTATTTATCAATCATACTTCCTAGCTAAATCAATTTTATCCCTTTTTTTGAAACATTATCCAAATATCCATAAATTGAAAAATAAATAACTTTCATTTATGACTTAAAGAGGAAAGAGACCTTTTTACTTTAGTCAACGCAGATAATTTTTCATTTTCTTAGTTTCTTTCATTTCTCGTTATATTTAGTTTCCTTATTAATTATCCCATAATTCAAAAAATGCAGTTATGAAGCAATTAGGAAAGAGCATTGTAGAATGCATTTGTCAAGCGTGAATAATTTCTCTTTAAAATGTTTCTTTCATGTTGATTGCAAGGTATTTAGCATCATTCAAATGACCTCATTATATCGATGCAATTAAATCGATCGTAGAAAATATTCATTGAAGTAGATACTTAGTTCTCTTTTTTTTTTTCAAGTATACTGTGAGCATTTTCAACATATCCATTAATACAAGCTTTGTAGAAAGTATAAAAATTATGCTATTTAAATGTTAGGAATAATGTCTTCTTATTGTATTTATGATTTTTTATGACTTCTTTGTTTAATTATATTGCATTTTATTTTCTTCTTTATTTAAGGTACACTTTTATCTTTTTCGTGAAAGTGTTTCTAATATCAAACAGTCCCAAAAATTATTTGAAGAAGAAAGGAAAGACATCTCTCAGAATTTTGTAAGGAAATATAAGGAAATGAGAAAATGGAAGAGTCGTTAACTAAGTTTCTAATTTTGCGATGAATTTCATTTGCAAAGCATTATTTATAGCTTTACATTTTTTTAAAGTACTGGACACTACGAAATAGTTAATAAGATAATTTTTTTCCCTTTGAAATCGATTTTTAATATTTTCACCATTTTAATTTTTTATTCTTAAATTATGAGGGCATGAATATCAATAATAAATAAATTCAAATTTTTATTCTCTATTAATTTTTCTTCAAATTGTTAACTATATTCTTATTTAATAATACTCTTTTACTTAAAAAATCTTTTCTAAACAAGTATTAGAGAATTATTTAGGAAAAAAACCCATCTCAGTCAGTGCAATCAGGTAGGAAAAAATACTCTCAAATGCAACCAGCAAAACGAATACTCATCTAATGTCTGCCAATTCCTGTTTTGAAGATGCCATGGTAATTAATATAAGATCTCCTGATGTTGTAAAAAATAAGCCAAAAGTAAAAATCTTTTAACTGAAAATTTTAATTCCATTTAAATTCTTTCAATGGCCAGCTTTCAAGATTTTATATTTTTAGCTTCAATAATGTTTCTTGTAAATTTCAATAGCATTCTGCCTAATTCGAAATTTTCACTCAATTGTTAACATCCTTAAAAGGCATTTTCTTTCTATTGACTACGTCCACTTTCTTTTTGCTTTTAATTTTCTTTCTTTATAATTCCATTTCCACTGACTTTTTCCTTTCAGCTTTGTTTGAGGTAATAAATTATTAAATGATGAACATAGTTTTTTTTATCTTTGAGTACTTTTTAGTACTTTTTGATTTTGGTATAGCTTTTAGCTTATAATAGGTAGTTCTTGAGCCAATAAATATAAAAATATAAGCAACAATGACTTTTTTTTCTAAATTTCTTAGGTTTCATTCTTTCTTCTAAAAGAATTATTTTTCAAATAAGGCTTTTTTTTTGCATAATTGAGTCGCGCTGATAATTTAAGGATTGGAAAATTTTATTTAAAAAATTTAGTTTAGTAATTAAAAAAAGGCTTTTGAAAATTTTAAAATTGATAGATATTCAATTAATTAACTGCTTTTCTAATTAATATTTGTTTTACACAAATGAATTTCTATGAATAACAGATTACATCTAATCTAGAACAACTAAATTGAATTCTTAATGAGGAAAAATGAATTAGGTTGAAATTCACCACTTAGATTCAAAAACAAGATTTTTCGGCAGAAAAAGATTTCAATTTTTCGCTGAATTAAAAATAATTAATTGTAAATAATACTTAATTTAAACCAAGTTTAAAGCGTATATACCACATATAGCTTATTTATTAAGTGTATAATCCATTTAATTAGAGAATTTAAAAAAAATTAAGTTAAATAAAATGTTAGTTGCTTTGTTTATGAAAAAATCATAGCATTCATAAATTTATGATCTATTATTTAAAATCCAAATAAAATATGGTCATATAGCGAAATGTTTTTCTCTGTTTATGTATTTATTTAAATGAAATTCATTTCAAAACTAACATTTTCTTATGATTTATTTTATATTTATCCATCATTTATTTTCTGGGTAATTTGCAGAGTAAATAAAATATACTAAATGCATTTATAAATAATTTAATAAAGCAATGTCAATTAATGGCAAATTTTTTTAGCAATTACTTAAATTTACATATCAACTTTAAACAAGTAATTATTTAAATAAACGTAATATCTTGCAATAGAATAATATTCAATTAATGAGTTTATAAAGTATTTTTGCTTAATAGTTAATTCCATATTTTGCGTTAATGGCTTTATAATTTTTATATTAGGATGACTCCCTAAAAATATTTTTAAATTTCAGTATTATTCTACATATCAAAATTGCATAATCACCCTGAAAGAATCAATATTTACACCGAAATTTGTCAAAAGAAATAAAACTGATGAAAGAATACGTATTTATCTTTAGTGTTGAGAACAATATCTGTAGCTGCTTACCTTTAGCTGTTTCTTCTGCAAAATAAGCACGCTGGTGTGGTGTGGAAATTTAGAGATGGGAGCTGCTAGCTCAGGAGTCATCCTAGTCATCTAACAGCGGTTCAAAATTACAAAACTAAACTAAACTAATCTGCGAAATAAGCAAAACGAAATCAAAAGACGAGATTATTGGTTAATATAAAACAATTACACTATTACAAAGAATTTTTTGTAAATCATAAAATTTATGAGACATGATTTTTTTTTATCTCAGATATTCACACTTGAGAGTAAGTTTTATAAAGGGAAATTCGAGCACTTGCGTACACTTAATCTACTATCTCATAAGAATGAAATTCAATCCACGAACTTCTAATATTTGAAAAGAACACTTTTTATTTTCTTTCATAGATATTGTATATTTATTTTATTTCATTTATTTATTTGGCCTTTTTATTTATTTATTTGACCTTTTTATCTTATTTATTTTTATTTTATTTATTTTGATCTTACAAATGAGGAAATGTTTTTTAGAAGTTTCATTAGTTTCAGCTGAATGGAAATAATTCATGAATAGGTATATAAGGTTATGATACTGATAATTGTTGATTTAATGTAATCCTACCATCTAAAAAAAGATAAATTTATTTTGCGACGTTTCATAAAACTTTCAGTTTTATGCAAAATTTACTCTTCTCTGATTTCACTTCATAATTTCTTATTGATAATTATATAGAATAGTTATTTTAAATTTTTTAAAATCGTTAACGAGCTATCCCGGGCCAGTCTAGGCATGCAGGTTAAACTGGATAATTGGTCTCCATGACATTTGGTAAACGCAAAGCAACTCCAGTATGCTAAGCCCACGTATTCACACTTTGTTTTAAAATATATGAGTCATCATCGGAATGTAAGTAACTTAACTCCTTACCATTAACTACATCCACCAGATAAAAGGGTGTTTGCCTACATATTCGACAGCCTTTCATCTCCATCGCTCCTCACCCAAACCCGTTGGGATTACTAGTTACTATAAGAAAAATGAGAATAAAATTTCGTTCTGATCAAAGATGAATTATTTTTATTTCTTTTTTCATTTTGATGTTTCAAATAAAGATAAGCATCGTTCAGATTCGTAATCAAGCAAACAATATTTGTGTACAATTTTCCACAATAGTTGAATAATTCAGCTTTGTAGAGCATATTTATTTTAAAACTGAAAAACGTCTATTTATTTATTTTAAAACTGATCGAAACTGAAAAAGGTCTTTAATGCGTTATAGCAAACAGCAGTCAATTTCATTAACTAAATTTATGAAGTTCTAGAGATATTTCAAGATTGTGAATTTACAAATCTGAGCATGAACTAATATTTAGATTTCAGTGAATTTCGGCACTCACGAAGAAAATGCAACACTTATAGTTGATGCAATTGAATTATTATATTATATTATATTATTATAACAAATAGAGTTTCTTCGGCATAGTTATCGAATGCAGTACGTTTATGTTTGTAGGTTCAAATATTTCTTTAGATAGAAATTATTTTAAAATAAATAACAAAAAGGAAAGAAAATTAGTAACACAACAAAATCTTTCGAAACATGCATCCGATTACTTAATGTAAACATGAAAGTTGATAAATCAAATTCTATTTTATAATTCATTATTTATTTATTTAATTAAATAACATTCCGGCCGAAATTATGATACGACGCTGTTTATAAAGGTAAACGTTTCACCAGAAGATGGTTAAATAAAAGCTTCGGAATAAATTGAAAACAGAACATTATAATATTTAGCTAATCTCGTTTCATTGCAAGAGAAATTTTCTATGACCTATTTATATAAGATAAGATTAAATTCTTAATATTTACTTGACTTCTAAACAAATTATAACTTAAATAATTCTTTCGGAATGAAAATAAAAAGGCTTTGAATTATATTGATTTCATTCGAAATTGTAATAAATTCATAAAAAGGAATTTATTACAAACCAGTAAGCTATTGCAGATTTTATTGTAAACGTGCTGTACAAAATGCATTTAAAAAGATTCCATGGTTCATTTTTGACGGTTTTTCCCATATTATGAATTATGCTAGCAAATTAAAATTGTTTGAATAAAGTTTAGGGTATCTCTTGTCTCGTTTAATCATAGACTTTTTATGGTGTTTTTTTTTATCTTACGGGTCTATCTTAAATATATTCTATCTTAAATATCTTATATATAAATATAACTAAAATTTTTGCTTGGAAGTTATGTTCGAATGCATTGAATATTATTACTGCTGTAATATTTATTAGTGTTTAATGCATGTTAGATTTAATCTTGAATGTAGAGATAAACTCAAAATAATTTTTCAACCGTTTTCTCAAGTTTTCTCTACAAATATTGGCATCTGAGTTGGTCTGTGGGCTGACTACCACATGCAGCCACATCTATATTATAAAAGTAACATTTTTTAATGGCCCTATGTAATGACCTTCGTTACAAATATGGAGTTTCATTATTTATATTATAGTTTATTAGTATTGAAAATAAATTATATTTAGAATACTTTTTTTTATTTTTTAAATTTATTCTAATTATATTTAAAAATATTAAACTGCTCATGATAACAAATATCATTTCTTTTTCTTACTGAAAGATATTAGTTTCCTTATGTGTCTTGGCTGCATGAGTTTTAGATCTGGGTACATAGAAGAGTTCATTACATTTAAGAACTCAGTACGTGTTAAATCCATCGAGGTATAAACAACCTTATTCTGGTATGACGCAGAACTTTAGAAATGAAGCGATCTTGGCTCAAACTTATAAATTCTGATCCAAATTGCATTCGTGCGGCTTCAAGCCGAGGCCTTAATATAATAAATTAAATTACTGACAGATAGTATAATTAATATAATTAGTGTAAATATTAAAATCTCATTTCAGAATAAAAACGGGACTATTAGCACTTTTGAATAGATTGAATCAATGTGTTGGCCTAAATTCAATGAATGTGAGGACTTGTTTTGTGTGATTCAGAATGCAACCTTGATATATCAGTTCAAATTTTAATTATTATAGCTGATGATTAAGAAATGTTTATACGGATAGATTATTTTTGCTTCAAATTTTGAATTAATTTTATTTTTATTCTTTATACTTTCAGTACAGGATTTGCGAATTCATTTTGTGAGAAAGTCATTGAATCCACCTCATTTGTTTTCAAAATAATAACAAATTTGTTTTATACATCATCATAAGAGTCACGGACACATTAAACAGTTATGCAAATTTTCTCGATTAACAATAAGTAAAAATATGAATAAATAAAAATTCGTGTGATTTCTTTGATTTATTTGCAAGACAATAATATTAATAACTCATATAAGACCCAACTTTTTTTATCATCTACTCAATAAATTTTTCTCATGGAGCAAATTAATTTATGTTTAATCAAATTTCTAAATTTTAAATAATGTTTTATTCTTCATAATTGAAGTAAAAAAGCATGTGAACATGAAAGATCTATTTTCGAAAGAAGCATGAGACCTCAAAAACTGCTTTCTCGACTGCGTAAATGGATTCGTTCGATGGCAATGATAAACTCCCGTATGCTTGATTCGTTTGTTTCATACAGAATGTTAAGTTGTCGTTGCTTCTTTATGTCCTTATTTTCGATCATTAGAGATAATAAAGTAAATAAAAATTACTATTAAAAATGATTCATAAATACTCGGATGAACACATCTTGATAATAACGGTTAATGAACTCGGTTCCTGAAGGATAAGAACGTCCTTAATTTTAACAATGACGTTTGTGAAAAGTGAAATGTCATGGTTGTGAGTAAGTTCTCGTCTTACATAGTGTGAAGTAAGCACCAGGCCAATCCTGGAACCTTCTGAAATCTTTATTGCACATCATTCCTTAATAGTGACGAGGGTATTGCTCCCCGCTCCACGATCGCCCATAGACATCCAAAACGTTTCGTGATCCCATGTAACTTGCCATCTCATGCGTGTCCAGCGAGTACGGAAAAGAATAACTACGTCTTCAACTCTCTCGGTGCCTTTTGAACTTATTTGAAGTGGTCCTAGTTTTAATAACAAAACGCAAAAGGTTTCATTGAAATGCATTCATTTCTTACATTTTCTGCGCAATAATCTAAACGGATGCCATTTCCTATCCAGAGTTGTTATTATTTCTAATTGTTCTTTACCCTATTAGCATAAAATATTTTATAATAAATCTGTGATGCTCATCGATATTCATCGTGAAGGAATCATAACAAAAGGGTTATAAATATATCATAGAAATTTTGTAGTACATTTTCTGATAATTGAATAAACAACTTACTCGCCAATAAAGCTTGTATTTATTGGACTTAATACTGAATACAAATTTTTTAATCTGGCGGATAAATTTCTATATATTTTTATTAAATTTTTAATTCGTTGAATGTTATTTTTTATTGAATATAATTATATAGTTCGGAACTGCGCTATAAGGAACTACTGAAGCAATATTAAAACACATTTTAACAGGCTGGTTCTGAATTGTTAAATAAGCGTCAAGACATTTTCATGTATACTACACAAATGCCACATATAAATATGTTATATGTCATCAGAGGTAACCCCTTTATTTTACTACTGATGCTTTCAGAGTCAAATCTTAAATTGGCGACGGAAATATTCCTCGTAATTTCATGTATTCTTGTAAAACACAATAACAATACCGAATAAGTTCTCTAAAAGAGCGAAATATTTTGTTAAAAATTATTGACAACAAAATAGTATTGAAGATTAAAGATAATTTTGTAATATTATTATATTACAAAGATTACAAGATTAGATATTTGCAAAATAACCAAAAATTATCAGATGCTTAGCTTCCAATTTTCTGTTATTACGGTACCTTAAAATTCACGGAAGAATGTCAATTTGATATGCATAAGCTATATAATTTCAAAAAAACATACATTTTTTTACAGAATGAAAATATTTTAAATGGTAGAGATATAGAAATAACACCTTAAATAATGTGAGATATAACATTGGACAAACTAATAAGCTTTTATAGATAACAATCCTAGATCTAGTTTTAAAATTAAAATCGTATTTATAACGTATGAAGGGATTGTGGAAGTTGAAAAAAAAAACAGTATAAATAATTGTAGAAATCAACACATCTTTTGCTTTTTGTAATGAAGATGATACTTAAGAATGAATTCGAATGTCACTTTTTAAAAATCCCTCAGTAGAACCAAATCGTAATGAGAACAAATCTAGATTTTAAAAGGTGAGCAATCAAAATAAGTTTTAAAAAGTTAAAAGGTAATCCAACAAAAGTATCCTTTTTTTAAGAAACTGCCAAATTTTTATTTTTATGTTAAATTCAATCTCACACGAAATAATGATTTTGTTTTTCGTTTGTATCTTGTGCTTTTATTGCTCCTTTGAAGAAATTCGATGTAAATCGTGATCCAAAAAACAATCGAGAAGGAAAGTTTCAAAAAATTCCATTTATCAGTCTTCAATCTATATATTTATTTAGAAAAAAAATTACTTTTTTTTACTATGACCGTCATCTTAAGGGACCATTATTACTTTCAATTTCTACTTTCTTTTCTTAGTTTAGTTTTAGTTACATTAACGTCCTATATTTAAAGCAACACTAGGGCTATAATGAAACGAAAATCGTCATTTTGAACTGTGGTCAGATGACGAGGACAACACCTGAGTGGGCAGCCCTTCTCCAAACTTCCATTCCACACCAGCGAGAGGACGTTTGGTCTTGACGGATATAGAGTGCACCAGATCCGCTTACTTGACGGTTTTTCGACGAAATCGGTTCTCCAGTCTTTAGTCAGTTCCGAAACCGAGACTTTACCACCATGCCACCGCGCCTCCTGCTTCCATTTCATACAATTTGCTGTAATGTGACGTTATTAACATACTTAGCCAGTTTTGAAAGAGTTGAATAGTCCTTCGAAATTTATTTCGAATTCGGAATGTGTTAAATTAAATATATGTTTCTCTTCTGCAAGTGAAATAAGATCATCACATCCAGAAACAGTATATTTTATGCCATTCTCTCGACGTCAGGATCATTTGTCTTTGATATTCCAAATATATTTTCCTTATTCCAACTAAATCATACGGATGCATTCTATTTGGGGAACAATATATTTGAAATGGTTCGCATACAGTATGACGCGTAAAAAATATTTTTTACAGCTTTTGACAATTATTTTTTGCTTTACATATATTGCATTTTTTCTTATTTAGAGAAAATTCCTTATTGAGGTAGTCTTTTCTCATCTTATCTCTATTAATATTGTTGATATAAAAATTTATTTTAATTGAAAAAAAACTGAATATAAAAAATGTTTTTCCTTAGATTAATATTTAGGAAAAACTGTAATTTCGATCATCGCCCTGTGCAATAGCTGCATGAAAGTTAAAAGTTAAGGCAGTGGATACTTTTTACGACAAAAAAAGTTAATTCTGTTCTTTATAAAGTAGATTATTTAATGTATAATATGTCTTATGTATTATATAGATCTGCGACGCCACAAGTGCATTTAAAAGTGATTAACAGTTTCAGAAAACCGTTATTATAAATCATAAATAAAGAGCATTTTTTTAAGTATTAAACAGAAATGTAACAAGAGAAATAAATTAAATACAATGATTCATATTTTGAAATTTTTCTCATAATTTTCTGTTTTGATATACTCTTGAGAAAATACTATAATATGATATAAGCAACAAACAACGCCGACATTTGCATATTGAAATGTCAAAGAGCAGGGCATCGATCACTCAATCCTTTACTAGAGCTGAAGGTTATTGATGTATTAAGGCGATTTTCGAAAACATCACCAGTAACTGCAAAACGGTTTAAAAATTTTACTTGAAGAACTTATCTGAGAAAAGTAAAAGCTTATGATAAATATCGCGTCTGAGGAGGGAAAAATGTTTCTCGGTAAAGTATTATTTATAGAAAAAAAAAAGTGTTTCTCAAAACCTTTCAGTGCGATACCATTATGAGAGTTGAAAAGGCGGAAAATTTTTCAAAGAATCCGTTTCCTTTTTGGTCCTCAAGTAAGAAGCTTTTCCTGATGCCAAAGCTTCTTGAAATATTCATTAAAAGTGAAGTCTTCCTCAGCCTTCCACTCGCAAACTCGTTATATTCGAAGCAAAAATAAAGCGAAAAGGAGCAACACTTCTTCTTCGAGGAAGCCTGCATGTTTTCAGATAGAGAAGGGGATGTTTTATTGCTGATTTTCGATGCCTGCTTTTGTTTTAGAAAAAGGAAATTCTTCAGACTCAAATCATTCAGGCGTTATAATATTTTCAAAGTTGTTTTGCATTATGGAAAATATGAACGAAAGCTTAGAAGCCGTGACTGTCAATGTTATTTTATACCTTCAAATTTATAAGTAATTTTGAAAGGCGTAAAAGTTACTTAAAATAAATAAGTACATGCTGCAAGGTTTAATATTTATATCGGATATTTCATTCATTCAATTTATATCAACATAAGACCATTCTAATTGTGTTGTAATCATTTAAAAACCTCTGTCTTGTCGTTTAAAGAAAGTATGTATGCTTTAAGAGTAAAAGATTATAACTGCATCGATGGCTGAATAACAAATAACATTAAAAATGATGATGCTCGTAAGATTTTTAAACTTCTGTGCTGCAATTAAATAATCAAGAAGAATTTTTCTAGATTCCTGACTTTATTTATTCAAATTGTAGAGATGATATACAAATAAATATTGAATATTGCATTAAAAATGTGTTGTTATTCCTGTAAAATTTCACATTTTTAAAAAGTTTTAAATAAAATTCTTATTATTATTTCTCATCAATGGTTCATGGAAATAAAAGAACTCTCCAATTCGCTACATCAGATTGAAAATGAAAAAATGAAAGTAAAATAATGTGTCTATTTATTTTTGGACATGTATAATAGAAACTTATTGCGAGGATACCATTAGTAAACAGTGTAACTATTTTAATCCTGATCCAACAGTTCATTTTTAACCTGTTAGACTTCGGCATATAATAAAAATCCTTGTAAAAATATGCTTTTAAATGACGTAAATGATTTCATTTTATATTGTTTCAATCGTTGTATGTATCCCTTCAAAAATCTCGAAAACCTAATTTCCATACAGTCCCTTATTAATCATATTGTGTAAATTATTTTGGTACATTAAGATTTCAAATAATTTTAAATAAATGAAATTAGAAAATTCCATGATAGAAACTAGTTTTGAATAGTAGAAATTCAGATGATAATAAACGGTTGCGTGAAATATGATCGTCCAACCAAAGGACTCCGTTTTCTCGGTTCAGAAATTGATTGGTCTAAATAATGAAATAATAAACTTTATAACTCAGTCAACATGTTTCCTTGGATAAGACTTTTATACTTGGCATGCATCTAAAAGTGTGCAAAAAAAGTGTGTTGAAAGTTTTCCTAGATAACGCGTTCATCAACAAAATATTACGAAATAAAAAGCATCTCTTTTTTAAAAAAATAATATTTCATTAGTTTCTAAAATGTGCCAATATTTATACAACGTAATTGAATAATTGAAATTCAGAATTCATTGAATCTAACATATTTTCCTGCTTCACGAAATTTATAAAGAAATGCATATGAAATGAAATTCGATAACGAAGAAGAGCATTTCAAAATATCCCTTCACTTCCAATCTTCAAAATAATTTTCATACCAATGCAACACTTTTCAAAAATCATGAAAAATAAAGGTGCCAGGAAAGAATTTAAAAACAGAACAGATCGAAAAGTGGAAAGTGACCACTCTCATGTTAGGATTTTCCGAAGAGAGTTTTCTAGTGGATTTTTATTATGATTTTATTGGCCGTCAGGAGGGTATTCGAGATACGTTATCATCTAAAATCTCATGAGAACAAAATTGTAAAAGGGATTTCCAGTAATTGGTAATCATCGTAGAATCCTTTATAAAGGAAAAACATTTTTTTTCACTGTGACTATCGCCCTAAGCAACCATTCATAAGAAAACTACTTCCGTTTAATGTTAATTGTTGTAAAATAACTATATCATAGTACCCCCCTGATGTTGAAAATCTTTATTTTTCTTTATATGCGGAATGTGTTAATAAAACTAAAGGTATGATTTAACGAGAACCAGTTTTTCTTCTGCCAATGCAAGGGAATCGTCTTTATCTAAATCCTTTAACCAATGAACAAAAAAAAAATATTTTAATTATTTATATATGAGAAACGGAATTTATTTAGTGTTATTATTTAAGCATTAATATACTAAAATTTTTAATATCTGCAGAGAAATAGGCTGGATTTTTTGTGATAAAGTCGTAAGATTTCTTTTGTTACATATTCAGTTATTTCTAAAGAACACTCGTACGGAATTAGGGGGAAAGTGTAGAAAAGGAAAAATGAAATTTAACAAGTCATAGTACAAGTTTCATCTTAATAATCTCTGAAAAGGGATTTTCATTGCGTATCTCTTCTGTATTGCAAATTTTTCGTAAAGCCAGCCAAGCGCTCAAAATTGGCCTTCCAAGCCATTAAGAGCAAATTATTGGAAAAACTCAAGTAACCGTAATCTTTGAAACAAGATTAAAGGACAGTTAAAAATATTATTCCCTTGTTTAATAACAATGTTTCATGAATTCATTGGAATTCAAATTAATACGCGTTTAAATACTTCAAGGAAAAGCATATTTGCAGAAACGGTACAAACTGGGAAATGTAATAAATTATATCAACTAATCGGATACGACTAAAAAACGCCTCTGCAAGTGAATAATAAATAATATTAGCATTATTCAAATAATTCTAAAGAATGATCTGAAGTATCGCTTCCTTTCCAGCTAGCATTAACCCTGAAGTTCATTTAAGCATTAAGGTACCTTTCAAAATATTTGCAGTAACGGATATACGTCTTTGACGTTTCATTTAATATAAAATCTAATTTATAAAAATAAGAAATGCTTAATAAATTTTGTGTCAGGAATTTTTATTATTTAAATAAAGTGCCTGAAAGTGTTCTTTAGAGGAAATGTAATGAAAGTCATCGACGAAATGATTCCTTCTGTGTGTAATTAGCTTTATTTAAGAAAAGGTAAACGCTGATTCTTAAAATATTCATTAAATGTGAAGTCTCTTTCTTCCAAATACCTGTTTGAAAACTTTTATTGAAGGAGTAAAATAAGGCGTTGAATTAAATCTGCAAGAAGTTTTAAAGACCGTCAGATAAGGAATGGAATGGAATGAATCAATTTGACGTCGTTATCTGGGTTTTTATTTTTAAATAAGATATTTTACGAACGCTGATCGCTAAGTCGTATATAAACTCCATTGTTAGAGATTTATTTTTCGTAATGCAAATAAAAATTCAATCACATTTCCATTTTTGTTTCCATTAGAATCACAAAATCTGCAAATTTTTTTATTTAACAATAAAATAAATTTTATTAAATATCAGTTCAAAAACAAACATGTAACGTAGCAAAAACAAAAAAAGGAGCGCATCTTTATTCTGCTGCTTGTCATCTTATATGAAAACTGAAAATATCATTTTAAAGCTAGAAACGTATGCTAAAAGATGCTCTAAAATGTTCATTCTAGATTGCTCAGATACTTAAAATTGTACAAATTCTGAAATTTCCTAAGGCAACACCATTTTTTTAAAATCACGAATAGATTCCAAATGGAAAATTTACCTAGAGCACACTATTTCGTTTGATATACCATCGGGATACATTTGACAATTTATTTTAAGGGGTTTTTTCCATAATTCCATGTGAAAATTTTATTTGCTCTCTGAACTTCAGTAAAAAAAATTATATTTGTGACTAAAAGCATCTTCAAAATTCAAATCTACATATTAAAATGGATTTCTACTTCATGCATCATAAAATATTTACAGTGAAAATTTCTGGGAGAATTTTGATTCCTTTCTGCAAAGAAATATTCGAGATGATTGAAAGTTTTGCTTAAATTGCTATTGAGCCTGAATTTCTATTATATTTAAAGCTTTATTTTATGGTTGAAAGAAATAAAACTATACATATATTTTAGTCTGTAAAAGAAATGTTAATTTTAGAGATAAAATTAATTTTCCGATAAGAAAAGAGAAAAATATTAACTGATTTTTACTCTTTTCTGTGCATTATTTTTGCATTTAGTTATCAGTATATACTTTTCATAATCAAATAAATTCATAATATTCCTAAATACACTTGAAATGCTTTACTACTTTATTTCACGGGCACTTAAGAAAGTAATGTATCTTATACACTAACAAAAGCTTATCAGGCTTTTTTAAGCTCTACCAGTTGTCTATCGTTCTATACAAAATTTTCATTACTGAAGAACTCATTATAGAAAGACACAAAGAAAGGATATATGATTGTTCCGGAGTGAAATGCAAATCTCAGAACATCATTCTAAATATTCATTCATTTATTCAACATATATTTATTTTCCCTTACGGCTACAACTTTTTAAAACTATTATTCATTACATTTCTTATGCTGCTTCTAATATGAATGGAAATTTGAAAATAGATATAATTATAGAAATAATTATTATGTTTATATAATTATTAGAGTAATTATACTACGTCTTTATAGTATATTATTATGCCTTTAAGAAATATTTAGCTCGAGAATGGAAAATATAAATTAGACTGTCCAGTTATTGCGTAATATTTGTGTACTTTTTGCATTTCTTCTTAAACAGTTATTTGACAGATCGTGATATTCATAGAAAAATTCAAAGGAAAAAATTATTGTAAATGTTTTTTTAAGAATATAATCTCTGATAGCTTACTATCGCCTGTCTTCTTTGTAAGCATGAAATCGTTGAAAAAGTATTAATTTAAAAATAAGGTGCGTTTTTTTTCAAAATGTTGAATTTTTTTATTATAAATTATTTTAGTTTATAAAGATATATTCTTAAAAAACTTTATTTTCCAAGATATTTATGCATTTCTGCATTGACGGAAAATGAAATTTAATGTTTTAAAATTCTATTTCTGCCTCTTATTGATTTAAATGCTAAGAAAAATCTGCATAATTTTATACATACAAGAACAGTAGTAAACTAAAATATAAATAATTTAAAATTCTTTGAATTTTTTTGTTTCCGCCAGTGTAAAGAATAAATTTAGTTTCAAAAATACTAAATGAATTATTTGATAAGGATGCCTCAATTTTTTTCTTCCATTGATAATCTATACAATATTAAAATAATTTCAATTTAATTATTTAATTTTGAAAATTTCGTATATAGTTGTCTTGGCTTTTAATGCAGTATCTTTAAATTAATTATCTTTGAAAAAGACAAGAGAAGGACACGATTGATTCTTAATAATCTTTCTTATATAGAAGAATATGGATTAGGAGATATGCAGAAATTCAAAGAATTGACATACTTAGATCAGAAAACATCTTTTTTAAAGTTAATTATTGGTTCCTAATTGCTCGGAAGAAAAATGTAACAATGCTGTAATAATCAAATTATTTCATTTTATTTCTGCAGGAAAGTACTTGATTTTTCCAAAATAAATCATGCTCTTTTATAAAAATTTCTAAAATTTTATTATTTTCTCTCATTTTAACAGTTTTTCTAAATAATTATTAAGACAGATCTCGATAATTTGAACCTGAAACCGCTTTCTAAACAAGTACCTGAAGCCTTCTCCTGCAAAATAAAATTATGGAATGAATAGTCTTGTGGGTATTTCAGTGGCTATAATTTTAAGCTCGTTTTTCTTTCAAATAATATGCCTTCAGTAGAACAACAAATCAAAGCTGTTGGAAATATCTTTTACAATTAGGATGGAACAGGATAAAATATTTAAAAAATATTATATATTACAAGGCTGTTAAAGAAAAAGGAATTGATTCTAAATATATTTTGAAGAAAATTATTTTTCTCTGAATTTTGCATCCAATGCAATCTCGAAGATGATTTTCATAAATCTGAAGTATATGTTTTTTTTTTTTTTTTTTTTGTACAACCGATATTTAAAGAAAATTCTAGGTGACAGAATATAGTTATTAATAAGTCTAAGAAGATGGTAGAATGTTCTATTTATAAAAAAATAATAAAGTTTTATAATAAAATGGCTGTGTGAAATATCTCGAAAATGTTAAGATAAAGATGTCTGTTAAATTTAAACACTTTACAAGTAAAATTTAATTTAAATATGGAAATTAAATTCTCTTTCGAAATTATCGTGGATGCTAGGAGTTTAAAATAATATGCAACACAATCCCCTGGAAGAAAAGCGAATTCATAAAACTTTTATAGAATGAGAATTGCAATTGTTGATTTGAAATGTCCAGACTGCTGTAGAAAGCTGTACGTATGAACAATAAATAAGTTTCTTGAGGCTTTAGGTATGTCTTGCAATTTTCCCAGTAACATAGACATATTTTTGTATAAAATGGGAAACATCAAATAAAT
This sequence comes from Argiope aurantia, assembly GCA_026543865.1. Taxonomy (NCBI): domain Eukaryota; kingdom Metazoa; phylum Arthropoda; class Arachnida; order Araneae; family Araneidae; genus Argiope; species Argiope aurantia. The sequence continues at coordinate 63,230 of JAPMOR010050230.1, read as the reverse complement.
TTCGCTCCTGAAACATTAAAATGCAAGAAGTGTTAATAAAAAAGTATTACTCAGAACGCTTTCTTCGATAAGTTGAACAAGCAGAAAAACTAAAAAAAGATAATATTTATTTCTTCTATTTTAAATGAACAGTTTTTCGTGTGAGAGGAAAAAAGTAAAGGTTTGTGCTTTCGGACAATTCATTAAAAATGCATGTATGTTCTCATTTGTTGCAAACTTCCTATATTCAAAATAAAAATAAAGCGGAATGGTTGGAACCTACTTCAGCGAAAAGGCAGATAGAGAATGGAAGGTAGTTAGCAAAAATGTAAAGCTCTGCAGCGATGCTTGCTTCCGTGTTTTGAGAGAAAATTATTCAGACACTTACAGTTCAATCGCTTTCTTCTTTAATTTCATACTGGTTTTCATTTATATTTGCTTTTCATACTTATTTCACTTTATAGAACATGCGGATAAAGAGGAAACAAAACTCAAAATAATGATTATATATTATTCTATAAAACTTATAATATCGATCATTTTGGGAAATAAAGTGTGGACGTATGCTAAAATTGTTTAAAAATAAAATTTTAGCCTGAAAATATATAATATTCTGAAATTTTCAATTTCATTTTTCTCTTATCAGTGTTTGCTGGTTTCTAGAAACATTTTACAATGAATTTAAATGATATTTGTTTCGATTATAAGATTTTTTAAATGACTAAGAGTTTTTGATTTCTTAATATTTACTATTGGATTTTGTTAAAAAAATAAATAAAATAATTTCTAAAATTTTTTATTTGTATACAAAAATAAAATAAATTACAAACCATTTGTCATCGCTTTAAAAAAAGTAGGATTTCTTTTGAGGTAGTTTTATCAGAACATTTTCTCTAAATTTCTAAATGCTGCAGCAGAATTTGACTCGTTATTTAAAAAAAAAACTATGCACATTATATATAAACTTTTCAAATTGTTGAAATTAGGTTATTTGAAATAAAGATGATAAAGTCTGCGTTATAATTGCGTTAAGATGATACCCTAATGCAATTATAGAAAGTAGCAAAACCGAATATTAACACATTTTTTCGGAAAGTTTTGCTGTAAAATTTTCTTTGCAAAATTTTAATTTATTTTTTTCCCTACAGCAATTTCACACTGCCTTAATATTTTTTTTTTATTTTATTTCGATCCAAAATAATTTATAATAAATTTTGATGCCTACGTATGTTCTCAGAACTTCTGCAAAGATTGCTGCTCAATGAATTAAATACTAAAAAGGAGTTAAAATTTCAATGAAGCAAAGGCCATTTTAATGCATAAATAAGCAATAAAATCTCAAATACTAACTCATTAATAAATTATTGTTATTTTTGGAATTACAAATTGGACGTTGCTAATGGTGAACTTTTCGATTGGGAAACATTTTAAAATAGAAGATATGGAATTCGCAGTTAACTGCTACATTCTGTGTGAGAGTATTTCATTGAAGTAAAAGAGATACATGTGAAACCACAAGACTTTCTTTTTTAAGTATTATTAATGAATAAATTAATTTATTGCCGATTTTTGATGAAGATATTTAAAAAAGTAATATTGGGTTGTTCGGAAAGTAATTTCGTTTTTTCCCGACAGAGGATTTAATTGTATTTTTTTGCACCCAACTTTACATTTAAGCTGTCTAATTTTTCTATGCTTTGAGAGCTCATATAGCAAGGCTTGTGTGCAAAAAATTCCAATTAATTCTACGCAGTAGTGTTTGGTTGGTGCCCTTTTAAATATGGAGAGCGATAAGCAGCATTTTCGACATATCTTACTGTTTTACTACAGAAAGGGTAAAAATGCTGTTCAAGCCAGAAAGAAATGACCGATGTGTATGGAGAAGGTGTGTTGACAGTACGCCAGTGCCAGAACTGGTTCGCTAAATTTTTTAGACGGTAAAACCTTCACCTCAAATGAGGAAGTGAAAAACCACCTCGATCAGTTTTTTGGCAGCAAAGACCAAACATTTTATGAGCGTGGAATTATGCTACTACCAGAAAGATGGCAAAAGGCGTTGGACCAGAACGGCCAATGTATAATTTAATAAAGTATTTGTTTATTATACGAAAACTGTCTTTCATTTCCACAAGAAAAAAAAACGAAATTACTTTCCGAACAACCCAATATTTATTGATAGGACTATTTGGAAAAATATCAATCAATATATAAAACTGGAACAGCAACCTCTGATAATATTTTGATGGAATGAATATATCCAATAGCATATATATAAGTAAATTTACAATTTGTTTAAAACGATTGATCAACAAAGTAAATAAAAAATAAAGCATTTTCAAAAAATAAGTGCAACATTCTGATCTCAAATATGGTCAAAATGTTTGCAGAAAATGCCCATTCTAGAAACATTGTTACTTTAAAAGATATGGTTGGTATCAAGATTTATTATTTCTCTTAACTGAGTTTATTTTTTAAAAAAATATGAGCCATTATACATACAGTTTTTGAATTTGCGCTTTACAGTTAAGAAAAGTCAATATTGGAAGCGTACAAATAGAAAAACAAAATTAGTATAATTTCTGCAGACTAACACATTATTTTTAAATTGTCTCATGCCTTATATGACATGCTTCACTGTGAATGTACAAAGAATGCTAGAAAAGATATGCTAGAATGCACAACGCTAATCCTTGAACCCAGAACTACCAAATGTGATCCACAGTTTTACTTCTTGTGTAATAAATGAAAATTTTTGTCAACATTTTGAAAAACCGTTTTATAGAAATTAATAAAAATCTCAACGTTTTTCCTAAATAAATTCAAAGTATTCAATTCTATTTTCCATACTTTTAAAATTTAATAATACGCATTTCAGTCATATCAATTTCATTTCCGTATGGATTTTTTTCTGTAATTTGAATATATTTTAAGAATAATTTAAAGAATATTTTACAACAATGACTTCCATGGTTGTTCCATGATTCATATTCAAGCTCTATTAAAGGTATTTTGTGTGTGCGTGTGTGCAGGTTATCAGTGCTGTATAATTATGGTTAAATGTTGAAAATGAAACAAAAACAGAAGTCATCAAATTAACATTAACATTCTACAACGTTTCAGATAAGATGTCCGTGTATTTTTTAATTCTTTTTATCTAAAAGTAGGTAGTGTCATCGATTTTTTTTGCTAATATGTGTAATAATTGCATTTAAGAATTTTGTTCTAGATTAAAAGTTATCTCAGGAAAATGAAATTAACCAAAATAAATA
>JAPMOR010050230.1:9740-59972 GCA_026543865.1 Argiope aurantia | reverse complement strand
CTAGATTAAAAGTTATCTCAGGAAAATGAAATTAACCAAAATAAATAGTCGACATAAACTTTTCCTTTTCAGACATATACTATGATTATAAGCCAACAATAGACAAAAAAAAACAGAGCCTATGTTAAACCAGTTATTACGTGAAACTTACTGCATTCATTATAATATTGTCTGTTTCTATGAATGCGGATATTTAAAACGCTATTGAGTCGGTCAAAATTAACATTTCTAAAAGACATGAAAACAGAAATAGAAATATTTAAAGGAAAAAACTAATTAAGGCTAGACCAATTTATTCTCTACATAATTATTCAGTCGTATTTATTAAAATATTCCCATAAGTAATTTTGGTTGTGATTTAATATTAAATCAAAAAAGATTTTTATATATTTTTTGAAGAAAGGAAACATTTTATTCAGTAATGACGCGTTTTTAGAATCAACTATAAAATTGATAAATGCAATTATAAAACTTATAAGCGCTTCAAAGTCTTGAGGCTAATTTTAGAGGAAGCTTTTAAAGCGAAATTTGTCTACCTTCTTTTGCGTCTATTAAAAGAATAACTATTTTCAAGACAATAATAAAATACTTGTTACAAACTGAAATTACAAAATATTTAAATCTGCCATATTAATGCCCAATTTTATTTCGTAGCATCTACCGTATTAAAATTTAAAAAAACATAATAAATAAGTTTTTGCTACCTTTAGTTCTTTCTTTCCCTTTCAAAAATTATATGTTTGCGCAAACTCTTTTGATTCGTGATATTATTGCTAGCGTTAATCTTTCTTTATCTAGACATTAATAGAAAACAAGATGATAACTGAAGGGATATCGATATGACATAACGCATCGATATGAGTACACGCCATTGATGAAGATAATTTCGTTAAGAGAACCGATTTACGTGTGTGATATTTTATGAAACGTGGAGACTAAAATTTTCAGCGTTGATTCATTTAGAGCAACGAAGCTCTCACAAATTTGATTTCTTAGTTTGAATTTACTTAAGAATAAATATTTGGCACAAAACTTGCAATCGATGATGAATTTAAGATCGAGCATGTCCTGAAATCTCAAATAAACTGCTTCTAAATTGCACGCTATCTTGTCTTTACATTGTCATGCTGCATTGATGAAACTGGTCATCATTTTCAAGTAAGCCCAAAAATATTTACATGCAAGTCTTTATAAATTTTAAAGGAAAAAGTATGATGATTATTTAACACTTTATAAACAGTTAATGTGTAATAATATTTCTTTACATTATTTTATTTATATAGAAGCTATTGTGGATCCAATATTCTTGACCTTAATGATAAAATGCTATATTTATTTGGTAGACGAAGTTTATCGATTTATATCTGAATTGAAATTGGCATTCTTCAACATCACCATTACTCTACAAGCACTAATATGCTATACTAAATAATATTTTTGTATACTCTCGCTAGTAACTATATTAAAGTTATCGTTTCAATAGTTTTTATCAACATTTTTAGATTTTCTAAAATATGTAAATGTTATCTACAGTTTACTAATTAGAGTAATACCACCAAGAAAACAAACTGTCTCATAGAAAGTGTTTAAATGATGAAGAAAAATCATCCCCGGTTAATATTGATTACACTTATATTTTGAAGTGCATCATCAGAATGAAATATGAAGGCAATTAGAGTGACTGAGCAAAAAGTTGTTGTAAATTGACTTCAGAAAAATTCTAGTTCTTTTGTTTTCTTCCATTTTAATACATTTAATTCCATTTTTAACTATTAGCTGAAAAAAAGGAAAGGCAATTAGAAAGGAAATTTTCCAATGCGTTCATAGAACACTGGTGGTTTCTCTTTAAATTGTTTCCTGCAGGCTGCTTTGGGGACATTAATTACCACCTTTAGCCTCACTAAAATCACCCGCTATATCGTTTCTAATTAAATGAATTGTAGAAAAAAAAATTCCGGTACGTTTTTTTTTTTTTTTTTTTTTTTTTTTCGTATGCGTGCTAGGACATTTTTTAATACATGAAGAGAAAAAAAGCAAAAGAGAAGATTGCTCATATGGTTAATACAATGTTTCCTCATTTAGGTTTTTACTGTTTAGTTAATGTATTATATTATATTTTATTTGAAGAACTTTTTAAATATTAACAATTGAGAGTAATTATTTGAAGACTAATGAAAGCCACCATTTGCCAATAATTTGCGAAGAAAAAATAAAGGAAATAATAAAGTGGAAAATGTATTTATTAAGTGTTCGAACTTGAAAGATAGTTCTAATTAGAGTAAATTATTTCTCAACTTAATGCTTTTTAAATGACTGGTGCTGGAGTTCATCATTAATAAAGTACTTTTTTACATTCATTTTCAATATAAATCCTTTCTAATGACATCTGAAAAACTTTAATATCTAAAATTGTTTTTTCTTATTTAGATTAGCAATGATAGCTATTTTACTTGATATTATTGATTCCTGTTAATGTTCAAACTAAATAGTTTTCCATTCTAAATTTACAATTTTTTATTTAATAAAGAATGTACATCAAAGTGACTAAAGTTATGGGATACCAATATGCAAATTTATAAATGGCAGTTTTGCTTGCACAATATAAAAATAGGCAGTGAATTGTCAGGACTTCCATTTGTATTCAAATGATTCGTGTGAAGAGGTCGCTGACGTGGTTATGGCAGCACGATGGAAATGAACAAACTTTAAAAGTGGACTGTGAGTTGCAGTTAGACGAATGGAATATTTCATTTCTGAAAATCAATTCCACATTCAGAAATATACGGTGCCAAGAGTGAGCCGAGAATACCTAATTTCAGGCATAATCTCTCACCATGGACAACGCAGTGACCGACCCACTTGCTCTTAATGACAGCGACCGCGAACAATTCGATGCATCATATTCATTTATCTTATAAGATACATTTATCTTTTAGAATCATCCTAGTCATTTAAGAAGAAAGAATATTTTGAGCAGTAAATTGTTTAACTATGTAAAAGAAATGCATAAAAATTTTACAGGGATACCATTATAGCTGTTTGAAGTTTCTTAACGATATCTAGAATTTAATATAAAATAAATTTAAAGATTTTACAAATATGAAATATTGCTATTAACTGTTAAATTATATTTTTTTAATACAAGAATTTTACTATGCTAAATTTGAGCAATATTAATTTTTTCCTGGTGGTTCAAAGCATTGAATGAAGAAAATTTATCAATATGTGCTCTCCAGATTGTTCAGTACGAATTTCTTCTTTAATTTTGCAACTATATTTTATTTCACATCCATAGAACTGCTGGTGCTTATAAAAATAATTAAATAAATAATTAAAATATATAAAAAAAATTTAAAAACTGAGCCAAGGCAGATCATACTTTTATCTCAGTGGGTTTTTTTGTCATTCAAAGAGCTACTTAAAAACAATTTAAGGGTATAAATCATGAGTCCATTGTAAATGCAACATCATTTCGTGATTATTTTTCTATTAAACTCTTATAAGACAGATTGTGAATTAAGCATGATTCATTAACCATCTAGTGGTTCTGAACATTTTTAATTTCACTAACTTTTAATAGTACAAAAGAAAGAAACTGAAAAAGCATAATACTTTTGTAATTTCAAGAAAATTGCTATAACTATGCTTTGAAAAGTTTTATAAGGTGATTTTTTTTATATCGCATCTTTGTGCTGACTCTTCACAGTTTCTCCAAAATATATTCCTGCGGAAATTAAACGAAAAGATTCATTTTTCATCGGGCGAAGGGTTGAATCCATTTTTATTTTCCTTTATTTTAAAAAATAGGTCATTTTAAAAGATTTTGGAGTGTCAATCACAAATTTGCTGTTCATTGAATGTCTTTCATTTAATGTGAAATGCAAATGTCCACGCAAAGCTCTCAACCCTTGCGCAAATACCTATTAAAAATGAACCCGGAGGCCTTCTCTTATATTGATAAGTCTGATAATTCGAATAAGTTATGGCTCATTTATTCATAATTAGATGCAGTTGGTCTACCGGAGCAAAGACTTAAGAGCTAACTTAGACCGGAGCTTAGGCTTAGGAGCTAGCTTAGACCAGAGCTGAAGAAAAAATTCCTGATGAAACAATTCTGATGGATAAATTATATTAATCATCAACGCTATGGGCTTCTATATATCTTAATTGACCCCAATAACTATATTTCCACAATGAAAAAAAGGAAAATTCTTATATTTTAGTTGACCCTCAATGAAAAAAATGGAAATTCTTATATCACACATTTCAGACAGCATTAAGTAAACAGAGTAGCTTGCTTTCAAAAATAAGGTTAAAGTAGCAGATAATTAACATTTAATAAATGGTATGAGTGACAAAAATTATTAAGTAAACAGAGTAGCTTGCTTTCAAAAATAAGGTTAAAGTAGCAGATAATTAACATTTAATAAATGGTATGAGTGACAGAAATTATATAAAATGTAACTGATCCTGCAGTTTGTGAAACCCACAAATATTTTTACATAAATCTTTATAATATTTTCGGAATTAAAAAAAAAAGAATTATCAGAAGCTGGTTCAAAATCGTAAATAAAATTATCAAAAGGACTCTTTTCTAATAAAAGATATTTTCATGGTAGCAATAAGGGTCCCCGACGGCGCTTATGTTTGTTCCTTTCTTAGTATGTGAATTTTTTTCGAATCTCCCACTCTGTCGTGTAAAATATAAATTATTCGAGTTCTTCCAAATATCCGATATATATTATAATAGTAAGTTTAAGGAACGTTAAAATATAAAAGCTGAAAAAAAATACACTAAAGGCAGTCTGATATTTCCATACATTCTTTAGAATTGAAAATAATGTGCATTTAAATCCTTAATGCGAATTATAAATAAAATAAAATGGCGAATGTAATACATTTTTTACAACTGGCAGATTTCATCGAAAATGGTCTGCAAGTGACAACAAATAACTACCATTAGCATTTCCAGTGTCTAAGTATCAAATCATTCATGATCGCATACCAGCTGATATTTATTCAGGCATTTGAGCCTCTGGGAAATTTTGCCTGTAACTCATCCCCGCTTTTGATGTTCAACTGAATAGAAAATCCTATTTGAAAAGTAGAAGCTTATGAAAAATATCGCATCTTTAAGTTGAAAAGAACGAAAGGAAGTTCTATTTACAACACAGGCTTTTCTTTATAAGTAAGTCTTCCTTCGGCACGGCATTGCACGAGTTGAAAAGGTGAAAAATATTTCTTTCGACGATGTTTCTACGAAATAATTTTTCTTCTCCGCCTTAGAAGGAAAGCAAGAATATTTTTCGGAACATTCATTAAAATTTCAACACAACTTTCTTTGATTTTTCCTTCCAAATTATTTATACGCAAAGAAAAAATAGCATGAAAGCGACGAGATTTTAATATAGAAAAGAGATCTGCGTTCGGTGAAATAGGAAAGGGAAAATTAGCACTTTTTCTCGATTTTCAATATTTCACACTTTCTTTTCACTATAAAAACAGTTTGGAAATGAAGGAAATTTAAATATCATCAAATCACAATTCTTTTAATTTCGAGTTACAAAATTTTCTTACTTTAACTTTAAAACCTTTATTTAGAATTTTTCTGGCACTATGCATTTATGGAATGCACCTGGAATAGTAATTTTTTTTAATGTATGGAATTTTTTTATGGTTTATTTCAATTTAAATTCGCACTTTTTATAATTTGTAAAATTTTCTTTTTATGAATTATTTATAATTTTCTTTTTAGGAATTATTTATAATTTTCTTTTTATGAATTATTTATAATTTTCTTTCTATGAATTGCAATATATATATATATATACAATCTTAAAATTTATGATATTTAAATGAGATATTATTGAAATATTCTTGGAAAATTTACAAGTATTAATATTTCACAATTACCAAAATACTATTAATAAATGTCTTACTAATGACGATATTGAAATCAAAATAGGAAAATATTTTGAGAAATGTTGAATATTTTAGAAAAATGCTAATTCATAAATCCCTAAACTAATAATTTCTTTTTATCAATTCTTATTTTGTAAAAAAAAATGATGACCTTTAAAATTAATAGCATGAATTTGTATCAATATGTAATGAATTATCAATACCTCCGCTAAAAATAAAAAAAGCAATAATCTATAATTAAGTGAAGACTTGAACAAACGATCGCGGAAAAAAATTATCATCTTTTCTCATATTCCCAGATAAAAGCAGCGACGAAAACCTCTGACGTACAACCACAAAGTTTTTCAAATGATTGAAGATAAAAGTCAATAGCCTCAGCAGGCAATCATTAAAAATAAGTTTGACTTGACAAAATTCTTTTGCTAGAAAGAGTTTTCCTCGTCCTATTTTACGATTTTATTAAATATGCAGGACCGGCCCTATTGAAAGCATATGATCATTAAAACAACATCGAAAACAAAGTAGTGAGAGAAAAATGCCAGTAATCAAATTTCATCTGATTTCTTTATTCAGGGGAAGTATTTTCTTTCACTGTGATTATCAATCTTTTAAGTTCATAATTTTGCCGCCATGTAAGGACAAAAAATAATACCTTCAAAATTAGACTTTTTGGTTCCAGCGATAAATCATAAGATGGATGATATGCATCATTGTAAACTAATTTTTCGTGTTGTAATACAAATGAGTTTTTGTTGTCGAATTGTAAAGTCAGTAGGAATTTTCCCACGATTCAGAGCTTTTTAATCTTCTAAGATTTGAGTTACTTTTTTGATTAACAAAATTTATTTTTCAATATGTTACAACAATGCAATACATTTCTCAATTGCAAATATATCTGTTCATAAAAGGAAATAATCATTTTAGACTAATTTATAAAACTAAATTATTATTTAAATATTTTATGAATAGTTAGATATAATTTCCGAAAATATCCAAGAAAGATGCAATTTCTCATGGAACTTACATAAGAGATCCTTTTAGATCGTTTTCTATGTTAATATAGCTGAAATTAATACAGTTCAGTTATTTTTCAGGATTATACAGTTCAGTTATTTTTTCAGGATTTTTTAATTATAACAGTTTATTTTGTAGTAAAGGAGGAGAATGTGAGTGGATTGCATTCTGTAGTATTATGGGAGCTGTTAGTGGACATTGGTGATCCAAGGCACGATGTTATTGTGCCTTGTCACCAATTCACCACCAGATAAATAGATTCGAGGATTGAAATCACTGCATAAAATGTCATTTTAAAGCATCCTTACTTCATTTATACGCTACTTTATCAGTTCGAACATATTTTTGTTCTATGATCGATTCATTTAAAGAATTCCTTAAACGTAGGTACGTGTTTTAAAGTGTGCATGAGTAAGCTCTGGAAAATTGGTAAGGGCTGGCCAAAACTAGCAAACACTTGTAGGTAAGTCATTGGTTCCTAAGAAAACCATAAAATAAACCAAAGCGCATTTGCCCTAAATATAAGAGCAATCTGTTCTACATTTAAAAAAAATTTTAATCTGAATTTACAGACCAAATATAATTTTGTCTAAAAAATCCACTTTTGTTATTTGTGTTTCCAGCATCATAAGACAAGAAATTTTAACAGTGCAATTTTGTGTGTATTTGTGGTAAAAAGTACTCAGCATTACCGCAAAATTATTTTGGCAATGCATGCATCAGAAATTTGTGCTCGAAGATATAGAGGTTGAATCCTCTAGTACAGTCAAATATGAGCATGAATGCAAGACAAGATTATCACTCTTTGATTTTGCTCACGGTATTAATAAAAATAAAAGATACATCCGTTAAATTTTAGATGTTTCGTGCATTGATGACCAGAGGAGTGATATTCAATGAGGCTTCCGTTAGTAATTTGGGATTTTACAGGGTATGGGCTTGGTTTACAGTAAATGCTGTTTGAGTTTAGCAAGATTCCGTCACTATTAGAATTCTCGACCTTGATGTTCTCTCCTTTTCCCAGAGCTAGAGAAAAGATTTCAAAATAAAAGAGATATTTTGTATAATATGGCGTTGCTTTTGAAGCCAGAAAGAATAAACATCGCAGACTTTGGTTGACTGATATCAACTGAGCTTTCGGATAAAACCTTCCTTATGCCTTTAAATACAGGTTTGAATATTAGAGTGGAATAATTTCTGAAAGTTAATGTAAGAATCAAACTTTTTTATTTGCTCAAAATATTATTTTTGTGGGGGTTGTATTCGTAAGCAAGTTCAGAAACTACTGATCTCAAGCGTGCAGTCTTTAGCAAACATCTATTAAAAGCTACAGAAACTTCAAATATCTGAAGAGATTGCTCTAAATATGTATATGTGGACTAATAAAGAAAGAGTTTTTAAGAATCGTTTCAAAAATTATGTGAAATCTGAAAATGACGTAAAGGGTGTAGTTTAGTTACCTTTAAATTAGTTATAATGATTCAAAACTAGAAATTTCGCATCTGTTTGAAAAAGGAACACAGACTTCTAGAAATGAAATTTTATATCATGGTTATAAAATTTTCATCCGTAAATACGAAACTTTAAATCGCATGTGAATAATTAATTTAATAACGAAAGTGGAAAGTTATTTGCCTCATCACGCAGTTTTGGAAACCAGTATTAGTATTACTAAATTACGAAGTTTCCGAAGGCACTTACTGATGTCAACATTTTGATTCTTTGATACTTTTTCCTATCTTACATCATAGCGACTCTGAGAAGGACCACAGTGTATCATGTAATATATACTGTGACAAAGGAATAAACTTTAATTGTGAGAAAAATATGGTAAGTGATTTTCATCGATTCTTTCTGTTGATCACCCAAAAGAAAATCATTTGACATTTCTGACCTGTTTCTATGAAAAGTTAACTTCAACTTTATTCCTCCATCTGGGCCTCATTTTGAAAGACCAATAGAAATTGCATTCAAATCAATGAACTTCGGATGAACTGAACCTCAATTTTTGACCATAGTAGAAGCTACTGATAGAAACTATCAATTTCTTACTCCAACCCACTTACTCTTTGATGATGTCCTGGTTAATCCATCAGCTGCTGTTGATTCTAACTACATGTCTATTTCATCCAGATGGAAACTAGTCCAAAGCCAAAAACAAATTTTTGAAAGGCCTGATGCCGGTAGTACCTACGGATACTTCAATCTCAGTACAGTTGGTGAAAAGATCAACATAATTTGTGAGTTAGGGACATGGTTCTTCCCAGGGAGAACAATGTGTTCACAGGCATAAAATTTTGGGAAAATTTGGAAAATGGAAATTACCAGAAATGTACGACTGATAACAGAGTACGAGGACTGTTATTCTAGTAATAACGAGCAGTAAAAATAACTATACTATTATTAAAGGAGAGAAATTTGAGAATCTAACCATTTGAGAAACTAGATAAAATTCAAATCTGTCAATCATGATTCTTGAGAAGAGTAGGAGAATGTTTGACTCCATTAAACTGCATCATGCATTTACAATCGGGCTCTATTTCTTTTCTTTTTAATCCGAAAAAGATTTTGTTCTTTTCCTTAGCTATAATAATTCATTTGTCGATGCAGCTGCCATCTGTATCAAATAAATCTCAGGAATTCTGAATCATTATGTTATTTTTTTTTAAGACTACAGTATTATGTTTGTCCAACTTCGTCTGGAAATAACTTGCAATTATCATTAAAATAGCTTGGCGTTTCCAGGAGACTTATTTAGGTCCACGGATAAACGGTATATATCAAAATACCGAATGTGTGATGCACTTATTTAAATGTTTATGCCTTTAATAAAAGCTCATTGACATATTAACAAAATATTCACACTATTCCTAAAATAGCTAAAAAGTTTCAGGAGAAAAAAATGAATTTCAGTTTATAAATATATAATATAACTATGATTATTATTTAGAATAAATATAAATATATATTTTCTATTCTGATGAAGATAGTCAATCATCTAACAAAATAGATCATTTATATAATTTTTGTCAAATGAGGAACGCCATGGGGGATCTTAGATATACAAGCCACAAGTAACGAGTAATAAACGCTGTTTAAGACATTTTCTGGAATGTGCAGTTATAATTTTTTCCCCTGATATTTGCATTAGATATCAAGAACAAAAGTATTTTTCGGAAACTGACACACTTTTTAAATGTCTTATCTAAAATAAAATCCTATTTGCGACAAGTAAAAACGTGTAAATATCTCATTTGAAATTTAAAAGGGCCATTAGAAACTGATTCACAGAAATTGTTTTCCTTTAAACACTTTCCTTCCATTGCATTATGAAATTTAAAGAAGTGGAAAATTTATGGAAGAAATTGTTTCCTTTTCTTCTTGCAAGAAACTATTCTTGAAAGCAAAACAAAGATTTTCTCTTGAAATATTCAGTAAAATTCAACTCCTCTGTGCTTTCCTTTTTAAAACATTTCATATTTAATAAAGAAATAAAGTTAAGCAGATTTTGTATAAATTCCGCTTATAGCTTTGTATTTAAGGGCAGGGAAAATTTATAATTACAATAACTCATTTTTTCTTTCTTTTGGAACAGAAAATTCTTCACATATTTGACATTTTTTCTATTGCTGTATCATAAATAAGAGATATAAAAGATTATATATATATATATATATATATATATTGAAAGCACAGAATTTGGGCAATGTATGCATGTCACTTTTTCCGTTTGTTTCTTCCATAATTACAATTTACATTGGTTTAAGAAGTAGAAATAACAGAAAAAGAGCTTTTATTGTCACCTTAAATTTTTCAGTGCATTTTGTCTAAAATGATTAAAATCTAAAAGATAATTAAACTGCATATTCACCAAATCAGTAAAGTAATTTCTATTTAGAAATTATTTCTTAAAATTACTTCGAGAAATTAAATTATGTAATTAATAATTTATAAATCAATTTAAAAAAAAACGATCATTATAAAAGATAACATACCATCAAGTTTTATTTATTCAAAAAACATAAGAAAATAACATTTTTATTGAATTCTTTTTAATTAGATTAAACTCCTTGGTAATTAAATGTAAGTCTGTAATTAATAAAAAAAAGGAAAAGCACTGAAAAATATGATGAAATGCATTTTAAATACAATGTAAAAATGAAATATCTAAATATAATTTTATTTATTCCAAAAAGACCTTAATATATTTTTTTCGATTGGAACACTGTATTATGAGATCCAAATACAGGTAGTCAATGTTTACTTTGCTTCTACAAGCATAAATACTTATGGAAATTTCAGAGAAACATAAAAAGTAATTCCCCATGGTACTAGAAAGCTCATTGCTTTGCATAGGGAAAAACTAGGGCCGTTGTTTCCCATCCATTTTGAATAGGGAAAACGAAAATCTATAGTTCCCTTATCGAATCGTGAGGTCGTTGTATTCGTTGCAACATTCCAAACAGGGAAAATTCCGAATTTCAAACGGTCGCTCAGGGTGACAGTTAGAGTAAACTCAAATACTATTCTTGAATAAAAAATACTACGAAGGTCTACGATAGAGTTTGATTACTGGAAATTCCTTTCACGGATTTGTTCTCGGGGAAACTTTCAATAGTCACGTGCTTCGAACTCGTCATGATACGGAATATAAACACATAAAGAGAAGGGGGGGGGGAATCATCTGATGCCATAGGGTGGCTTCAGTCAATCTTTAAACAAAAGACCTCTTTCAAATATTTTCCCCTTTAAACTCTCATAAAACTGTGTGGCATTGCTCTTTAAGCCTTATGCTTTACTGTAAAATATTTAAAAATCTTATCCTTTTTCATACAAAATCAGTTCTTAATCTCTTCACTGATTTATTTTCTTTGCTTTGAAATTAGATGAAGTCTTTAATTTTGGGAATATTTTGTTCAATTGAGAATTTATATAGAACTCTTGAGATATTTATTTGTTCTATGTAACGTTGAACAGCATTATAACAATTACGAACAGTTTAATTGTAGTTTAAAAGTGTGAAGATAAGATGAATAGATGCAGGGATGACGTACGGGCAAACAGGTTATATTATTTTTGTACATTTTGAAAAATGATTTTTTTTACTTCAATTATTTTTTATTATCAATAATATGCGTGCCTAATTATCATCATGATATATATAATTTTCAAATAATTTTATTCGCAGATTTTTTTCTGGCGGATGGAGGCTAACTAACTTTAAAACTTAAATAACATTCTGAAATGCCAAAACGTTGTAAGCTCACTGCATTCGAAGTTAATATTATAAGTTGCTTATAAAAATAACTATGTTACTTGAAAAGAATATAAATTGCGCACAGATTTATTTATCATATGAATAAGAGAGTAAAAATTCATGTATAATGTCATATTATTCTTCACATGACCATGCACCAAGAGATATATAAAACCGATGAACAAATGCAAATTTTATGTATTTTAATTTCTGATTAAAATACTTAGATTCGATTTCTTCTTTTATTTACACAAAAGTTATTTCAAAATTAAAATTATGTAATTCAGGTAAAATTTATTGCTTATTCACAAAGAACACCGTCTTTGTATACGCAAATCTGCATTATTTTCATCTCGGGTGCTAACAGCTCAATTCTTATCACGTACCTTAAAAATTCAGCATAGAGTCATTTCTACAAATTCTTTGCATAATTAAAATTTCGTTTTGCTTTTAACTTCATAATGCATTGAAGGAAATCGAGCACGTATTTTCTCCGCTAATATATTGGGTCAATTATTTAGCAGCATAATTCCACAATACATACATACATACATATATATATATAAGAAAGAGTAACTGATTAACTCCCATTCTTTCAATAAATGCGGCACAAATCTGAGACTTGCTACCAAATATGGAGATTCGCTATTTAGCAAATACCGCCCAACCACTGAAATCAACAATTTGGACGAAATACAACAGGTCAAATTTTCTTGCACTAATTAGTTCGGTTTTCCAAGTATCACATTCTTGGACAAACTTATCGACAAGAAAGGCAAAATTTCAGAAATGATTCAGGAGATTCGAAATGATAAGAAAGTGAAGCAAAATCACAGGTACGAGATTTTCGCCGGTTATAAAATTTCCCTTTTTATTTTCTGTAAATATGGAAATAAGACACAATAATCAATAATAATTATTAACTTTTTCTACTGTAAATTGTTAATTTTACTTTCCCTAAAAGCATCTTCTGACATTAAATTAAAAAAGAAAAAAACATTTTCAACATTTTTAGAGTTTTTTTAAATATTCATCTCTAAAAATTGCCTGAAATCATGTATCAAATCATGCATCATCAAACTTAAATCATGTATCAAAATAATTCCAATTCATTTTATCAAAAGGTAAATTATGGAACTTCCCATCAATTTTTTTAAACGAAACTGCTAAAACAAAGATGCAACGAGCCAGGTTTTCCCTCATCAATCATCATTAACTTTTTAAAAAATGGTCTAAATATGATATAAAAAGTTTGAACAATTGAGTAAACTAAAATATAAGTTAATAATTCGAATAAGATTCAAACATTCATAATTTTTAGAAAGGTTTCTGCAAATTTGTTTTCCCATTTTGTTGATCCAAAATCATATATTTCAGAAAATAAAAGAATATTTTTACCAAACAAATCTGCATAAAAAATAAAAAAATATATATAATTATAATGTGAAAATAATAAATGAAAAATTATATCTTTAAAAGTTAAAGTAAAATGTGAAAATAATTATCCTGCTCTTAAATAGCAATTACCCATTATTATCTGCCACTCGGATATTAATTATCCATAAAAAACGAAAAGGACTAGTTCCTCTTTTTTTTTAAATTTAGATTGCAATTTTAATTTTTTAATTCAGCTTGCTTCAAAAAACAGGTTTTTAAATGAAAACATTAAAAAGATTCGTTCAATAAAAATTGGAGATTTATTTTTGTATTAAAATAGTTTTTTGTTCTGACTTGTACGCTGCTTGTACAAATAAATAAAAAAGGAAGGTTTGATGGGTGAAAGAAAATCACGGAAACGTACATGTTATTGAATATAGAAGATATCAGTTTTAAGAAATTCTGGACTATGTTAAGATGGCTTCAATATTACTTTTAACGGCGTTCTACTCTCGAATCTATTCCATAACTCAGGAAGAATGTTCCATCCTGATGGATTAGCACTCACAAAGCAAGCACACAAGGCGATTGTTCAGTTGTGTTTTGGATGTTACTCAATATGCGTATCAGATTAATACTAAAATGAATTTTATATACAGGATCAGATTAAATCAGCTGAATTCCCTTACTAAAGAA
Organism: Argiope aurantia; assembly: GCA_026543865.1. Taxonomy (NCBI): domain Eukaryota; kingdom Metazoa; phylum Arthropoda; class Arachnida; order Araneae; family Araneidae; genus Argiope; species Argiope aurantia. Next base: position 45,706 of record JAPMOR010050230.1, on the reverse strand, counting down.
CTTGCAAAACATTAATTCTGAGATGAGATCAACATTAGATAAGTAGTTCTATATAATAATTTTGTGAAAAGCCTTTTATTGTTTCAAATCATAAAATTCTACATATGGATGGTATGTGACTTTTTGCAGGTGGTTCGAAAGATGATAATAAAGTAGGAGCTGCAATAGTTGTATACTATAGAAGGAAGGAAATCGATAAAAGTCCTGTGAAATTATTGAACCATGCCACAAGTTTCCATACAGTAAGGTGAACTCTAAAGATGGCCATTGAATATTGTGAAAGGGTGGAGGACGAAAAAAATGATAATTTTTTAGAGATTCTCTGTCAGTCCTACCATCCATGCAAACATCTCACAATTGTTATAGAGAAATATGGGTGTCAAAAGATAAAATAATCTAAAAATTAACAAGTGAATAGAGTTGAATTGGGTTTAGGCCTATATCGAACACATGGCAGTGAAAAAGCGAATCAATATGCAAAGTGGATGGCTCTGAGGAGGATGCGCTAATCCTCCTCAGAGTCACGATGATGTAAGAAAGGAAAAAAGTATCAAAGAATCAAAATGTTGACATCAGTAAGAGCCTGCGGAAACTATTCGTAATTTAGTAATACTAATACTGGTTTCCAAAACTGCGTGATGAGGCAAATAACTTTCCGCTTTCGTTATTAAGTTAATTATTCACATGTGATTTAGAGTTTCGTATTTACGGATGAAAATTTTATAACAATGATATGAAATTTCATTTCTAGAAGTCTGTGCTCCTTCTTCAAACAGATGCGAAATTTCTAGTTTTGAATCATCATAACTAATTTTATCTTTCATTAAAGGTAACTGAACTACACTCTTTCCCTCATTTTTAGATTTCACATAAATTTTCTTAATGCGATGGTCCGTTCCTTATTTAATAGGAAGGCAGGTGACTGGTAAGATTAGGAGGTAGGTCAGTGATTGACCACTTTATGGCTAGAGGCCAGTGGCCTCGAAAAAGATGCCTGTTTGGTGAATAGCTCAGTGTTAGGGACGAACTATGCTAAAGATAGCAGTCGGCCACAAAAAAATTCATGTTAATAATGCTACGTTCAGTGCTAGTGAGGTGGTCGGCTGTGCACAAAAAGAAGCGTTTTAGTTCAACATCTGGGAGATATGTTATGAGAGTCTATGCTCTTATAAAGAGGAGCATGATAGCCCTGAAATCAGTATGCTATTTTCATTTCCTAAAACCATATTAATGTGAATGTGCAATGAAAAATATAGCAAACGGTAAAAATATTTTTCCTCCGACAATGTAGGAAAAATACATTCGCACTTGGTTCATGCGATGTGAATACGATCACCAAAGTACGAAAAGAACTGAAACAACAACAAGGCATTTTTAGAGTGATGAAGGCCAATGATGAGAACATCTGGAAAAAATTATTCATATTCATGAAAAGAATAAAATTTATGTATTTCACTATCATATAATTAGTTCTATTCTTATGCTTGGCCATATAATTTCTCTTTATAAATATTCTTTTTGCCTAACAATATTTTGCATACTTCATGCAGTGATCTTATAAAGATAATTAATGTTTTAAAATAAATATTTTTTTTTCAAAGAAATGCAAAAATAAAAAAGAATTGTATGCTTAGAAACAAATAATATCTGCGTGATTACGCTTCTACTCCTGAAAAAAAAATACATTTATAGTTGTCATTCATTGTTTCCGTTTTTAATATCTTAACCTTTATATTTTGAAGATACTTTAAACAACTTTAAAACTACGTTTATATCTTATCATGGTTATTTTTCCTGACAGTATTCATAAGAATATCAAAATCTAGACCCAGCATTAAGAAGCGAAAGAAAGAAGCCATAATTTTTTTTACACTTCATTAAATGAATTAATAAAAATGTATTCCTTTTTTCCTGATATAAATTTCCATCAAAACTTGTCTAAAGGTACAAAACCAATGTTAAATCTGATGTCAAATAATCCAAGACAGTCAAATGTTTAAGAATTTTTGCATATTAGTTCTGTTTCATTGCAATTTAGATAAACCATAAAATATGAGGTTATAGATAAATAAATGTATAAAATAAATAAATTAAAAAATATGATTTAAATAAATAAAATATATAAAATATTATAAACCATAAATAAATTCTTCTTTAGTTCGTATATATATATTCAGCGTTGTATTTTATTTTCAACATAAATATTTCTCCCAACAAAAAATAATTGCGATCCCCTCGTTTTATTTTTCTGGTGTTGAGTTCCCTCATGGTGTGTTTTGAGCCAAGATTCAGCTTCAAACACACCGTGTGTCTCTAAAAAAGAACTTAGCCTTATGATTTTTTGAAATAGAAGACAATCATTTCTTATAAATTATATAATGTGTACCTCATAGTATTTTAATTATAATATATTATATACATTAGTATTAGTTCTTAAATTCACAGCATAGCTTAGTTTTTTTTATCTACATTATACATTTATTTAATTAAAAAATAATAACCGTTTCATTCACTGAAAGAAGCGGTCCATTCATTCTTGTTATGATATGCATTCTTTTGACGATTATCTAATTAGATGATAGTTCCATTGCATGGGCTCTTCTTAAAACTCACAAGTGCAGTCTTCCAAGTAATAAAAATAAGAAGAAATTAGAATGATGTGCTTGAGCCACATTTAAGCAGCGTTCACATGAGGCCAACTATTGTGTGCAATGAATAGTCACGCTTACCTCAAGATACATCACGTGACCGCAATTCGGACAGTAGCAAATGGTTGTCTCATCGGGAGAAAGATCGGGCTGGCCTCGTGTGAACCCTATCTTAGTCTTTTTTTTTCCACTTGCCGACTACGGTTATCATACTCTGATCACCATTTTTAGATTGTTCGACGATTCTCAACTCCTTATTTTTTACGGGGAGAAACAAGATGTAATTTTAGAAGCCTTCCAATTTTTTTTTCTTTTCCACTCATCTTACATGAAATCCATTGATTACTAAGGTTCGCATTAGTTGCAACCACTACCTTCATTTATAAAATACGGCGCATTTCAGTTAGACATTCAACATCAATGACTGCTTGATAATTTTTGTTGATCTTAATGATTTTTAGAACAGATTTTTTATTATTATTATTATAATAAAAGATAATGCTAAGGTTTATTTTCTGATCAGTATTTTATATATTTTGTAAATCAAGCGCGGCACATAAGCGTTTTGCGTGTCACTCGCGGCAAATGCACGTCCATCGGTGTGATGTGTAACTTCAAAAAAGTGACGTTCAAAACAAAAAATCGTCATTTTCAGTGATTAGTACTAACTCAACTAGAAAATTTCTACCATTAAAATAATTTCGGTTAAGGATATCTTAAAATTCTCTAAATTGTATTAGCTATATTAACAACTAACGGAAATAAGTATGTGTGTATTTAAAGTGTATAATATACCAAACATTTGTGCAGAAGATTAAAATCATTTAAAATTAAAAGAAATATCATTAATTATACTTGTGTCAGCATTTCAAAATTAATGTATAGAAAAAAAATTAATCCCCAAGCTACAGCTTTTTTGCAGTTTGAATCAAATACTCACTCTTATTAATTTAAAATATTCAACAATAAACAAATGTTTCATGTCGTTCAGAAATATCACTTAGAAAATTATTATGAGGTATTTACATGTATTTTAATCAACGACATCTATTGATAAGCAAGGGAATATATATTGTCTTTATAAATGACAATGGTTTTGGGTTATAACAATTTTTAATACTTAATTGTTATCATTTAAAAAGTTTTCCATTTAGTATCGCTGAGTTATTCTGTGTATAAAGGCCCCAATCATGGAACGCTTCAAATTGCATTTCCGACATTCCTTGCCTTTTTATGTTTGATTTGAAGAAATCTGCTGCCGAAGCCCATCAGGCACTTTTATAAACTTATGATGTTGCTGCTCTGCCATATCCCAATGGTCGGTTTTGGTTTCAACAATTTAAGTGTGGTGATTTTGATGTCAAATGACAAAGAACGGCATAGGGACCAAAAAGATTCGATGGCAATCAATTGCAAGACTTATTAAACGAAAATGTGAAAAAGTTGTAGAAAATGGTGAAAAATATTTTAATTGATATATACTGTACCAATTTTCCCCAATAAATGCCTTTTTAAAATGAACCAAATTATCAAAATACATGCAAGCACCTAATAGCAAAATAGAATTTTACCTTTAGACTTTTGTGTATATTTGTAAACTGTAATTTTACAGAGGAAATTTTTAAAAGACACTTTCATAGGTCTCATAGGCTTATAAAGCAAGGAAACTTCGTGTAATTTTTAAGATCATGAGTTTTTTTTTTCTTTGATAATCTTAGTACCTTTTTTGTATATTTCTTAGACATGGAAATCAAATTTGCAAAACAGATACTCTTTATTTGCATAATAAACGAAACTAATGGCTTTAACTTGTAGCCATTATTGTTTCGTCATATACTTTCCTATGAAACAAGAATATCAGTTTACGGTAACATTCGGGAAAATCATAAATTTCTATTTCTTCTAATGAATGAATTTCGAAGCGCAATGCATTGAATTAAATCGCGACTTTTATTTTCACTAACGCATGAAAGAGTCATTCCTAGTTTCAGCTCCAAAACTAAATAAAATACGATTTCACAATCATTATTATTCAGATATCCACCATCTTTTACAACTGTTTGCTTAAATATATTAAAAACGCGAATATAATTATTCAAAAATCGAATAACATGGAATGTTGATTTGATATTTCGCTTCTAGCAGTCGCTATTGAAATAATCTGCATTTATAAGTACCATTGTTGAGATTTAAATACTAAAGATTTCATAATATCTTTTCTAGCGTTAATATTTCATTCATGATAGAGCTATTTATAATCTTACCTATAAGGGAAGTTTAGAATTTAATTTTAAAGTAATTTAAGTTCTTTCTAGCGGATTTTTTATGTTGGAATTGAATGTGGGAATTAATATAATGAATTTATTTTCAGTCACTTCACTTCATTTTTGAAGAACCAAAATTTTGAATGACAGAAAAAGAAATTCTTGAACAATTCTTTCCTTAATGACTAGACTTAAAATGTTACTTATTATAAAAGTTGGACATAAAGGAAAAATAAAATTAAAATTAATTAATGAAAATTAAAATAAAAAAATAAAAGTACAACATTTATATATAATTATTCTATAAAAAGGTAAAACAAATATCATTCTTGAAATTGTTTTAAGAATCATTTTTCTGCTAATAATTAATATTATTAATTAATCACATAACTAAACCTATGATTCATATTTTTCTGCTAACAAAGTAACTTATTTTTTAAATTATATTTTCTGCAATTATTAAAGTTTTATATAGTTTTTTTTAAAGATTCCACACTAATATGAATTTTCATATATATAAATTACAAAAATTGCTTCGTCAAACACACCGCTGATTTCTGGTAATGATCGTGGAAAAGAAAACATAGATTTTGTAGATGAAAAAATAAAAAAAAAGAAGATTGTCAGTCTAAAAAATTTGTTTCGTTGTTAATGGTTTTACGATTATTTATTTAAGGCCGTATTATAATGTCTTTTTTGAAAACATAATCAACCGACAAGTATTTGCAGACACTTTCTAACTACACTGGTGTGCAAAACTTAAGCAACAATGCAAATTTTAAACAGATAGCCATGAAATTGCAGAAAACGAGTTCTTGCGATCAGTAGAAAGAACACGTAATTCAAGAGAAAGGTCATGCGTATGCAAATATCAGGAACAAAACGTCACAGGCGACGTGAGCGTACGCAAAACACGTGCGGAAAGCGTGCGCAGTTCAACACTACAATAAAAGGAAGGATGGAGACTCAAAGACATTCGCTGCAAGTGCAAGTGAGTTAATTCGTGAAATATGGCTAGCAAAAATCACCTGGACGATTTCACAAGTGGAAGAATTATCGGAAAGCTGGAGGAGAGGCGTAGTGTGACCAGTGTAGCTGAAGAGTTCGGAATCAACAAAAGTGTCGTTTCGCGCGCTTGGAAAGCCTTCCAAACCACAGGTACAGCTGTGAGAAAGGTTGGTGGTGACCTCCCCAGGAAAACAACTGCAGTGGATGACCGATATATCGCCCTGCAGGCGAAAAGAACCCGAAACCAGTCAGCAAGCGCCATTGCTCAGCAACTCTGTGCAGCAACAGGGCGAAAAGTGTCGCGTTTTACTGCTTCCAGACGCCTTCACAAAGGTGACCTATTTGCCCGCCGTCCTCAACGCTGCATCCCTTTGACAGTTTCCCACCGGCGGCACCGTTTAGAGTGGTGCAGGGAGCATAAAAACTGGACATCTCTTCAATGGAGTCGTGTCTTCTTTACAGATGAGATTCTTACAGATTTTAGTGCCAAGAGCGATTCCAACGCCAGTTGATTTGGAGAGAGGTCGGGACACGGTTTCATCCCAGTAACATCACGGAAAGAGACCGTTTCGGTGGTCCTGGAGTTGTCGTCTGGGGAGGCATTATGATGAACGGGTGGATTGAGCTCCACGTTTTCGACAGAGGTTCTGTAACTGGAGATCGCTATTGTCAGGAGGTGATCCTTCCCTATGTGCGTCTGTTCCGAGGTGCCATTGGATCAGACTTCGTTTTTATGGATGACAATGCACGGCCACACAGGACTCATGCTGTTGAGGAGCTCCTGGAAAGTGAAGATATCACTAGAATGGATTAGCCGGCGTGGTCCACTGATTTAAATCCGATATAACATGTGTGGGAATGCTTTGGGGAGACGCCTTGCGGCACGATTACATCCTCCTGGGAGAACCCGACAACTTAAACAGATGCTGATTGAGGAATGGGCACTCTTACCTCAAGAACTGTTGGACAATCTGGTGCTGAGTATGGGGAGACGGTGCGAAGCAACCATTGCAGTAAGGGGAAGGCATATCCCATACTAAGGAACATCTGCTTGCTGTTCTTCCTCTTGTACAGACAATCATGTGTAACGATACCATGAGTTCAATAAAACCTTTTTTGTTTGATTCCATACTGTATGCATTGTATTCATTTCTGCGCAACTATGCTTTCGTCATTCTTTCAGAACAAAATGCTGTATCTCATTTCTGAATTTCATGTCTCTCAGATGATTTCTCGTGAAGTTATGGCAAAAAACATACATGTTGCTTATGTTTTGCACACCAGTGTAGATATCCCATGTGTGCAAAACTTAGATATATTGGCAAAATGAACCAGTAAGTGATAATGACTGAAGTCATCTCTTGTTGTTATTAGAATCATTAATTAAACAATCCATGCCAAAAGAGTTAAAGCCCCCCCCCCCGCTCAAAAAAAAGCAACTGTCATCCATTTTATGACTTCCTAATACTGAGGTTAAAAAAACATTGGCAAAATGTTTTAGGTTTATTTGTTAATCAAAACAAACTTAGAAACCTTTATTCAGAATTATTTAGTTTATTTATTTTGAATTTATTTTTTTCAATATCGTTTATATAAATGAGTGCATTTTATTAAAGAAATACCATTATAATGGGGGAATAATTCGTATAAATCACTCATTGTTTTATCCATTTTATGAAAATAAATTAAAATTTCTTGCACTTTTGCTTGGTTTGTATTTTAACCTGACTATTTTTCACTTCAAAGCAGATTAATCTCAATAAAATATCATGCAACTATATAAGGGGATATCAAAGAAAAATACATTTTATGATTCATTTCAAAAAATAATTTAATTAACTGAAATATTTTTTAATTGAAGATTTGCTTTTGTAACTGAAATTAAAATGCGGATAAAGTCAAATTTAATATAATTTCCACCTCATATTATATTATTGATCTTTTGTTAAATTTATAAAACATGATCCATTTAATCCCCTAATGTTAAGTGTTTAGTTAAGGAACTACAAGCTGCATAAACTATGAAACAATTAAGATTATTAAAAAATGAATTATCTTTTAATCAATTATTTTAGGAGGGTGAATGAATTTTATCCATTGATGTTGTTGTTTTTTTTTTTTTTGGTTAAAAAGCTCCTCTTTTACAAATGAATGGTGAACTAAAATCAACCTCAATTAATTCTTCTTAGAGAATTTTATTAACTTTTTCCCATCGGAGACGTGATTTCATGGAAACGCATTTGTCAAAAACAGTAGTTGGATTAAAATAAAAATTAAAATAAAGTTTGATAAGTTGTTTGCATGATTTCTTCATCTCTTAAAAATTCATGACTTTAAGAAAATCTCTACTTTCTAAAATATATTCTTTTAAAGAATAGAACTGATCATAATGCGGAAAAATATATTGTTTGATTGAATTAAAATATCTATGACATTTAATGAAGCAATAAAATTAAAATTAAAATTAAAGTAGACAGTTAAGCAAATTAATTTAAATTTAATTATTAGAATCTTCTCTATGTATTTTACTTTATTATTGGTGACCTGGCTCCGGAGATAGGGGTCCTAAAATTTCAGGGATAAAGAAGTACCATTTTTTTATTGTAAAATTTAATAACAGAAATTTTTGGCAAAGTGGTTGAAAAAGAATCTTTCTAATCTGAAGAAAGGAGAAAAATTTTTGAGAATTTAGAGCCTGATAGTTTATTCGTTTATACAGAAGCAGTTTCACAGAGTTCCTATATGTGAATCGTAGACAGTAACATTTTTATCGTTGGTTGTGTATTATGCAAGTTTTTATAATATTAAATGCTTCAGGACACATTGTAGTCCAATGCTTATTCTGAAAAGTCATGCATCGAATTTTAGCCTTAGAGAATCAAGAAAATTTTTAAAAAATAAAACAAGCCTTATTTTTCTTTAAAGTGCCTTCTGTCCTTCAAAAGGAAAATTTAAAAACCTTTAAAACAGTATTGAGTATTGTGAGCTTTACTACGGAATAAATACGATTTCAAAATTTTTGGCTGAATATGCTAGCTGAATCTTTAGCCGTTTGAGCTGACATTTCATTTTCTTTATGTTTGGCTTTCGTTTCAAAGCTTCCCTTTATCACATAAGTCATACGACTGTATCAAAATAGTCTACATTATTTACTCTTTAAAAGGTGTCTACAAAATATGAAATGAATATGAATTTAGCAAGACTACAATCGATATTATATATAGCAAAATAAAATATCTCTGAAATAAAGAAAAAAAATTGAATAAGTATTAACCCTCTTGGTGGTCAACATGCTTAAAATTTCAAATTTCAGTACACTTATATTTACCCATTGCTAGCCAATACCGGATCAAAGCGTTCCCAGAAGCCACTTTTAAAATCGATTAAGCTATATCGGTACATATATATATATATATATATATATACCGGGTGCGTCATAAATTCGTGCAAACTTCAAAAAATCATAATAAAAAAAGTAATACTCGAAAAAAGTTGCGGTCTGCTGGAATATGTTCAGAGAGCTTTTGGATTTCGTTATTTCCATTAAAAAATGTATTTAAAAATGATCGATAGATGGCACTCACACTGTCATTCCGAAACGGTTTATGCAAATCAGGAAAACAAAGCACAGTAACATTATAGTACATTTTATTTTAAAGCAAAAGATGCTCAACATGACCGCCACCACAAGGTATGAAGCAAGTGAGGCACGTAACTATGCCTATTACAGCTGCGTGTAACATGTCGGCATCGATGCCACTAACGGCCAATTGAATGGCATCTTTCAGTTCCATCAAAGTGGCAGAAGTGCCCCGGTAGACACGAGACTTCAGACATCCCCCACAACCAAAGGTCTGCTGGAGCAAGATATGGCGATCGTGAGGGCTACTAATTCTTACATCCTCTGCTTATCACTCTGTCCTCAGTGAATATGTCTAGGAGGAATGTCTTAACGGAACTAGCAACGTGGGGCGAGGCACCATCCTACATGAAGGTGACGGAAGATAACGCATGTCTTTGCTGCGAAACAGATATAACGTGGTCTCGCAAATGTCTAAGATAGCATTCTGCAGCGACCAAACAGGTTTTCCACCCGGATACAGGACAACTCTCTTCAAAAAAGAAAGAGACTAGAATGAAGGACGCAGTGAAACCGCACCAAACAATCACATGTGGAGAATGTAGTGGTTTGATCGTGTACGCACGAGGGTTTGATGCTGCCGAAATACGACTTTTTTGCGTATTGACGTCCCCATGCAATGAAAAGTGGGCTTCATCTGTCAACATGATGTTCTGTAACCATTGAGGGTCACGTTCCATTTGTGTGAGCACCCATGTTTCATTGGCTTGTCTTTTCTCGTAATCTGTTGGCAACAAATGGTGAAATGCCTCTATCTTGTAAAGAATCATTTTCAAGATTTCGTGAAGAATGCGTCGGATTGAACATTCCGGAATTCCTATTATTGTACCTGCTTCACGTGCACTGAAACTCCCCGTTGATGTCTCGGCTGCCACATTTCTCGTGAACCTTTGGACAACAGGAACGCGGACAGCGCTGACGGATGGTCTGCTACTTCGTGTACGATCCTCTAATCTTCCAGTTTCCTCAAAACAAAGAACTAAATTCAATATCCCATTCAATGAAAAAGGTTTTTCTTCGCCTTAATTCCTTTCACCGTCCGTAACTGTCGCAGTGCTTTAGTCGCGGATTCACCGTTCTTATAGAACAGTTTAACCATTAATGCTTGATCCGGTAGCGATAGCATGCTAGCTCTACTGATTTGCATAAACAATCTCAGTATGACGTGTGAGCGCCATCTATCTGTCATTTTTTAAATACATTTTTTTCAATGCAAATAACAAAATTCAAAGGCTCGCTGAACATATTGCCGCAAAACGCAATTTTTTTCGAACATTACTTTTTATACACACACACACACACACACACACACACACACACACACACATATATATATATATATATATATATATATATATATATACACATATATATACAGGGTGTTGCCAAATTCGACTGACAAATTTAGAGGGGTGATAGTAGGCATCAAGAGGATAAATCACCAAACAACATGGGGTCCCAAAAGTCGTTTAGGGGGTAAAAATCGCAAAAATATAGGGAGTCTGCGAACTTTTGGAAACTGTAAAAAAATAATAAAAAAAATAACAAAAGTTGTTTCAACTATGAATTTTTTTTAAGTGAAAGCACATTCTTAGAGGCAATTTTTCGTGTAAGTAAATGCTGATTTGTTGAACCAGGGGGTCGTAAATTATTGACAACGAAAAAGTAGTTTAGAACCCTTATCTGCAAAAATATTAAAACTTTAAGAAAAATAAAAGTTTGAAAATATAAGGAATTTTATACTCTTTATGTTGATGTAAGTCTGTAGTGTGAAAACTGAGGTGGTTTTAAGATATTCAAAAAAAAAAAAAACTAAAATGTTTGCCGGGAAATATTGCTGCAACATCGACACCGATATTTACAGAAGGTATTGAAGAATTCTATCGAAAAATTCTGAAGAGTAATAGTAGGCATAAAGGAAATAAGAATTTTCAAAGAAATATAAAGCCCCAAACGACGGTGAAATTCATTTGCTGGAATACAAATACAGCATACTTTTACAGCACGGACATTTTAACGTAAGAAAAGAGACGATGAGAAACTTTTATAAAAATGTGCTCATTGTCGCGGCCGTGAAGGTCTTCACAAAACCAACACCGACGTTTAAAGGACCACCGGACGTACTTAAACTTACCAGATGTGCTTGCGAATTCTCCAGCAGCTACGACGATCCGTACTACGAGATCTTTCAATATATCCAAATGTGTCTGATAAACAAGTTTAAGTTTTAAGTTTAGTTATATTAACGTCCCGTTTGAAGCAACACTAGGGCTATTTTGGGACGGACCTCGTAATTTTGAACCGCGGTCAGATGAAGAGGACGACACCTGAGCTGGCACCCCTTCTCCACACCACACCACACCAGCGGGAGGACTGATAAACAAGAGATTTCATATTGCCCCAGAAGAAGAAATCTAAAGGATTGCGGTCCGGGGAACGTGGAGGCCCGCCAAGTTCTATGAACGTCCCAGGATATGTATCATCTAGGTAGTTACGCACAGAATTCAAAAAATGCGCTGGTACAACAACATGCATGTTCTGGCATGCAATGGCCGATATTTCCTGCAGTAAATCCGGAAGGACGTTCTGCAAGAAAACAAGGTAATTTGCGCGACTGAGGTGTTCGGGCCCTGCACTTGGCCTTCTTATTTTGAAGGATCCTGTCTCCAGCAACCATCTATTGATATTTGCAAAGGTGCTGTAGTGTGGACAACGCCTACTTGGATATTGCTATTGGCATATTCTTTGTGCTAGCCGTACAGTACCATCCGCTCGGTCTTAAATTAAATGCATATCTGCATATTCGTCATTCGTGAAATCTAACAAGTTGTTTGCGAAGGAACCTTATCGACAATCAATTCTGCACTGCTCTTTAATGAATACAAGCTGTTTTTATATTCCTCGAACCATCAATTCTGCAATGATCGCTGCTTTTATATTCCTCAAACGCATGGAAAATTTAGATACGAGAAACTTCTTCTTCTCGACTACCTTGTTCCAAATCCTCGCATTCTTAGGGCCATTCTCTTCGCCAGGCTAATGGTCGCTTCGATGTCTGTTTTTGCGATTTTCACAGAATAAGCGTCTCCTGCGATCTTATGTTTTATGAAAATTTTTCATCTCCTTAATGTCTACTATCACTTCTCTAAATTTACTTTCCGAATTTGGCAACACCCTCTGTAAACATCGGTACCGATGTTGCAGTCATGTTTCCTGGCAAACATTTTAGTTTTTCTTGAATATCTTAAAACCTCCTCAGTTTTCACACTACAGACTTATATTAACTTTAAGAAAAATAAAAGCTTGCAAATATAAAGAATTTTATACTCTTTAATTTGATATAAGTCTGTAGTGTAAAACTCGGGAGGTTTTAAGATATTCAAGAAAAACTAAAACGTTTGCAGATTTGCAGATAAGGGTTCTAAACTACTTTTTCGTTTTCAATAATTTACGACCCCCTGCTTCATCAAATCGGCATGTTACTTACATAAAAAACAGCCTTTAAGAATGAGCTTTCACTTTAAAAAAAATTCATAGTTGAAACCCCTTTTGTTATTAATTTTTTTACAGTTTCCAAAAGTTCGCCGACTCCTGATATTTTTGCGATTATTACCCCCTAACCGTCGTTTGGGACCCCATGTTGTATGGTTATATCCTCTTGATTTGCCGGTGGAATTCGGCAACACTCTGTATATATATATATATATCTTAATTCGATTTCTAATTACAATATGCAGAGATTTCATCATCCAAAATCGTAAACAATATCCACCATTATATAGAGTGTAATTTTAAATTTGTTACCGCATAAAAATATTAGCAAAAAAGCCGCAACAAAACACAATCTAACGAATAAAAATGTATATACTTAAAGCATATATTTACAACTTTTTTTATGTGTCCTCTTTTGAATTTGTATACCATTCATTTTATTTAATGAATAATAAATATTTTATTCGCACTTAAACTTTATGCTTTTGCTTGCCACGCAACTGCTTTTTTATTTACTCATCAACGTATACAGAGCATTGAAAATAACTGTAATATTTACAACTAATTGTAACTGCCATGTTAATAATGATAGTACGAAAGTGTAGTTTTTTTAATACTTACTAATTAATCTGAGTGATTTCCTTTGATCACATGGGCGATATTCAGGAGTAATTCGCTTCGAATGCTCTACACACAGGAGGATAACAACAGTCTACAACACATCTCAGTAAAATGAAAAGCCAAGAATTAATTTCCGAAAATTTACATGACCATTGGTAGAACATGAATGCTACTAGCTAATGCACATCATTCAGTATGGACAAGCCTCTGCAATTTTTGGAGTGAAAGGGACTTCTGACTGTATGATGTTCATGTGACCATGAAAAATTACTGTGCAATCAAGAAAAACTTTAAGATTGGAAGTGATGGACATTTGTAATTAGCGAAAGTGCATAACAGAAATAAAATATAAAGTTGAAAATGACTGTATGATGTTCATGTGACCATGAAAAATTACTGTGCAATCAAGAAAAACTTTAAGATAGGAAGTGATGGACATTTGTAATTGGCGAAAGTGCATAACACTAAAATATAAAGTTGAAAATTACATTAGATTGGTATTCTTTAGGAAGAAGAAAAACGAGTATTTTATTTTATAACGAATCTGTATCTGATAATTTTCAAACGATTTGCTACAAGATGATCTTTACAATTAGAAAATAACAATAACCAGCTAAAATAAAATTGTAATAAATTCAAAGCATTTTATTTATACATGACAAACTAATAAAATCTCCAATGTTGATTTTCCAATAGTCTCAATCCATATTCACTTGATGTTCATCAAATGCATTGCAACAAATTTATCTTCAATTTACTCGTCATATATATATATAATATGAACACGCCTTCACCATTTCAGACATACGATATTGCATACATAATGAAATGGTGAGGCATGAAAAAAATTAATTCAATACCCTTCATCTACAAATGTTGGCAAATTTGATAAACTACACAAACATTAAAATTATTACAAAGTTTTTATTTTAATATTTTAATTTATCTAGAACCACAACCAGCATATTAAGAATACTGGGTCAAGAAAGCTGCAGACAAAAACAATATAATCAAAACTAGAGGAAACTGGTTGACAGTAAAAAATAAAATTTGCTAAAAAGTTCTAAATAAAATTTGCTATTCGATGACTAAGCCACTATACACAGGTTTTCCAAACCTTTTTCTGAAGATAAATGTGCGCGTGCGTGTGTGGTATTTTATTAATTTTTTTTCAACAAAAAGATCAATGCTAAAAACATTTTTAATAGCTCATTTATTATGTTTTTATTGATTTAGGGAGCAAATTATACCGAGAATACCAAGTAGAAGGTACTTATTTATGATTTTTCTATATATGTTTTAAATGCGAGATAATAAAAAAAATCTAAAAAATGAAATATAAAAGACAATTTATTATTTCTATTAAAGTGGAAAAATCAAAACTTGCCCTTTTTAAGAAATTTTTAAAATATTTCAAAAAGGAAACGAAGAAAAAGATGAACTCAAAGAAAAGTAAACATAGAGTAAAGAAGAGTATGCTTAGAAAAAAAACTGTTAACTTAGAAATTTATTTTTAAAAAAATACATCAAATGTGTGGATCTCTGTAGACAGAAAAAAAGGAGTTATTGTTATCTTTATTAACATCTAACGGATGGGTTGAATCTGTTCTGTTTTTCTAAATTTACTGATATTTTCTTGTTCATAGCAAGAATTAAGGAAAGTTTCGACGGACATTAATTTGTCCCGAAGCTCCATTCACCTCAAAGCACGCTTTTCAAATTTACTCTCTGGATACTCCGAATACAATAACCTCAGCACTATTGTTTCCTGGAAACAAACAATTTCACTATCATTATTAGAAATATCAATTTCTTCAACGAAGCTCTCTAATTGATTTTCACTTCCCATATCGGATAAGATATCAACATAAATTTCCTCATTTTCCGGATAAAACTCTTTCGCCTTTGTTATATTTACGATTGCGAAATTACTTAAAAGTACTCCCTGAAAAGCAAAACAGCTCAGTATCAAGAAAAAATAACATAATACGAATAAAATGGAAGGAAACTAACACAGGGTACTGAATATCCAAGCAAAAACATACATCTACGTGGCTTATCCATTAAGTGTTAAAATAATTTTTATTTTGCCGTGTTGATAGAAACAAACGTTTTAGAAAAATCAGAAAAATTGCGAATTGTAAACAATTGTATAATTGAAAAGTATGTTTTAATATTATCAAATAAAATCAAAAATTGAATTTTCAGATTTGCGCACTTATTTTTCTAAAAACAAAATCGTAAATATTTTAAAGTAAATATAAAGGATAAATTATTCAAGTATTGAATGAATTGCATAAGCAAAACATACAATATCACTTATGTTCATTTCTAGAATTCTGATTTTCAAAATAAGCATTCAAAATAAATAAATAAAAAAAACTTTCCCCATTCTTTCCCGTCTATATAAAATATCAATCAGTTCTTCAAAACTATGTCTAACGATGAACAAAACATCGAAGAGAAAATTTGATAATCGAATTCTACGCAGATAAACTGGTATCTTCCGATTCAATGTACGTTCCAGAGTCCCAATATTTAATTTGACGATGTCGCTGCTAAAGAAAAGTCTATAGCAGATAGGTAATAAAGAAGTTTGGTAGGAATTTTTATTCAAGGTAAGATCTCGGTATCCCAGCAGGAAGATTCTTCTATTTATAAAGGAAAATTCAATTATTTTCTTCATAGTTGTTCCATCTCTGATAAAAGCTCGGGTTTCATTCATTTATTTCTTTATTTTTTCATCCTTTCTCCTTCTTGACTTACGGAAAGAAAAAAGATCGAATTACGAGACGGCTTTGGCATTTAATTTTTCCAACCACCGACAATACTCCACAAGTTTTTTCTTGGTCCTGAAACGAAAGAATGTAGTACATATTGTCCAAGATTGTTCTACACCTCATAAGTCTTCTGTTTCTAAAAAAACGAGTCATTCCTAGTTATATAAACCAAAACTCATCGATTTTTAAATCATTTGCGATTTTTCATTAAATAATATTATAACATAATTAGTACTGCATTCACATTATGTTTTATAAATTGAATAACTTCACATTAATTATATAATAATTTCACATTAATTATTATAAATTGTCCATAAATTGTAAAGTTGTTGGTTTATTGACTATGTAATTTGGTTTTAAAGAGGTTTCACTAATGCAGTTAAATATAATTGTAATAGTTCATTTAACTAAGAATTTCTTTTTCATATTCAACTTGAAATTCAAATGCCTTTGAAAATACAAAGGGCTGCCCATAAATCAATAAATCCGAGCAATTTCGCGGAACTTGAAAATTTGTTGTTAAAGTAAATATTAAAAATGATTTTGCTAAAATCTTTCAAAATGTGGAGAATCGTCTTATCTCGGCTAGAACTTTGAGTGATAGAAAAGTTTTGGAATTTTTAATTTTAATTTAACTTTATTGACAGTTATTTATTATAAAAGTATTGAATTTTTTATAATAAATAACTATGTATAGTTTGATGATTTTGATTATTTCAGTTTATCCTTTAAGATTAAATGTCAACAACATTTAAACTAATAAATGATTAATGAATTCTTTTATAAGTGATTTATATGGCTCTTTGATGTACAGATATTTTTGCAATTATTTATTTTATGAGTTAATGTTCTTTTTTTTTTTGTATTTTGTGCATTTTTACTGATTTCTTTTTATGCCCAGCTTTACTGTGATTCAGCGTTCTGTCCTGCATATTATCAAATAGACGTTAAAAATAATGTTATCATTTGGAGCATTTTTAGATATAATAAGAACGTTATTAAGTTTTCGGATCATCGCTTTTATGCTTTATTAAAAAGTATTTCAAAATATTTTTGGTTTTAACTTATTTTACAAACTAGAATATTAATTTAGCCGAAAACTGCTTTAATTCAGCAAAAACAATTATAGCTTTTTAAACACTTCTTCCTTGTATTAATTAACTTAACTTTCTTTCTTTCTTTCGCCACAGAATATCCCCGAACTTGTAATCTCTAGGATTCCCTGTCGGTTGAAAGGATATACGTGGGAGTATTTATTAAGATAAAAGAGATACACATAAAAAGACATAAAATATCAAAATACACATGAAAAGACATAAAATATCACCAATACACATAAAAAGTAACTATATACAATATTATAATGATGAAAGAGGTATTCGGTGGGGAGCATGAGTAGATGAAATCTATTGAAGTTAATATATTCTGGAGAAGAGCTTGGTTGAGAAATGAAACGAAAATTTATACTGGGCTTGGGCCTGGAGAAATCATTTCCTCGTTCTCTTGTAGGAACCGCACAAGATTTCTAATTTTAACCTTGGACATCTTGTTTCTCATAACGTTGGTCCTCCAGATATTTTCTAGGTCGTGGGTGGGTTTCTTGAGATGATAAGATGTGGTGAGAGGGCAGCTAGTGGCATAATGAAGGGGATTGCCTACTTCGCCGCAGCCACATTGATCAGTTACTTTAATATGGAATCTCTAATTAACTTAACTAACATATTAACTTAATTATCATTTATTTTATTAATTATCATTTGTCATACTTTCATAAATAACAAACACATCAATAATAACATGTTTCGGCTACTCTTATTGGTTTTAAAAATATGGAAATAAACCAAACCTCTTAATTATTTCAATAGAACTGAAATTTCTTTGGAATTATTTCAGAGTTTTTTTAAGCATTACTTGCAGATTTTCATCCATATTACCATATTATATTTCCTTTAATCATTCGGTTCCCGGAGGATACGAGACCCCTAAATGTCTATCTAAATGCAGTTATTCAAAATGAGTGCGTATCACGTTTAAGAAATTTACCGAAATTTAACTTCACACAGAGGAGCTAAAACAGCAGTGGAACAATAGATTCCGGGAATGTAGGTTCCGTCTTTCATTCAAATGCTTATATGCAAAAATAAACACTCTTAGTGGGATATGAAAAGATTCATAAACAATGGAAAATTTCAATCAATTTTTATACATATTTTTCATTTTTTTGTATGAAAACATCAATACATTTTATATATTATTGTAAATCACCATAAATAGTTTTACTAGACCATAAACTATTTTTTTTCTGCTTGCATTTCAAACATGGCTTGAGAGGACAACTTTTTGAAATGATTTGACAGCTCAATTGTATTTTCTGTAAAGTACAATTTTTTTTTCTGTTAATCATGATTGCAAACAGTTTTTAAAAAAAAACTGCCAGTGAACTCTACGCTTATTAATAGAAATGCAGAGATATCAACCTGACTGAAAATTTCAAAAAGAAAAATGAAAAAGCGCCGTTACATCGCCTATTACTTTAAAACAGAGTAAATAAAAATTCTCCAGAATGTTAAAAATGAGGAGAGCATCGTGCTGCTGAAACTTTCGAAATGGGAAATCAAGAAGCACAGTATCTGCAGGGCAGATTTCCACCTATAACTTTTTGAAGACCTTCAAAATCCATACTGAAATAATAATTGCTTTTTACTGAGGTTTTAGTCCGACATGCCTAAAAAATTTTTAAATAGGAATTTAATAAGCCAATAATTATCTCTGAAATATAAGTCTAACTCAACCGTAATTCGGCTTGCGCTTTAGAGAAATCTAAAAATTTCGTGTCAAAAGTAATATCAAAATCAAGATTTTGAAATTGTAATGATGCAATCGCAAAAATCATTAGAATTAGGGCAACACTACAAATTTTCGGTATGAGATATCCAGATAAAATGGTGAGCAACTGTGGTATTGATATAAATAACCTGTTTGTTTTGAATTTTGATAAATGTGTGTATTATATAATGTTAATTCTAGTAAAATTACATAATTTCATTTTAATTAGATATTTTTCCTTAAATTTTGTGATATTTGAAAAAAAAAATCGGCATTCTCTCATTTCTGAAAGTGGTGAACAAATTCTCAGACTTTCCTTTTCCGTGAAATTTACGCTCTTCTGCTTAAGCGTACATCAGGTTATATGTTGCTCCCAATGAACGTGGTTCTTTTGGAAGAGAAAGAATTTCGAAAATTTTCCTTCTGAGAAATTTTCGGTTGTCAATATTGTAGGTTGTTTGTGGGCGTTTTAACACATAAAGGATGAGACGGCCAACTGATGATAAAATGACTATATTCTGAATTTAGTTACAAGATTAATGGATGATGGACGGAACAGGAACAATACAAACACTGAAGTAAACAAAGTTAATTAAGACACCTCGTCTTCTTTCAAGTTATAGAACGTTACGGCTATCGTCTACAGTGGCATCGTCAAAACACGTCTTCTTTCCAGTTATGCAACGAACGTCTTCCGTTGCCAACGTCTTTCACCGCTGCCTACTCTGAACTGGCAACTACAGTACTTTTAACGCTAGAGGCGCTGGTTTTGGCGCGCTGTCATGACGGCACCACAATAGGAATTCGGCAAATAAAGAAATTGCAGATTTATAGGGTTATACCAACATCGCCAAAGCTATTAAAATAAAAATTCCCCATGAGTGCTGTAAAAGTTAAAGTGGTGATCAGAAAAAATAGCCAAATGTGCGTACATATTTTTTTAAACCATGAAGAAAAAGAGTGGAGAGGAGGAGAGGGTGAGGTTTGAAAATTGGGAATGGTAAAAGAAAACGGAAAGGCAAACTGATCCCTGGCTTACTGGTGAAGGACAGGATACCCCGCTTCGAACACCCAATGTGAGTGGAATACCCCCCTGGATGAAGCACTGAATTACCCAAATACTTGTGAGTAAGCAAAAACCCGACTTGCCACCAAGAGATGAAAACACCCACTAAAAGACCATCGCTCCACGTTCTAACCCCTTGAACTATCCAGTAGGATGGAACAAAAATGACCTTAAAAATTGTTTTGTAGATTTTAGTTTGATAATAGTGAAGTAAAGTTGCCTTTTAGGTTCAAAAAGAATTTTTTAAAAATTTGTTTGAAATAAACCAACATTTTGTGTTGCCACAAAGAGCTTAAAGTTTGTAGAAATTGACAAATTTTAAAATGGGCCTTTAAAAGGTTTGTTTA
Source organism: Argiope aurantia (assembly GCA_026543865.1). Lineage (NCBI taxonomy): Eukaryota > Metazoa > Arthropoda > Arachnida > Araneae > Araneidae > Argiope > Argiope aurantia. The sequence continues at coordinate 25,011 of JAPMOR010050230.1, read as the reverse complement.
GATTTTAGTTTGATAAGAGTGGGGGAAAGTCGGTTGGAATACTACAATCATCTTGAGGTACCGCAAAGAGCTTAAAGTTTGCAAAAAAAAGATTATAAACATTGATAAAATATGTTTAATGAATTTTTAATGCTATAATATTACAAAGGATGATTTTAATGTATATAAAGATATTGCAAATGGAAAAATTAGTTGCAAAATACAATAACAGTAATAAAACATTTATTAAAGTAGAATTTAGATGTTTCTTACTTCTTTATCCTTAAAGATTACAAATGTTGCAGCTGCAAAATGTTTTTCTCTACTTCATTGTCCCGTTAAACCGTTTTCGGTATTAAATTTTGGCATATTCACACATGAGGCTTTTATGTATCCTTGTTTTGCGATTAAGCCATAGATATTTTGAGCTGATTCGTTCTCCAGTTTTGCAGCTCTTTACACTGTTGGCGTGTGACAAGTAAGCCTGGTAAAGTCTATAACTGGGTACACTATTCTGTCTTATCTGTTTTAAATTCCTCTCGTATAAAGTCTTTGAAAGAGTCAAAGAAAATGGGTTTTAACAAAGGGGGGGGGGGAGGGGTAATTCAATTACGTCATTTTGAAGCCATTAGATCATGTCGATATAATTGTTTGCATTGAAGTTTATCTTTGGAACTTCCTGACTCCATCTCTATTTCCTGTTCTTGCTTTTAAAACACATTGTAAACTAAGTTCTCTTCGAATTTTGTGTTCATCACTTAGCACGGACAAAAGTATATTTTCTGGAGCAGCCATGTACCTATTTCTAAGACAAATCAGGTATATAACGTTCTTGGGATCATCAGAGAGAGCGTGAATATGAGATAAGGTTAGCGGATGATTGGAACCGTAAGTATATGAAAGTATTATTTTAATATTAAACCATACAAGCACATACACTTTAATAATGTAATTAACCAGAGTCTTAAGATATATTTGAAGTATATGTTTACTTTACTTCTTTCTGTAAAAAACAATGTTTTTCTTCTGCACTGTAATTGTCACCAGTAACCGTTTCTGACACAATTTTGTTCATTTGTCCGTATTTTTTGTCCGTTCTTTATTAAACGTACCTATTCTCTGTAGTTCTTTACTTTTCTTGTTTCTTTCCTCCTCAAAGCACTCGTGATAGCTTTATCAGTATTATCTATAACTATAACCCTCTTCCTGCTAGAGCATTGATCGCTTAGAAACTCTTGTTCCAAAACTGACGCTTTTTTCATATATACAAGTAGTAAAGTGTACACACTTACACGCAGCGATATCAAATACACTTTTAGATTCTTCTCTAAATTTTTGAGGTTGGAATCAAACTGATTTCATTCTTTTCTGTTTTTAGACGTAAATAAATTCTTGTAATTACCATAATAAGCTTTTATCACCTTAAAATTCTTTTGCTAGAAATAATGGGAACAGAAACTCTTGACCATATTTGTTTTATTTTGGAAATTAAAGTGCCACATAATTCATTTACAGAAGGATCCTTCTCTGAAGCAATTTTGAGGTTATGTCTAATATAAAATAGCACTTCATAACTGATTCATAAATAGGCCGTCCAATATCAAGCAAATCACTAAATTTCCCAAAAATAGGATAATCCGACATTTGTTTTGTCTTCAGTAATTTTGTCTGAGCCAATTTTACTCACAATGAAGCATACGAACTATCAAATCAGTTACGTTAATCAATTACACAATAGACGGAGCGGAAAAGCCAACTCATTTGAACTCGCTAAAGCTATTGACTTGACACCACATCTGAGCTCATCACTACACACAGACAAATCTCCGCCTTTCCTCAATGACATCAGCTCATGAGATAATTCAGCGTCATGTTTGCCATACCAATGCAATAATAAAACTGTTTTTATATTCTATTCACATTATAACGTCTATATAAAAGATTTATTTCATAATAAAGGACCGACAAATGTCTTTGAAAAAGTTCCAAAAAGTGTGTTTTTATGAAACTTTAACGTCCTTGCGGCACCGTAAGTTGTACTCCAATATCATATTTTTCATTTATCTTAACTTCTCCAAAAGACAAATTTTCGACGCTATTGCAAATTAAAAATTAAAAGTTCTTTTTTCTTTCCACCTTTCTTTCCAGTGTTGAATTCATAGTAAGATGCAACCAGGAATGTCCCAGCGATATAGCTTCATGAAAAGTTTCTTTTAAGTAATGCAAATTTCGATGAATTTCAACTCAACTAACGTATATTCTGACTGAAGGAGTTTTTTTATTTATCTAATTTTTGCTCTAAGGATATTTTTTGGATGTTATAAAAATATAATTAATTACTTAAATATATAATATAATATAATAACTTAAATATATAATATAATATAATAACTTAAATAAAAATATAATTAATTACTTAAATTTAAAACAGGAAAAGAGAATACATATGCATGAACTTTATTTTTTATATTTGTAATGAACTAAAAAAGGATTCATCTGTAACTTATTTTAGTATCTCTTTGATATTTTGATCTGTGGTATTCGGTCAATTTTGTAGCCTCATTTTACAAAGGAATTATTTTCTTAGTCACATTTGCTAATTTAGTTTATTAATTATAATTATTTTATTATATATTTTAACCAATCTTTTTAAATGTAAATAAAAGTTAGCCTTATCATAAGTTGTTCTCGTCATTTATTTCCAATCATAATAGAGTCTCATTGCAATATTCCATACCGGATCCCTTGCTTGCGAACCTGGTCATTTTTATATATCTAATTAATTTTATTTTTAGAAAAATGCAATGATATTTACAATTATTGTGTAGCATTATTTACTTGCGTCAGAATTTGAGAAATTTTCTAATTAAGCATATTTTTCTAATTAAGTATTAACTAAAAAAAACAAAACGGAACGTCACAATTCAAACGTTGATCAGCATTTAAATGGAGAAATACTTTGGATATATCACTAGATTGTGTGGTGAATATTCTTTCCTTTGACTTTATAATCTTGAAAAATATTTATTTGTGTATTACGCATTATTATTCTGACAAAACGCATATGCAAATAAATGTCAACTGTTTTGCATCCAGATGATTATTATTATGCCGTTCTTCTTAAATTTGTATTCTGTAAGTCAAAAATCTTTTGTCATGTAAATCACCTCATAAATCGAAATTGTAAAAAAAATTTCAATACAACAGTTTAAAGCAAATATGAAAGAAAAATTCTCTGTGATAGAAAATGCTGATTCTCTTCCCTAAACCTGGATTTCTTCCGTGTAAAATATATCTGAATGATACATTTTCTTCACATGAGTTCCGAATATACCATGCCACAGAGTCTGTTTTTTGCACACTGGTATCTTGGGAAATATATATTTTATAAAGATTTGTTAGACACAATTCGAAATAAGACTTATGTTTTTCTTTTGTCAAATGTATTATTAATCATTCTCTCCCAAGTGTTTCAATTGTTAAGTTACATCATGTCACTTTTTGTTTTAGTACGATTATCATTTTATCCATATTCTTCACATTGGGTCAAACGTCAAGTCAAATGAACGTTTTCTTTCATGCGGTCTGATAGACAAATTGCAGTTTTAGGAGAATGTTTAAACAAGGAAAGTTTTTTTTTTAAATACTTGCAATTTATTAGAGAAATACTTTCAAAACTTTATGTAAGTATTCAATAGTTAAAGGTAATTGTAGATTTATTAACTACGCATGCTTTGTTTTCTTAACTGCAAGAATAGTAAAAAGGCAGCTCATCTTCTCCGCAACAACAAATATTGCATATCTTAAATGCTGTTTGTAAAAAATTCCTTTTAAAGCTCGCCTGCTAGTAATTGTTGACTTTACAAAGATTCAATTTTTCAAGGATACTCTAAATTTCTAAATATAATTAAGACAAAAACTTAAGGTTTACTTACGAAAACGCCTGAAGCCTTTGTATCCACCATTGTTTCATCAGATAATCAGAATGAAGGAATCAGCAATATTGTAAAAAGTAAAATCAAGGTCGTAAGATTAAACTTTTTAGCATTAATCCTACGATATTTCCGAATGATTCAAACAAGTTTTTCTCATTCAATTCATCATCATTAAGCTAAAACTTTCTGATAAATCTATTCATGAAATGCTATTATAAACAACCAATGAGTGCATGTATGTAAACATCAAAGTTTTCTGGCACAAATTATAAATTCATAAGGAAAATTTTTTCAAACCAATTATACTCTCTAGCTTTTTCGCCATTTTATTTTTCGAAATTAATTAATTAATTCTTTCAAGAATAATTTAGAAACACAAACTTATGATTTGTTTGAAGACAATTATACTCCAAGACCAATGGCTTATTAATTAGATTACAAAATGTTACTCGGTTGGGTTGAAGATCTTCTTTACTCTCATCTCCAACAAAGCAGCGTTTTTTATGAATTTGCCATATTTTGATAAATGAAGCCGCATGTTTTGCCTTGCTTCCTACAGTAGGTGAGACTGTTTCACAAAGATATCAAGCAATTACTAGTGCATATACTATTTTTATGGCCATCTTTTTTACGTAGGATGATTCATGAGGTTCTGATGCAACAATAAAAAGCAAGGAATATTTAAGAATTTTTATTTTACCTACGTAAACTATTTGAATGATTGTTTATATGTCCTACTTGAAAAAAATACAACTGTTTTTCCAACTAATTGAAAAGTGTACTTGCCATAGTATGGTAAAGACACTATATTATGATTCTTTCAAGAATAATTTAGACATAATTTCTATTCTGTCGAAGAGTGAGTCTCTTTCCGTGATGTTACAAGCGATTCCCAACGCCAGTTGATTTGGAGAGAGGTCGGGACACGGTTTCATCCCAGTAACATCACGGAAAGAGACCGTTTCGGTGGTCCTGGAGTTGTCGTCTTGGGAGGCATTATAATGAACGGGCTGACTGAGCTCCACGTTTTCGACAGAGGTTCTGTAACTGGAGATCGCTATTGTCAGGAGTTGATCCTTCCCCATATGTGTCTGTTCCGAGGTGCCATTGGATCAGACTTCGTTTTTATGGATGACAATGCACGGCCACACAGGACTCATGCTGTTGAGGAGCTCCTGGAAAGTGAAGATATCACTCGAATGGATTGGCCAGCGTGCTCCCCTGATTAAATGTATGCATTGTATTTCTGCACAACTATGCTTTCGTCATTCTTTCAGAACAAAATACTGTATCTCATTTCTGAGTTTCATGTCTTTCAGATGATTTCTCGCGAAGTTATGGCAAAAAACATACCTGTTGCTTAAGTTTTGCACACCAGTGTATAAATCGTTGGCTTGGATTCAAAATTGCCTTAGTTTTAAAATGAAATTTTTAGACATTACTAAATGTTTAAAATGTTTAATACTAGCACTAATTCGCTGACAAGTATGGAGACTTTAAAATGGCGTCCTATTCTATTAGAATTTCTTCTCTTTTTATTAAATTTAATAAAGTTTAACAACTCGTGCCTTTTAGTTTAACAACTCTTATTCCTTTTTTTTCTATCATCGTCTTGAAATTAGAATTGAAAGTAATTAATATATAAAAATGGGTTTCATCTTAAATACATTGAATATCATGTTTATGTCTCCTTATCTCTCCACACATACTGCAAAACGAGTGAAATTTGGAGAAGGGTTTATTTGCCAGAAGAATGTTAACAACATCAAATTCCATCTGTTAGAATATTCTTCACGTTGCCATAAGCAACGCTATTTGCATGCATGCCATTTCTTCTGCAAAAATTCGGCGAATTTTATTTCTGCACGACATCTGCTCTGGAAGTGTCTTCAAAAAACAGCCATCAATACAATTTCGACATACTATTAAACAGAATTGAAACTTCTTAAGTAGAGAAAGTTATCTTGTGCAATTTGTTACTTGAAGTAAATGTGTTAATCGAAATGTGTATATTATTATTTCGTTCCGAGATCTCTAATTTAGATGTTATTCATTGTAGAAACCTGATTTTATATTAATTTTAGTTTCTTACTTTTTTTACCAGCATTGATATTATCTAAATTAATAATTAAAAAGACAATTTTCTAAATATTCTCTTTTGGAGATACTTTATTATTTTATGCCATGCATTTTATTTTGAGATTTAATATAGGTACCTGAGAGACATTATTAAAGATATGCTTTCATAAATTTCTGCATGAATTACTTAATTAACAAATATTTTTATCATCCTAATCTGAAGATTTTTTTTTTTACTTTGTAAAAAAAAGTCTTTATAATCTTAATTTATAATAATCTTATGAACATCAGATTTTTCTGAATAACACATTTTTTTTAAAAAAATTGAGCATATTAATTATGCAATTTCAAAAGCGCCGATATACCCATGTCATCAAATTTAAACTCTAGAAGAGAAACTTAATTGGTTTATTTAGATTTTTAATATAAAACCATGCGTTAAACTAAACGAGTAAATATTAAATATTAATTATCAGAAACTTCAAACTGAAGCTTCTGATATATTTTTATTCTTTACTTGCATATCTGTTAGGAATTGAACAGGATTCTTTATAATAGGCCTCTTTTCACCAGAAAAAAAATAATTTCTGAAATTGTTTAGCTATGTATTTATAAACTTATTTTACTTAAAAAGGAAAATATCTGGTCATATGAATTTACATATAATCATTACGTTGATATTGTAGAAATGTAATAAATTTTGAATAAAACTAGCTGAAGAAAAATCTATCAATCTGTCCATTCTTGAAAAAAAACCAAAATACATCGACTGAAATGGGTGAATTCTGGCATCAATGAGGTACAACTGTATAAAACTCAGTCCGGATTTCTTTAGATATCAGCTATCTGTAAGGTTGTTTTTTTTAACAGAAAAGCAACATTTGTTTGATAAATAACTTATAGTATATGATATTTTTTTCATAACTATATATATATACCAAAGCTGTAAAGATGTCCAAACGTTATAAATTAAAACTGCCAAAAAGTTAATAATTTATCTGTAATTTGAATTACCACAATAGCTCAAAAACGCAGGGAACGGGATAAATCAGTAGGTAATTATCCAGTTGTAGCTCCAAAATTGAATTTTCTGAATACTAAAATTTACTACGCTTATTCAACTCCTTTTATTACATTACAGAGCAAAGCAGCAAATGCATCTTGTTGCCCTTGAGTAAGAGAAAGCGGCGCATTCCTGTTAGTGCTAATGGTAATGAGCAAAATATTTATATCTAAATAATCCAAGTATGAATCATATTCGACATGAAGATACGTTGGGCCGTTAATTGTTAATCAGATGGGTGGAGTCACTGATGAATATTTTTCATGTTACGAAACTTAAAATTTCACTTTGTTACTTCAATTTTTTTGTTGAATTATATGAAAACGTAGAAAAGATTTTTCAGAGAGAAAAATATCCCAATGGCATTCAAACTTGATAAAATAAAATAAAATTCTTCTCCTTGATATTGTCGGTATCTTTATTTGGTTCGTTCTAAAATGCACCCATTGTCCAAGTATACATATAAAACTGACAGACAGCTTTCATGTCAAATTTGTTGCCCCATTAAATTTCGGCGGTTTCAGGTTCGAGACCCAATTCCTCTGAAGAAACGTGGTAACAAGGGATCTGGTGCACGTTAAATCCGTCGAGGACAAACATCCCCCCTCGGTTGGTGTGGAAGTTTGGAGAGGGGGTGCCAGCTCAGACGTTTTTCTCGTCATCTCACCGAGGTTGAAAATTGTGAAGTTCATCCCAAAATAGCCCTAGTGATGCTTTAAAATGGGACGTTAATATAACTAAACTACAGAATTTTTGTCGATTTGGAGGAGATTGGAAAGTGTACAATTAAGGAAAAAACTTTCATGTATGTATATCAAAGTTCCCGATATACGTTCGAGTAAGAAAATTTTTGTTAAAAGATACCTTAATTAAGAGGGTAAATTGGTACACAAATCAAATTACTATCCCTATAAATTTGAATTCAATCGGCACTTGAATGTTTAGGAAAGAAACGAAAACGAGAAGGCGTTCTAATATCTTTTTTTTTTTTTTTTTTTTTACTTCCTCTGGAAAAACAGAATAACCAAAAAAAGGTCGACGACTTGATATAGTTGATTCTCTTTTGTCACAAATTCCAAATGGACTTCTGAATTTGAAATCCTTCAAGAATTTGATGCATGATTCTTAAAAAATTGTCTTTTCAATAAGGATTTTGAAAAAGGCAACTTTGTAGATAACAGCTGAAATCTGGCTTACCACGTTTAGAAAACATTTTTCTAAATTTTTGTTTTTAATGGAATTTTTGAAAATAGTTTTTGTAAGTATTTGGTGTTTTTATAATACAAAAGATGATGATCTAGTGATGCACATCAAAACAAAACGTATCCAGTAAGCAAGTAGCTACAACTGTCAAACTCAAATTGTTTTGTGAATTTTCCCAGGCATCATAGTGCGTAACTTTTAAAAATAGATTTTAATTAAAGGAAAAAAATTATTAATTAAGTTATTAGGTTTTTTTTTTTTTTTTTTTTTTTTTTTTTTTTTTTTTTTTTTTTTTTTATTTTTTTTTTTTTTTTTATTTTTTTTTTTTTTTTTTTTTTTTTTTTTTTTTTTTTTTTTTTTTTTTGTATTTTCTGAAACATTTTCTAAAATGAATACATTTACTCTTGATAAGAAGTACTTTTGTGCATTCGAAGTTCATTTTACTTTTTTTCTTCGTTTTTTATTTCTAAGTATGTACAGAGAAATTGCTATAATCATCAAAATAATTTTTTAGTGACTTCACTAAATAATGAATTTATTTATTTAAAAAATAAACCGTTTTGGAAATATGATTATTTATATGTTAGGTTTTACGAAATCCCCAGACCATAGAACTGACCACTTAAGCATATGTCACAACTTCATTTAGCTGCTTACATTTTGAATTATGTCAGAACTGCGTTCAGCGAGTTAGTGTTCCTAGATAAAAAAGATGAGCTCTGATATTGTGTTCTATGTGATTTAAGTGAAATCGGATTTCTTTATTCTAGATGACACTTTATAACTGCTGTCGAAAGAAGAAATGGCTGTCGTGAAATGTTGCCAAATCCCACAGTCTACTATGTTCACTGGATGAGGTGTGCTATCAAGTCTTGGCACCTGCAGTTTATCTCATGGGCATGGACCAAATTCTCTCCTATTCTACAGTGACAGAAATTCAACGGAATAGCTCCGCTGTTTGCGAAACAATAATTTCTCGGAATCAGGCCAGCTTGTCGTATATCGAGAACACTGAAATCACCGCCTCTTCACATGAAAAGATTCAAATGGGTTCTAATAGTTTCCAAACTCCTGTTCTTTACATTACAGCGTTATGATATGGACTACACATTGCTAATAAGATTTGAAGATGCATACAATCCATTTTGTTTTATTTAATGTTGTATGGTTCATTCCATAAAGATAATAAAAGAAATTTTAAATAAAAACAAGATTTATATGCAACAGAGGCTGCATTCTTTAAATCAAAAAGAAGACAAACAATTTTTCTGTATGATTTGATACTAAAGTGTAGTAATTAAAATTTTATCATGCTTGAAAAATACAATTCAAAATGAAAAAAAAACACATTAAAAATATTTAGCCTAAGATAAAATTTAATTATCCTTGCGATTAATTAATTATCTAAGAAATAAACGCGGACGAAAGTTTATCCTTTGTTTCTGGAATAAAAATATCAAATTTTTAATGAATTCTTTTCAAAAAATAACTTCAAATAATTTATTTTAATTAAAAATTAAAATTTCTTTATCTATACTTGAGATAAGATTTTATTACAAGCATAATGACAATAGTGTCGAGTTGGTCTTAGCGAAACGTTTAATAAAGAGAATAAATTCAAAATTTATTATTATTATTACGTAATCTCTTTTTTTTCCTCGGACTGTTAGTAATTAAATGGAAGAAAAATGTTCATAAGAGAAAAATAAGATGATTTTATAAAAATAACAATTTTAGGTATTATTTGGTAAAATCTGATGTTCTTTGGAATCTTTACATGTAAAAATTTTTTATCTCGGTTTTTTTAAATTTTTTAACTAATTTCAAGCATTTATGTTTAAAATTTAATACATATTTGCAGAAAGTGATACATGTTTTGAATTAAGAGCGTTTAAAGAATAGTTTAGAAGAAATATTGCAGCGAAATAGAAGTTTTTTTTTTTTTTTTTTTTGTATTTTGCAATAAATTTTGTTGCTCAGTGAAAATTGCAATAATTAATTTTTTTTGATTTGCAGCATTTATAGTTTATTCAATGCAATAATTAATAACAATAAGTCATCATCAACTAAATATCATTGTAGAGAAATATATACGTACCTTTTTTTTTCTTTAAAAGTGACCTTTTGGATAAGGAAATGAATAGACAAATACGTTTTCTGTAAAAGCAACATAAGTGGATATGAAATTCATAAGCAGTCATTGAGAGGAAGCAGAAAGAAAGAAATAAAAGACACTGCAAGAACAAAGCTATTGTAACTCTTATGCTTTTAAATTCGAAGGAATAACAAGTTGATTTTAATCTTCAAATCAATTAATACTTGTGCATGCAGTGGACATTCGTGTGTTGCCAGACAAGCAATATCGACATTTGTTTTTCTTGCGTGTTGATTTATTTTATATTTTCTCTTGGTTTTTTTTATTACATTTTTATCAGTTCATAAAGTAAACAAAGATCATCCAGCTGATAGAATGAAAAGTTAACAAATCAGATTTAAAAGAAACATTAAAATAAAGAGCCTCTGAAATTTTTAGGGGAACTGAGGGATCTACCAAATTTCGCAAACATCTCATATCCCAAGTATTATTTTATTGAAATTAATCTGAATAAATGAAAAAATATACTGGTGTGCAAAACTTAAGCAACAGGTATGTTTTTTGCCATAACTTCACGAGAAATCATCTGAGAGATATGAAATTCAGAAATGACATACAGCATTTTGTTCCGAAAGAATGACGAAAGCATAGTTGCGCAGAAATAAATACAATGCTTACAGTATGGAATCGAACAAAAAAGGCTTTATTGAATTCATAGTATCGTTACACATGATTGTCTGTCCAAGAGGAAGAACAGCAAGCAGATGTTCCTTAGTATGGGATATGCCCTCCCCTTACTGCAATGGTTGCTTCGCACCGTCTGCCCATACTCAGCACCAGATTGTCCAACAGTTCTTGAGGTAAGAGTGCCCATTCCTCAATCAGCATCTGTTTAAGTTGTCGTGTGTTCCCAGGAGGATTTAATCGTGCCGCAAGGCGTCTCCCCAAAGCACCCCACACATGTTGTATCGGATTAAAATCAGGGGAGCACGCCGGCCAATCCATTCGAGTGATATCTTCACTTTCCAGGAGCTCCTCAACAGCATGAGTCCTGCGTGGCCGTGCATTGTCATCCATAAAAACGAAGTCTGATCCAATGGCACCTCGGAACAGACGCACATAGCGAAGGATCACCTCCTGACAATAGCGATCTCCAGTTACAGAACCTCTGTCGAAAACGTGGAGATCAGTCCGCCCGTTCATCATAATGCCTCCCCAGACGACAACTCCAGGACCACCGAAACGGTCTCTTTCCGTGATGTTACTGGGATGAAACCGTGGCCCGACCTCTCTCCAAATCAACTGGCGTTGGGAATCGCTCTTGGCACTAAAACGACTCTCATCTGTAAAGAGGACACGACTCCATTGATGAGATGTCCAGTTTTTATGCTTCCTGTACTACTCTAAACGGTGCCGCCGGTGGGAATCTGTCAAAGGAATGCAGCGTTGAAGATGGCGTCTGTTCCGAGGTGCCATTGGATCAGATTTCGTTTTTATGGATGACAATGCACGGCCACACAGGACTCATACTTTGAGGAGCTCCTGGAAAGTGAAGATATCACTCGAATGGATTGGCCGGCGTGCTCCCCTGATTTAAATCCGATAGAACATGTGTGGGATGGTTTGGGGAGACGCCTTGCGGCACGATTACAATCCTCCTGGGAACACCCGAGAACTTAAACAGATGCTGATTGAGGAATGGGCACTTTTACATCAAGAACTGTTGGACAATCTGGTGCTGAGTATTGGGAGACGGTGCGAAGCAACCATTGCAGTAAGGGGAGGGCATTTCCCATACTAAGGAAAATCTGCTTGCTGTTCTTCCTCTTGGACAGACAATCATGTGTAACGATGCTATGAGTTCAATAAAGCCTTTTTTTTGTTTGATTCTGTATGCATACTGTATGCATTGTATTCATTTCTGCGCAACTATGCTTTCGTCATTCTTTCAGAACAAAATGCTGTCATTTCTGAATTTCATGTCTCTCAGATGATTTCTCGTGAAGTTATGGCAAAAAACATACCTGTTGCTTAAGTTTTGCACACTAGTGTATATTGACACTAGTGTGCAAATACTAGGGTTGAAAATGAAGGTAATATAATCAATATATTCAGGTTTCTCAGTCAAGCATTCATAATCTTTAAAGATATGAAAGTATTTTATCTGTGAAAAAAATGGAATCATATGACTCAAATTTGTTTGTTGAGGGCAAAAATGAGTTTCTATCGTTTAGACTAGTTTCATCTCAGCTCACTATTGCCACAAGATTATTTTCCCTGTCGTCTATTCTTCTTGTGATTTTACCCTTCTATTTAGACAAAATCCTTTTCTATTTCCATTATTGCGTATGATCTTTTTCCGTTTCCCGTAAAGAAAAACTTTCCTTATGAGTCAGTTTTATTCAATATGAATAATTCTTCATTAAAAGAAAACTTTGAAATATATCACTTTTAAATATTGTCAAATCCAAATTTCTTTCTTTCGTACGCCTTCAAATTGATTAATAAGGTTTCATGATTGCAGTTTGGTCCTGGATTAATTTAATAATTTTTATCCATAGATTTTAGTAAGTAAATTAGGAACATTGATTAGAATCGTTTTAGATGAAATTATAGCTTGCATACTATTGAGTATTCAGTCAGATTGAGAAAATTGCGTCTTATCTGTAAAGGTGAATTATACCCAAAATGATTTCTTCGTATTCTAAGCTTACTTCTAATACTGTCTTCAAACACCTCATTAGAAATTATGATGTATTTTACTCTAAACAAACTATTTTTTCCTACCAGTTTATTATATTTAATTTAATCATAACATCTGTTAGAAAAAGCTTCAGTGTTGATGAGGAACGTTCTGCTATTTGATGCATTCCAGAAACGTATAGGAACAAAGGATAATTAAAAAAATAGGAGAATATCCGCGGAATTTGAAAGAATATCTGTGATTTTGGGAAATATTCATGGTGAACTGGGAAATATCCGTGAAATTCACAAACAAAATATTCAACAGAATCTCAACTGTTATAATAAATGAACCATATCCACGTTGAATTTTTGATGCATTTATATGTATATGATCAAACATTAACTACTCGACCCTCCCTAAGGCACACCGATAAAATCTGAAAGACTTGACCTCAGCGACAGCATTAGTGGGAATTAAGATTGAGTCTTAAAGGCCGTCACCGACTACGGTACGACCCTTCTAGTGAAATGCACGTCCCATCATCGGTAGGGGATAATCGACCCTACCTCATTTCTGTACTCACCCAAAATGGCGAGAACCAACCACCATACCAGAAGCTTCTCATCCTCATATCAATTTTTTTTAACAAAAGTGTCTTAAGAACAATCAGTTTGCTATAAGTATTCTGTAATAGATTGTAATAATTTTTAGACTCGGGAGCGAGTGAGAATATAATGTTGCTTTGAGAAGGATTTTAAATTCTTCTTCTACATTGCAAATAAGATTCGAAGCTATAACTTTAAAAAAATATTTTTTAAAAAAATAAAAAAAAAATATTTTTATTGTTTAAAAAATATTTTTATTCATTTTGTCATCAAAGAAAGCAAACATTTTAAGCATTGGAATGGTAAAATTAGAAAAAAATTGTTAAAATAAGTAACGTTGCGAATGCATTTTAAAATACGTCTGTTAAAGAAACAAGTTGAATTGAAATTAATCATTTAATTCCAATCTTTTTAAACGTTCTTTGTTTGGGAAACTGGTTGATTTTCGCTTTATATAAATAAAGGAGAAATCCGGTTTCACACAATACCTAGGTAGTATTATTTCTCGTTCTGAAAATTTATAAATCCTAAAGATTTCAAATTATTAAGCTAAGAGGTCAGTCACAAAAAAATATCGCACATAAAAATAAAACAATTAAAAGTTTTATTGGCTTGACATGAAAATGTAAATGTTTCCGAGACGAAGTTAATTAAACGCTTTCACAAGAAAAAATCTTATTTGAAGGAACCAACGTTTCATTAATTATTTGTCTATATCAGATAATATAAAGTTCATCAGTAATAAAAACTAATGCTTCAAAATTAAAAGTCATCGTCAAATTACAGATAAATTCTTCCATAAAATATTTAAACACATGGCAATTCCCAATCCATTTAAAAAGACAACACACTCGCCAACATCTAAATATGCTGCCAGCAGAAATAAGAAAAATCTGTTAGCTACATTGTTAAAAATAAAAAAATATATAAATAAAAATTCATTTCAGCTATCTAAATCTTTTCTTTTCTGGCCACAAAAAGCTTATTAAAAGATATAATGAAGCACAGGGTCTCAATATATTACTGGAGGGAAAGAAACATAATGGACGGATTTTTTTAACGGTCTGTTTAATTACAAGTGATATAGTGGCATTTAAATGAGGCTAAAGGTAGCAATTAATGCCCAAAAATCAGTCTGCAGGAAACAATTTAAAGAGAAACTATTCGTGTTCTTCGAACGCTGTAGAAAATGCCTTTTGCTAATTGCTATTCGATTTTTTTTTCCACTCATCAGATAGTTAAAAATGAAATTAAAAGTGAAGACATGAAGAAAGAAAAAAAATTAGTATTTCTGAATTTCTGCATTCGAATTTTATTCTCTTTTTATCTTTTTTTTTTTTCAAATGATATTGGTTTTCTTATCAAAACATTCAATTCCAAATATAAGAGGATGTAACAGCAAAAGAAATATTGAGCATAGTTTTATTTTTAAACTATAATTTATATTCATTTAATAATGCCAACTGTATGGAATACATATATATATATATATATATTCGGCCAATTACTACGGAATACAATTTCATAAGGGAATTGTATCAGAAATTTGTAGAAAGAGATAAGCGATAAAAAAAATCGAAGTATTCGCAATGTGAAAAAAAATTCTGATACTCATTCATATTTTAC
>JAPMOR010050225.1:0-17404 GCA_026543865.1 Argiope aurantia | reverse complement strand
GGTGGGCTACCATCGTTCCTCGCCCCCCTCCCACCTTTTCGCAATCCCTGCAGAGGAAACTTGGTGACCAGCATTAAACACTGTGATGGAAACTTGGTGGGATATCAATTAATATTAATTTTATAATATGTTTTGGTGTATTTTTTAAAAATTCTTTACAGAATTTTCAATATTTAAAAGAAAACGTTTTTTCATTTCTTCACATTTCTATGATAGTCCCGTTTCAGTGTTTTTCGTCTTTAAAAAATGCTTAAGCTTATTGGTTGAATTTGCTGGATTAGTTCAGAACAGAGTAATAGAGTGATATTCATTGCCGAATATTTGATCGAATAAGAGAAGAGGGGTTTAAGTATTTAGCTTCAATTTTGGGGGGCTAAAGTAAAAGGAATAGTTAAAAATTGTACATTTAAACACCGTAGTAGAAAACTCAAATTTAATTTCTTGAAATAAATTCGTATTCATACATTTCTTGAATATACTTTTCTAGGTTCTTTAAAATTAATTTATAAATATTTGTTGTGACAATATATCTATTTTATTTCAAATAAAACTATTATTACAATAACTTTATTTTAAACAAAATGAGCCACTAATTCGGAAAGAAAAGTTTAATTAGAACAGTTACAGTTATTAAGAATGCTTATAAAGTAAACCTAAAAACATCAAAATAATTTCAAGAAGAAATAAGTAAATTTTAAAAGAAATGTACATATATAAAGTTGTTATTATTGTTGTTTTCAGTTTGAGTGAAATTGGGGTAGTTTCTATAAGTATACATTGGACGAAAAGAAATAGTCGGTAAAATTCTTAATTTATCTTTTTAATTAATTTTAAAGCATTTATCTTTGTGCAGTACAGCACAATTATTAAAAATACATACGTATAGTGATTGATGTATAGATATCTTTGAATTTATAATTTTCATATTAAAATTTTCCTTTAGCAATAATAGCTTTTATTTAAACTTTTAATTTTTTATTAAATGGTTTTTATTTTATTTCATGTCTTCCCCACCGATATCCTGGACCGAACACAGCGGTCTGTTTTGGATGGTCAATACAAAAACTTATACCGATTAATTTGCAGTTTATGAATTTGTTGCATTTTCGATATTTTTCACGACAATTCGAATGAACTAAGGGAGAGCTTTTGAAGTAATTGAAAGATATTTCACTTTAAAAACTGATTTAAATTCATCCATTTTATCTTTTTAAAATTAATTCAGTTTAAAGCAATAAGAGTGTAGTCAATTTTAAGAGCGAATACTTTAATGTAAGATATTTTAATGAATTAATGTAATATAAAAAAGATAATCAACGAAATTGAATCTAACGAAAAAATTCTAGTATTTCTTTAATCAAATAAGAAAAATTTTTAATTTTTATGATAAAATCTATAGTATTTTTTCTAACAAAATAAAATAATCATTTAATACTGTTAAAAATAATTTTGTATAAACCGTAGGAATGTAAGGCCAAAATTAATTATCATATGGTTTACTTTCTTTTTAGCTATTTAAAATATTCATCAATTTTTTTTAATTCATATGATTTTCGAAGAAAATTGTTCAAGTTATAAATAATTCAGGATACCAAGCTTCCTCTGCAAAAAGCTATCTATTCCTTGTATTTCTCTTTGGTAAATAACACTCTGTAAGTTGACTTTGTATTTTGAAAATACAAAGTCACCTAAAAAACTGTTCACCCACCGCACCCGTGCTAGTGATGCATTCAAATATTATGCATAACGCGTTCTCTATCCTTAACCTTATTTTTTTTTTTTTTTTTTTTTTTTTTGAAAGAGCGTCAGTCAGTTTATTGAAACTTCCGGGATATTTACTTGAAATAGTTCATGAGAATCTTGACTATGCTGATATTTTATGCCGATGACATTTTGGCCCTGCTGATGTTTTATGCTGATGACATTTTGGCCCTGCTGATGTTTTATGCGGATGACATTTTGATCTTGCTGATGTTTTATGCTGATGACATTTTGGCCCTGCTGATGTTTTATGCTGATGACATTTGGAACTGCTAATGTAAAATGCTCATGACATTTTGGTCTCTCTGATGTTTTATGCTGATGGCATTTTGGCTTTGCTGAGAGTGGTATCTAAAAGTGGCATTGGCAAAAGGATGTCAAGCTGCAGATGGCACTATTATTAAATGATGCAAAGCAGCTAGAGAAGAAAAGGAGAAGAAACAGAGGAAGCAGCACAAGATTTCAATTAATTCTACGAGCAGACTTCTTAGAACATGAGGAAGCAAGAAAGAGTTGAAGAAATGGAAGCAGAATTCTAGAAGAAAGAAACCAATTGGAGACGAAGAGCAGCTGGAGCATGAGGAAAAAGTGAAACGACGGCAGCAGAATTGGATCAAGAAATAAAACATTTGGATTCGAAGAGCATTCAGAAGAATAGGAGACATGAAGTGAAGCAATGGACGGGATAAAAAAAATTAATAATAAATAAATAAAATAAAATAAATAAATAATAAAATATAATAAAATAAATTAATAAAATTAAAGTGGAAAAACTAACTGATCAAGACTTAATATTGTGGAAGAGAAATCCGAGTTTGGAGAAAAGGAAGCAAAAATGAAAAGAAAAGGCATGAACTAAGCAACAGTAGTAAAGATAGCAATGTTGGAGGAAAATGAAAAAGCAAATTAAATAAATAAGTAAAGATGGAACTGCAAATTTGAACGAGTAACGTGAAGTGAAATGATTAGTTGAAATATCTGGATCTGGTTGAAAGTATTGATGCATGGGATGGAGAGGAGTCTGAAATTTTCAAATAAGATTTGTTAATAAAAATAACGAATAAAAATACTTTGAAAATTATCATAAGTTAAAATCTGAGAGTTCTTACTGGCTGAATATGCTAATACTACTTAACAGCTAAGGATAAAAATACTGAAATGCTAAATATACTTAAATCTACAGTCTGAATATACTAAATTTTGTTGTTTCTTTTTCTCGCCGAATGAGTTTGCTGCAATAATATGTAAAAGTCATCTAGTACCAGAAAGCAATGCAGCAATACAATTTTGAAACTTATAATCTAAACTTAAATTCTACATTACTAATAATATAAATAAATAATAAAAAAAGATTTTGGCCTGATGTTTAAATCCACTCGTTGGTAGGCATCTTTCCTGTAAAAGAAATGAAAACCAAAATTATTTTTGTTCGAAATGTAAAGAGATAATTTGTTTTAGAACACAAATTGTTTTTTAGGTAATTTGAATTTCATGCCGGAAAAAAATATACTTGAAGGGACATTTTCCATTAATGTATTAGAAAAGTGTCGATGAATGAAAATCAATAAGGGAGAAAGGGGTGAATCCGTGCAATGAGCGATTCCGCTCACACATTGTTTTCTGTAATAAAATGAGCGGCAAATGAACCAACTTTCAATACAGCATAAGGATTATGTTTTCGAATAATCCTTTCCACCTTCTAATTGCTCGATTTTATTGCATCTTTCTCGTATAGGGAAAGGAATCGACGTTCTCCTTGTAATTTGAAGCCTCGAAATTTTATGGCAAGATTTATTTTGTTACCAATAAAAAAAATAACACCCCTCTACAAATATTGCAAATCATAGCACTTTTCAGAAAATGGAGCATTTTTAGAGAATTTTAACTAAAACAATGTGTGTAAGCTCTTTTAGTAGGTGCTATAAAATTTTAAGCATGTTTCATTTTTAAAAAAATCTTGAAATCAATGTAATTGAAGAGGAAACTCCAGCTTTGTTTGTCAAGTGTTTCCAAGTATCGCAGTCTTTCTCAAGGAATTTGTTTCACCATTTCGGGGGACGTGGGAAATAAATGCGAAAAGTTAAAAAATAAAATTCTGCTTAAATCTTAAGATCATTTACGTTTTTTATTCTAATCTAAACAATTTAATTCCGCAAATTTAATTACCGGAGTTACTGAGCATGATGAATGACCTGACAATCAATTCAGCATCGAGACTGATGACTAATATTGTAAAGCATCTAAAGATTTTTTTTCCTTTTCTTTTATTAAGGTTCTTACTGAAGTAATTTCAATAGTCAAATGGCACAAATAGATACAAAAATATACTTATTTATGAAATTACATATAGTCTTTACTACTTTGTATACATTTTTTTGTTTTAATTTCAATTTCTAATAAGCAAATTTCGCTGTTTAATATTACTCTTGTAGCTTAAAATGAATCTTCCTGTAGCTTAAAATGAATCGCTAGCATATGGAGGTAAGCACTTACGTTTTTTTAAACGAAGATCCGTCTTTCCCACACGCCGTCCTCCACGTCGTAGATGTAGAACACACCGGGGAAGTAGGGATCCGGCATCTGTAAGATAAATCTCGTATTAGATAATTTTATCCACGACAGCAGCAATAATTTTAATTTAATTTGACCTATACATACAAATCATCACTTCATATTCATATCTAGTTCGTACTTTCTATAAAAGTTGAGCATGTATATTTTTTGTGAATTATTAAACAATCGTAGAATTTGGTGCATCAAAATCAAATGGTTTTATGCTCTCTTTTCGTTCTCAACATTTTATTTCATGTATTCTATATCTTTCCTATAAAATCGAATATTAGCTGTATAAGGAGAATTTGTATTACATATTTTGAAATTAAAGTAAAATGACATTTTGAAATTAACATAAAGAAGCACTATGCGAAGTTTTATGTTTTCTTTCTTTGATATAGCTCGAAACACTTTTACTTGTTGAAAATTAGAGTTGTGACTGACACGTGATGCATTTAGTTCTAATTCCATTTCTCTAATATATGAACTCTTTCGAGTCCAGAGAGTTTCTTCTCGAAAGGCCTCTGCAGAAAATGGACGCTGTGCGCGCAAATGTGATATACTTGAAAGTAACGAAACAAAATGAGGTCTATTTGCACTGACAAATCAGACCAAACAAAATATTTGCCATATTTGACATTCTTATAAGAATACATCCCAATTAAGTGATGTATCGAACCTCGGTATTTCAGAAAGTCATTGAAAACTCAAAATTAAGTATTCGCTGTATTGTTCGCAGTACGAAGTTAGCTCATATGTATTTTGCCGTCCTACGGTACTCTTACTTGCGTTTCAAAATGCTTTGTTATCATTGTAAACAACTACTGATCTGAATAACACCGTTCATTTTTATATTCAAGCTTATGGTTCGTGCCTCCAATGTAAAATGACACTTTGAAAAAACTTTTTTTTGTTATAAATATGTATTGATAATTATAGTTCTCAAGAACACTGTTTATAACTGGAAAGCGAGTGTTCTCGTTCTGTCTTATTCAATGGTGATGCTGGAAAGAATCTATGTAATATAAATACTGAATTATGCATGCAAGAAGGAAAATAAACTTACTCCGAATAGAAATCGCGAAACGTAAAACATTCAATTATATAGGAAAAACGATAAATACCTGATTCCCCGCTATGCTTACTAAATGCTAAACGCATCTGGAAGACATAACACTGGAAGAAGAAGACTTACAGAAGAAAGCATTATCAAATCAAAAGCATGAAGATCATTATGATCACATAAAATAATTCAATGTAATAATTAGATAATAGATTTGTAATTACTCTAATAATAGATTAGATTTCATTGTCGGTTTCAAATTTATTTTTCATTTAGGTGTTCTACAATGGAACAAACATACATAAAATGAATATACCGTTTTACACTTTTTTGTGTTTCACCAAAAGAAATGTACGATTAAGAAATGCAAAACCATACGATTAATAGTTAAGTTACTTTACATTCAAATATACAAAGTATACGTTCGTGTGGGAACCCATTACTTCTCATTATCATCTGAATGGGCAAGTATACAAAAAATGATATTAAGAAATAAATGTTTATTTAAGCATAACAATATAAAACGTACTTATCAGTCTTGGATTTATAAAGTAAATTTTTAGGAACAAAAATATTTCAAACCCGTTTTTTTAAACAAGATTATAGAAAAAACAATACAGTTAGTCAACAGTCACAAAAATATAACAGTAATTTCTTTGCAAGTCTCTATCATTATTACTTTTGCTGGTTTCGTCTCTCTTTTTTTTAACGTTTATCCACGTTCCTTTCATGAATATCTTTATGTATATGTCTACATTTAGGCAAATTAAATTAATACTGTTACGAAATTTTTACCGGGGTTCGTTCGGATAGTGGAAGTGATATGGTGTGGAGAACGCTCAATCAGCAGGTAGCAGTAGAAAAAGGAACAACGACGTTTATTTACACGAAGACACACAGGACAGCACAAAAGCAACAACTATATACAGCACAAAGACGAGCCGAGACGTGTAGCATACAACCAGAATCTACTGCAGACAGTAGCGCACAGCTCAGTTCAGCACGAGCTTGACTCCGTCGCTTCCAACTACTCCGCGCTGTCGATTCCGACTAAGACTCTAAACTGCTACTTCGACGACTCCGTCCACTCTGTGTTCGACTTCTCCGACTCTCGACTTCTGACTGACTTCGCTGCTCTCGAACTCGGACTACTCTGTCTGACAGCTGCAGCACCTTTTATAGATATCAGGAGGCGGGGCTAGAAGCGTCTCAACCAATAAGGAACATTCGAGGCGTATCTCGGTTCCTACTGGACGGATCGGGAAAATTCTCGAAGTTTCGGGTATTATCTATTTTGGCACCAAAGTCACCAACTTCGTCTCCAAGGCGCCAAATGGTCGCCAAGTTTGTCGCCAAGCTCTGGAACCTCCGACGCACCACACGGACTCCGTCCATTCAGATGACTGTAAAACTTTCATTCTGTTGATGGAACAAACTATGCTGGGAAGCCGAATTGCAGGTTTGTAACAATACTAATAATCAATAATCAGAACTTCCAAATGGAAAAGTTTTATCCATTAAATTACAAAGGAGATGCCTATAGCAGTTCCTATAATATTCAAGCTTTCCAGCAATTCTCTTATAATATTCTTGAATATTTTATTTAAATTTTATGTGTTTAAAATTAAGTTCAGTAATTGTTTACTTTTCATTAAATTAAAAATATTGTTTTCTCAGATTGTTCTATACTTAAAAAGAAATATTTTATATTCACGATTTCTGAAAATCTTATAAATATAAAATGGATATGTACTGCTTTTTATTAAAAAAAATTGAATTCTTACTTGGCGCATGAGATGCTGATTCGAGGCAAAATCAGCGAAGCTGGGCTGCTTGTAGTGTTGTTCGCGGTCCCTCCGGGTCAGCAGCCTCCGCACGCTGGACCTGTAAAACACAAGAGAAAAAGAAGCGCCAAAAGGGCATCAGTATCATCCACTACCACATGTTGGAAAGGTTGAAAGTGATTCTAAAGAAGAATATTAGTTTTGTTTTCCTGTTAGTTTAGTTTGTTCAGATATTTTAATGTGTATGTTTGAAATCAGAACCATGACCAATCAAAGAAATTATAATTCGGAACAAATTTTCTTCTCTGAGAAAAATAATTGTTTCCTCAAAAAACAAGGTTTCTATTAGATTTTTGAAAATAAAGTTTTTATATGGATTTGAATTAAAGAAGAAGCTCGTGGAGAAGAATTAGTGAAAATAATTGCAAGCTTCATTAAATATAATTACCTGAATAGATTTTAATTAAATTATTGCCGTAGAATAAAAGAATCTTTTAATAAAATTTAGGAGCAAAAATATGTTTTTAGTTTTAAATGTAACATATTCTTTTTAACTTGAAATCTCAGCTTGTGTTTTTAGTAAATGTATTGAAGTGACTTTCATAGTAAATGATTAACTGAATTGAACTCAATAAACAACAGACGTTTTCAAAGTTTGTTTCATCTATTACAATCTCAATCTGATTGCAAGTATGGCATCATTTCTCGACTAAACTAACTTTATAAAGATTTACATGTGATAAATGATCAAATTCTTCATTCTTTTAAATACATGTAATTTATTTCACAAAAAAAATTTTACGGGCTTACGGTTGGCCAAAACACTAATCAATTATGAACGATATTCGGCTAATATATCAGACAATTAAAGGGGAATAAAGTGGATTTGAAGCATGAAATATATTGTTTTAATAAAAGAGAAAAATAAACACTAAAATTTGCAATTGAACTTAAAGTATGGCAGGAGATATTTTTTACCCCTATGATCTTACGTTATTTTGAAAATTGTTAATAATTAGATTTGATAGGAAATTTTAAATAAATCTGAAACTTTTTTCGTTCAACTAAAGGTGCAACTAGAGGTGAATAGGTATACTAAAATATACAAAAGCACTAAAGATCTAACTAAATGAGTAACGATAACACCAAAAATTTATGGACTTTTAAGTTAGTGTTTGCCAATATTTAATGATTAAGATGAGATAAATTCATAAATTTAAATTTAGCCATTAAATATTTATTTTCTTATTCAATTTAAGTGTTTTAAAACGATCACATTTTAAGGTTGTCTCTGTTGCTCTATTCTAGTAAAGAAGATAACGATATTTTTCATTATTAATTTCTCAATGTAAACATAAGAATATTATAAAGCATTATTACGATTATTTTTACCACCATGTATTAATTAATACAAAACCCCGCTATTTTACAATAATGTTTTTTGAAAACAAATATGGCAGTTCTCAGAAAAATGAAGTAAATATTTCTGTTAGTTCCTTCGTCTTTGTAATGTATTATTGATTGCAATTATCTTTAAAAAAATTTCAATGTAATTTCCCACTAGATTGCACAGAAGAACCAGTAAAAATGGATCTTTGCGTGCTTGTTACATAGCAGCGCAAATAACGCTGCTATGTAACAAATAATAGTCAAATAAGGTGATAGAAAAGGCCTATTTTATAACACAACATGCTT
This sequence comes from Argiope aurantia, assembly GCA_026543865.1. Classification (NCBI taxonomy): domain Eukaryota; kingdom Metazoa; phylum Arthropoda; class Arachnida; order Araneae; family Araneidae; genus Argiope; species Argiope aurantia. The sequence continues at coordinate 8,548 of JAPMOR010050225.1, read as the reverse complement.
CTGGAAAAGCTGTTACATCGCTTCTGTCTGTTGCAATTTGAAATTATCAATATTTAAGTGATTTTAAGCTATGTGTTAAAGTCGACACACTGGATATGGGACAAGAAATTTTCCAGGTAGTAATGAAATTTGAATTTTTCAATACGGCAATTGCACAACTGTTGCTTCAGTATTGAATATCCTGTAAAGTGTTGAATATCCTTTAAAATACTTCAAGAACAGATAATCAATGACTAACAAGATACCTTAAACGAGTTAGAATTGCAGCATTTCCTAATTTTCCCGCGGATATGAATTCTAATGCAACAACCGAGTCAGAGTGTGAACTTTTCAACGGACCATCATTGATATGAGTTCTTGAAGTCGAAAGTCTGCCGATTTGATTGCATTACACAAAACACTCTACTAGACTGCTGTTGATACGAAACAAATTGCACTGGGGGATGAATTCGTTTCCATTTGTAATGAGCGGAGCACGTGTATGGTTCTGGAGACATGCATTTATGAGGTTCACATTCAAAAGGGATTATGCAACCTGTTGGGATATCTGGAATGACACGGTGAGTGCCCAATTAGTGTGATATCGAACCCAAATATATCATCCGACAAGTGATAGGCATGTGAACATTCTGTCCCTTCATTTACACTCATGGATACTGTGCATTCCGACTGATTTTGACAACTCTAATAGGAGAATTGTTACAAAGTGGTTGCAATGTTACTCTTTAGGTTAGACTTCCATAGACTATTTATAGATTCCAATGGTTGCAGGGTTAGACTTCCATTGGTCACCTGAATTCATGATGTGAATTTTTTCCAGTATACGATCAGACATTGGCATAGTCCATGCCAATTCGTTTTCTTGCACTTCTGTTGGCTATTAAAGTTCTAAACTATATTTGGTAGATATACCAGTTTTTTGCTGCTACAATGTATATATATTTAAAATGTCCTTTTGCCTTTTATAATCAATTAAAAAGATTTAACTACTTAAAAAGAAAATATTTACTTTCACCTAATAAGGAAATTATTTTTTTATATAAAAAGATGTAGCGAAATGGTTAGGAAAGACACTCTAGAGTATTATGATCGATATTTCTAAGGTGAAATATGTAGATGTTCCCTATTAAAACATACTACAATTAGATTGCCAAACATAACATAATTATAATGTTCCAATTTAATACATACCATTATTATATTAAAGAAATATATAAATATATAATTATAAAGCAAGGAATCTTACCATTATCTGCAAACGATTTGAGAAAAAGTAATTTTATGTACTTACTTGCTTGCTTCTCAGTTATAAAAAGAAGAAAAACATACAGAATATAATAAAACAGATGTTGAAGAAGTTAAAAGTGGATAAGCTATGTCGAAAACACATTTATACATTCAATTACATTTCTAAAATGACATTAAATTATGTAAATACGTTTATATATATACATAAAAAGATTTGGAAATATATATAACCATATGTCTTTTTCTGAAATATTTACAATATGTTTCGAAGGATGTAATTTTAATAAATAAAAAAGGGGGTGGGGGCAAAAGATTAAAAGGTAAGACAGAAAGAACATGTCTATTTTCTAATTTGAAGAAATATCAGTTTGGATCCAGTAGATTAATTAATCAAATGAAAACTTCATTATATAAAATGACTAGATCTTAATCCGCGCCCCTCGCAGTTTGTCAAAAGCAAAACTGCGCAGGCTACACCGATTGCACATCTTTCCCGAACAGCATACGCGCCAATTTGCTTTTATGTTTACCTCATTTTTCCTTGTATTTTCCTTATTTTATCCAGATAACAATTTAAATAAACTTGTGAAAGTAGATCAAAAAGTTTCTTCTTTTGTTAAACAAATGTTTTGTTTAAAGACAAGTATTTTGTAAATAAACATTCAATGACAAACATTTGGCTCGATAGCGCCTTATTTTGTATACCAAAAGCATCTTGGCGTCCTCGACGCTTGAACCTGCGCAGTTTTGCTTTTGGCAAATTTTGACTAGCGCCGAATTAAGGTCTAATTATAAAATGTGATGTAATATTTAAACTGACTAGTGTGATGACAGTTAAACAAAAAATTAAATAACTATTATCTTGCGATTTACAACAGAATAACCACATTTTTGAAATTGTCAAATTCCAAAACATTCAAATGAATTTAATCCTAGTCAAATCTCAATTTACCTGTTTTCTCTTAATTTGAATGGAAACTGTATCGATTAAAACAGGTGTTACCTATAAAGACGATTGGATGTTGATTCTTGCTGGGAAAATATTTTATAAGTTTCACCTTACATTGGATCATGGATCGATATCCACTTTCCTCAAATACGAAACGACCTAAAATGTTTTGATTACGATATCTGCTACACTAACGTGTCCATACAGATTTTCGCAAATATGGAAACCCCAAATAATCAAGCAAAGCGGTTCTTCTAATTTCCCTTTTTTGCAACTATCTTAAATTCTGCCTTTGGTGAACTGGCATTATTAAGAGTATGAAAGAGGGCTACTAAAGTACATTTGAAAAATACTTTTTGAATCACTTTAAATTGTTTGCAGTCTTGACAGTTTACGAAAATTTGGTCACTTCAGTTGCTAGGCGTTACTATTTTCTCCAGTTTAACCATAATTTAAATGCATCAATGTCTCGAATGTTAGAAAATTTTAAAAAAAAATGAAAGAAAATGTCGACAGATTTAGATATAAAATAGAAACGGCAATCGCCCATCGATAGTCTTTAACTTTAATATAGATCTCCATTGGCGACATTTTTTTTTATTTGGCACATCTCGCATGCCGGACTACGTTAAAGTACCGTTTTCCAGTTTAATATTACTAATTCCAATTTTGATTAAGAGCGAAAATTCTCTTAAACAGACATCGCCATTTATAAGATAAAAACCTAAACATTTTTACTAAATTTCTAGACTGGTGTAGAAGAATTCGATATCAGACGATTGTAAATTTCATTGATAAAAACTGCATATACTTTTCCATTAGTTCGGTCAATGGCAAAATCCTGCTATATCATCGTAGTTAATCGATCAACGTAGTTAATAAAAATTTTAGCAAAAGCTTTAATCACGAAATCCTGATATACAGTTAACTGAAGATGTCTAAATTGACTTTCAAATATAAAACGCTTTCTTCTTCCTTTTAATATTAGAATACTGATATTTGAAATGGAACTTCATAGAGATCTGATTAATTAGAGGAAAGACCCGATTCATTTAAGATATTTTCCCCCATTAATCGCCAATAAATTTAAGCCAACAATTTCATTCAGTTAATTTCTAGTTTAAATATTTGATAATGAGATCATAACGACTTCTACAAAATTAGTCATAGTTAGTTTCGAGAATTAAAAATTAAATTTTAAAATAAAAGTAATCTTATCTTTAATCAGTAAATATTTGATAGCCCTTAAAAATTTATAGGTACAATTCAGTTTTAATTGCGAACAAAAAGTAATAAGAAAACATTTCACCAAAATATAAAAATATACTCAAAATGCATTATTATTTACTATGAAAAATTTTGAACGTGCGAATCAAATGCAATATAGTTTGACGATTGAAATCGCCAAATCACTGAATTTTTTTTTTCTTGCCGCTTTTTGATCCCCGTTAAATCGACAAGTAACAATTTATAAAATAAGTATTCCTTTTCAGTCGGCAGTTAAATTTATGGCTGGATATGATAAATCATTTTCCCCAAGTTCATTATGATATAATGTTTTGAGACGTTACTCGAGATGATTTCTCAGAAGTAATAATTTTCTTCAAACAAAAAATAAATAATATAATCAGCAATCTTTATCTTGGCTTACTATTGGCGATAGGCTAACTTGTTTAGTCGTGGCGGATCAGAAAAATTTCATTATAGATTTTAAGCGAAATTATTGTACTTGAAATAATAGACCAAAGTCAAATAAATTTGTAGAAATCGCCAGACAAATTTTACATTTTTGATTGAATATTAACAAAATATATATAGAATAATGTGTTTTATTCAGAATAAATTCTCATGTATATAGAATTGGCAAAAGCGTAAAGAGTTAGCAAATGGAAAATCTCCTCTAAATGAATTTCTTTACCATATCATATTTTAAAATCTCATTGAGAATAAAAAATATGGGCGATTTATATTTTAATGAAAATGCCAAGAAAGTGTTATCGATTCGTTAATTAGTGATTTTATAACACAAAAAGTGATCTTCTTCTTGAAAATAAAATTTTTCTTTGTGATTTCAGAATAATGCTTAGTTTCCCCGCCAAGTGAGCCAAAATCATGCAAACCATCCAAAAACGCGCCAAACTGCCTACTTCGAAGACCACAAAAATTACAGCAAACTATATAGAATTATATATCTCGCCAAAGGAAACGCAATCTTGGCGAACCGATATCATTTGAAGTCTAGCCAAATTTTCTAATGATATAAGAAAATTAAGAAAATGACTTTTGAATTGCAATTTAATAAATCATTTCCGTTATAAAAATGCGCTATAATCTCTTTGTCCTTATCATTTTTTTAGTGCGGTCAAAACATGATAAAATAAAAACCAAAGGAAAGAAGAGCGAAAAAGTTTATTTTCATTACATTCATTGTTTTTCTATAACATATGCATTTTGTAATACATCTAACATGTAATAACGATCTAAATTGATCTATTAAGATATGATAATAATATGAAACAGCAACACATCCGTTATGACTATATAAAATAAAAAATTATTAATAAATGAATTCGAATTATAAAATATATAAAACTCAGTTATAGTAGACATAAATTTTATTTCTTAAATAGTGTTTTATATTATCGTAAAATATAATATTAGGAAACATTTTAAATATTTTGGACAACTTACAGTTTTTTCCGTATCCACTTCAGAGCCATCTTTTATATCTGAAAATACACTTATACAATAAAATAAAAACAAGCAAATAAATATAATATTATTAATGAAATAAAAAAATTAAAAAATATCACTTTTTCTCCAATAAATTCTAAGAAATCTCACAGTTCGTTGAGTTTTACAATAGAAGTCGCAAAAATTTTCAAGATGGCGGCGTAAGTGATTGAAAAGAACCTTCTAGAAGAAAAAACGTCATACATGACGTCATATCTTACGTCAACAATGCGTAAATGTAATATTTTTGAAATATAAACAACAGCTTTAATATTATTGGTCACATAAAAAATGATACACAATTATTAAAGATTAACCGTTACAAAAATTAATTACTAGTTTCAATGATATGAAGTTAAATTTTTCACATTGCCACATTTCATATAGCAATGTATTCTTATTTTTTTAATTATAGAATAAAAAATATAGACATAGTTCTTAGAAATTACCTTTATATTCACATTATATCTCGTCTCTGCTGTATTTAACTATTCCTTTAACTATCTGCTGTTAAGCTTGAAAAAGCGAGCAAAACTTTGATGCATTTTTGAAGTAAAATTTGCTTGAACCGCTTAAATATTTTAAGACATTTAGTCTTTATGATAATTGCTAATTAATCATTATTTTAGAATATTTTGAGGATAAATGACACTTCTAATATATTTGGCGCAGGTTATATGCAGGTTAAATGGAGTTCCTGCTGTAGAGCATACATAAACCATGCATCTATCCATTGAAGAAGCATGAATTTTCTATTTTTCTGTGACCTATTTGCAGATTGTCTCTGAGATTTATTGATTGTCATTCTGAAAGCAAACAAAACAGGAAATTGAAGACTTTTGAAGTCACATGAAATCTGAGGGATGTGAGGAATGAAATTCTCTCTTTTTCAATTGCCTGTAAGAACCACCGCTTGAATTAAGAGAGCCATGAACTTCCTGGTGCATATTAATATTCAATTCGTGCTCTCCATGCATATTCAATTCCGTAAGTTGGAGCTGTCTAAAATTTTAAGTAACATAATGAAAGAACTAAATTTTATATGCTGTGGACGGTAGATTCGAATGATTAAAAATTCTTTTGAATAGATGCATAGACAATCTAGTCTTCATCCATCTTACAGTCTACAGATTTTCAGACAGGAAAATCCTGACTTTAAGGATTAAAGATTTTCCGTTAATTGATATGTGTTTCTTTTCCATCATATCAGAGTTTCGTTGTAAATCTAAGCATGCAATGTAAATCCAAGACTGCACTTTCCCTCTGCTTTGAATACAAGTTTTCTTTACTGCAATCATTAAGTTTCCTGTTGATAATAGTTAATAGAATATAGTAAATAATGTACACGGAGCAAAATATAACGTGCTCTCCAAGCATGTGCATAAAACTAAACACAGTTTCTTGAAATTATATTTGTTTGTGTTCATTATTTCTTTTTACATCTTTCATTTCTTAGGGTCAGTCTCAATATAGAGGAGGCTTTTTAATCATTTTCTGCTATTTAGATATTTTTTCTCTTAATTTATGGAAACAGGAACAGCCATAACATTGAATCAGTTTGAACCATTTGAAATTTAGTGCTAAAATATTAAACAAAAATTAATTAACAACAACATAAATTTCAATATTTTCAAAAGAAGTATTATTTTTTTGTGCATATTAAAAGGTGTCTATTCATTATAAAAAAAGCAAAAAGGAAAGTGACAGAAATATGCAACATAATCTTTAGCGAAAGCGTCCAAATGACAAATTTTAAGCAACTAAAAATGCTTTTAATCTTGCTATGTGGTTCACATTTTCTATAATTATGCAGTGTTCGCATTACATTACTCCGGGAATTCAATACTCATTTCCGGAATCATGTGGTCAGTTTTCAAAAATTAAATTGGTGAGATAAATAACAATTGCTAAATAACTAAATAACAATAACTAAAATAAACCTTATATAATTGAAAAATAATACAATAAATATTCAAATTCAAAATAAATCAGCAGGTGGGATTTCCACAAAATTTTCTAGCACACTCTGTACTAAAAGAGTTACTCCATTCATCCCAGCATATAATTTTGGACCTGTTGTTGCTTATGGCACTTGTCATAGACAACGCCGCAGCGATTTTAAGCGTATTTTTATCTTCTCTCGTTTTAGTAGCGCCATCTAGCGCCAAAAACACGTCTTAGCTGTTGGTCCGTCACAGCCCTTTTCATAAGGAAGATTCCATTCATATGTTTCATTCACAGATCGTAATTTAGATCCGAATCATAGAACGATGATCCCTTATCTAGTACCCCCAGTGGTATTGTCTCGACTTGGAGGACTTTGTAACATCGATAGATTTATACGTGCTCCAGCCACCATATACATGGAGAATATTCGGCATGCGGGGTTCCAGCTTACAACCCAAGAGATGCGAATCTAGCACCCTTCCGATCAAGTTATCCGGCCCTCTTTGCGGCTTGTTTAATACAGATGGATATACAGTTCTGTGTTAAGACGATAAAGAAATCACCTTGCAGATATGGAAAATCGTACATGTTTGAATAGACAGACCCTTTGAATAATTATGAGACTAGAAATTATAAGACTGTTTACGGAAATTTTTGTACGATAAATTATTCTTGTAAAAACTGCACTGGTGGCCAATTGGAGAATTCAACGAAAACACATTTCAAAATAAAACATTCTTTTCTGGTTAGAAAAACAAATGATACTTCGACTACGAATGATCGTTCGACTATCGAAGATCAAAAATTAGAATTCTAAATTGGAGTCACTCGAACAAAAAATTGAAATTGTGAAAAGAGAAATAATAAATCGGTAAATGTTCACTGCAAAGAACATTTTTATGCGTGATATGAATTAGAATATAGTACTAATTGCCAGGTAGTGAAAGATTTAAGAGATATAAAAAGTTTACATTAAAAGACAAACAAAATTTTTTATGCAGAAAAATTGTAACGTTATGATTAAAAAGGAATCTTGCATTCATTTTCATACATGTTCGCTTGCATGCAATTTTGGGAGCTTTCAAGTCGAAAATTCATAATAAAGAAAGATTTATCAATTTCTTATTTTGTAAATTTTTGTTTTATTCTTTTATTGGAAAAAATCAGCACTTTCTGGATATTCATATACAATTCAACGCAATTTTGTCTTAAATACAGACAAGAATTTCAGTTTTATTGATCAAATTCATTAAATTCGTTCTCCGATGCTTCTAGTAATATCCTTTAATACTATTTAAAAATTTTATGTATTTATTTTTAAAAGATTTTTTTGGTCGTGTTTCTTTACTTTCTATATTGTACTTTGTATTTTGTTTCTGTTATTAAATGAATGTGTGCTAATTCCCCGTCCTTTCCCTCTCAGTTTGCATATATTTCTCTATCTCTTCCACTGTTCTTGAGTATTTACTTGAAACATTTAGTCTTGCATTATAGTCGCTTTCCAGAATATCTTCCAAACTGGTACAATGACCCTCGTGGTTATAGGCATAAAAGGCATGGCGTGGCTTTTTAGTTTTTGTCACATAAGAATTTTTCCTTGAATTTAAAGAAGCAACTACCAACTTAATATTTAATTGCATTAAAAAATAAATATTTATTTCATGATTATGC
>JAPMOR010050223.1:0-14521 GCA_026543865.1 Argiope aurantia | reverse complement strand
CCACCACACGCTGTCATTAACCAACACGAACTTAATAGTTTAGTGGACCAACTACCCAAGCCGTTCTTGCTTCTTGGCGATTTTAATGCTCATAGTACTTTGTGGGTTTCGGAAAGTACAAATTCTCCTGGGCGACAGATTGAACAGTTTACCTCTGATAACTCTCTCTGTCTGCTCAATAATGACGAGAAAACATATTTCCACGAACCCACACGTACATTTCAGTCTGGATCTAGCTATTTGCTCTCCCGATCTCTTTCCGTTGCTCAGTTTCACGGTTGGGAGTGATCTCTATGATAGTGATCACTTCCCCTTAATGGTCTCCTTTGTTGATAGAGGCGGCGTGACTTCCTGCCCCCCGCGTTTCCTATTCCAACGGGCAGACTGGACTGCTTTCGCGCAACAGGTAATAATTTCGAAGAATATGGTCAGAACGACTAATATTACAGAAGCTATACAAAATGTAGTTGACTGCTTAATTGACGCTGCGAACAATACCATCCCCAAAAGCTCCCCACGTCTGAGGAAATTCCCGAGACCGTGGTGGAATGAAGCTTGCCGCGACAGTCACCGAGAACAAAAAAAAAGCGGTGGAATATTTTCCGTAGATATCCCACAACAGAAAACGTAATTGCTTTTAAACTTGTCAGAGCGAATGCCCGTCGTATTCGTAGGCAAAGCCAGAGAGAGTCTTGGATTGTTTTCATCTCTTCCATCACAGCCTTTACTTCTCCGAATCTATTCTGGAAGAAGATTAAAGCAGCTAATGGAATTTACCAAGAATTTTCTATTCCTGTTCTTGAGACGGAAAATGGAAAAGTATCTTCCCCATTAGATGTCGCCAATGCTCTCGGATATGCATTTGCGCAGGTTTCTGCTGTTGACTCGTATAAACCTTCATTTGTAGAAATTAAAAATGGTGCACAACAGAAACCTTTGTGTTTTCCACTCGAAAATCCCTACCGTACAATTCTGAATTTAAAATGCACGAACTATTAACGGCTTTGTCGAAGACTCACGATACCAGTCCTGGTCCTGATGGAATCACATATAACATGCTTCGCCATTTGTCTGCCACTTCTCTTTCCAATCTGCTAATCTTATTTAATCGCATTTGGATTGAACAGAAGTTTCCATCACAATGGCATGAAGCTACTGTGATTCCAATAATCAAACCCGGCAAGGACTCCTCTACCCCTTTACACTATAGACCTATTGCACTCACAAGTTGTCTATGCAAGACACTTGAGCGCATGGTTAACGCCCGTCTTATGTTTGAACTGGAGAGGGAAAAATGCATTCCGCTGCTGCAGAGTGGTTTTCGCCGAGGACGCTCGACTTTTGATAATATTGTCTTGCTCGAAACTCAAATCCGCAATGCATTTGTTCGTCGAAATCATATAGTCTCCATCTTTTTCGACATAGAAAAGGCCTATGACCGCACCTGGCGGTATGGTATTCTCTCTACGCTTGCAAAGTTTGGATTCAAAGGAAATTTGCCCATGTTTTTAAAACGCTTTTTATCGTTGCGCACATTTCGTATCCGGGTCGGTAATTCATATTCCGATCCTTTTATTCAAGCTGAGGGTGTTCCACAAGGAAGCATCCTCAGTGTTACACTTTTTATTGTCCATTTTAGTCAGATTCTTAACGTTTTACCCTCATCTTTTCAAGCTACGCTTTATGTTGACGATCTTCAGATCTCCTGCCAAGGAAGCAACATGAGCCTAATAGAGCGTCAACTGCAGATTTCAGTTAACAAACTGGTGGGATGGTGTGATGAAAACGGACATACTATTTCTCCTGAGAAAAGTCAATGCATTCACTTTTGCAGAAAACGAGCCATTCATTTGGATCCTTCAATCAATATTGGGAATGCTGGAATACCTGTGGTCAATGAAATAAAATTTCTGGGAATAATATTTGACCGTAAGCTCACTTTCTTTCCGCATGTCTTACATCTGCGGAAGAAGTGTGACAGGTCATTAAATATTCTTAAGGTACTTTCTAGAACCACTTGGGGAGCAGATCGCACTTCCTTGCTTAGAATTTACGAAGCAATGACTTTATCTCGCATAGATTACGGATGTATGGTGTATGGCTCTGCACGTTCTACGGTCTTACGTAGACTTGACACTATACACCATTCAGCTTTGAGATTTTGCTCTGGAGCATTTCGGACCTCACCAATGCATAGTCTTTATGTTCTGTGTCATCAGTTACCACTTGATTTACGACGAAAAAAAGTATCTGCCCAGTACTACCTTCGAGCTTTCTATTCCGAAGCACCCCTTGTCTTCTATGACATTCCCAGTGAGTCTTCGGAGACTTTATAATGCTCGACGTTCCCACATTCTCCCATTTAGCGAGAGAGCTAAATCTCTCTTTCATGATTCAGAGCTTCATGATAAGGTGATACAGACTTCTGATCTCTTTTCCTTTTCCCCGTGGAATATCCCTCAGTTTTCCTTTCTAAACCCCTTCTCTCGTTTTGAGAAGCAGAATACTGCCCCTATCGTCTACCAAAATCTTTTTAATTTCCATCGTTGTCAGTATCTAGATTACTTGAAAGTTCAAAGTCAGACGGTTATGTTGGTTGCGGTATTGTTTTTGATACCTATACATTCAGTTATCGTCTAGATACTTTGCTTTCTGTACTATCTGCTGAATTACTAGCAATTTTTTATGCTCTTCAGAGGATTTCGCTCTCTTGTGAGAGTAAATTTTGTATCTATACTGACAGCATGAGCTCATTGAAAGTACTTTCTAATACTCAAAATCAGATTCATCCGGTTGCCTTGGAAATCCTGGATCTTCTAGGGATTCTACAAAACAGGGGATTTGAGATACTATTTTGTTGGATTCCGGGTCATGTCGGAATCATTGGCAATAAACTCGCGGATAATGCAGCAAAGAGTGCATCTATATTTCTTCAGAGAGACATTCCATTCAGTGATGCGAAAAGTGCAATCCAACGTCATTTTTACTCGCTCTGGCAGGTGTCATGGAACAATCAAATGAATAACAAACTTCACACTATAAAACCTATTATTTCATTCTGGCCTTGTTTACCAGTGCGAGAGCTAGACGTCAAATTGTCTCGACTCCGCATTGGCCACACACGTTTTACTCATAAACATCATTTATTCGGCGATCGAGCGCCATTCTGCATGAGATGCAAAAGGATTTTAACAGTTCTTCACCTTTTAGTAGAGTGTCCTGATTTTAATCGCCATCGTTTAAGATTTTTTAATACTTCAACAGTGGACATGCAAACGCTTGTGGGGGTATATCCCCACAACAATCTTTTTAAATTTTTAAAAGCAATTGGTTTTTATCATATTATTTAACATTTTATAATGCTACCACTTTTTTATATCTTGTTCACTGTGTTAAGAGACACTGCCATGCAATTTTATCTATCAGTTTCTATTTTTACATAAATTTATATATTATTTAACCGTATGTCTGGCGCAGTATGGTCAGGTTTGGCTTTTGCGCCAATAAACCTCTTAATCCATCCATCCGAGCGTATAGGTTCCGGCTAGCACTAGGGTAAGTGCCGAGGCTGGAAATGACCAGAGCCGGTGGCTGCCTTCCCTTGTTGGGCTCCGTGGCGGGTGGTGCCGTCGGACCTGAATATCTATCAATATCGCATGGGCTCCTCCCGAAAATCTCCCTTCAGTGGGCATCATCCTCAAATGAAAACTCTAAATCAAAATTTTGATTCCTTTTTTGTTTTGAAACGTGTGTCAGATGGAAAAGATTCATTTCATTGAGTCTCACCATTTCTTGTGCAGAAGGCATTTGCAGCAACAGTCGGCGACGTATCATCTATTCGAAAAATGCGTTCTGGTGATTTGTTGGTTCAAGTCTGCTCAAAGAAGCAAGCCCAGCAAATCATCAAACTTAAAGCTTTAGCTACCATACAAATAACAGTCAGTCTACATACATCTCTGAATTATTCAAAAGGCGTAATAACATGTGGGAAACTTTTTAATGTTCCTTTAGAGGAAATAACTAAGGAACTAAAAACCCAAGGAGTGACAAACGTACAACTAATCAATGTTAGGAGGGATGGACAGCTCCTCCCCACAAAACATTACATTCTGACATTTCACACACCCCAATTACCCGAATATGTATGTGCTGGATATATTAAATTACCTGTCAGACAATATATTCCAAATCCTTTAAGGTGTTTTCAATGCCAGCGTTTTGGCCATTCGAAGGCCAACTGCCGCGGGACTCTTACGTGTGCCCACTGTGCAGAAAAAGTCCACGATAGCCAGCAGTGTTCGGCACCAAAAAATGTGTCAACTGCAATGGCAAACACACATCATTCTCTCTATCATGTGAACGCTGGAAATTAGAGAAACAAATAACCACAACTAAAATAAAAGAAAATATTTCTTATACCGAAGCTAGAAGAAACATTCTAGCCCAAACTCCGAAACCTGGTCTCAGCTATGCTTCCGCAACTCAGAAATCCTTTTGTCAAAATTGTTTATGTTCAGATTGTTTAAAACGCAAAACTTCCTGATAAGGTATCTGAATCTGATACAGAAAATTCTTCAATTGTCCCTCCGAACCTGTCAAACAAAAAACACCAAAACAGAAACCAACATCTAACAAATCTTTAAAGCTAAAGCTTTCCAAACGTGGCCTTGCTCAAAAAGATTTATCATCCAAATTTAAAAAATCCATTTTACAGAATTCGGTTGCTCTGGGACTTGCTAATCAGGGCATAGTAAACAAAGACTTAGCTTCCATTTTTGGCGGCATGCCTAAAACTCCTGATCTTATCTCACTTCACCCATCAGACGAAGAGGATGATTTGAAAATGAACTGCGATATTTCGCATCCTCCTAACATTGCCTTTAATTCCTCTAGCGTTGCAAGACTTTCTTAATGGGTACCTTCCTTTCTTGGAATTGTCGCGGCCTTCGGTCCAAACTCTCTGACATCAAGACAATATTCAACAAATTTCATCCTGTCTGTTTCTGTGTCCAAGAAACATTCCTGACTGCTAATATTCCTATTAAATTGCGCGGCTACAACTGTGTTCGAAAAGATGCAGACACAGGAACTCGCAGTTCTGGTGGTGTCCGTCTCTTCACATCCAATCTTCATCCGAGCACACCACTCACTTTACATACGCCTTTGCAGGCTGTGGCTGTGCAAGTTCACACACGAACGTTAGTCACAGTCTGCTGTATCTATCTGCCGCCTCAAGATGTCATTCGTCAACACGATCTTGACGATTTACTGGACCAACTTCCAAAACCTTTCATTATACTCGGCGATTTCAATGGACATAGCACTTTGTGGGGTTCGGATAGCACAAAGACAGATTGGACAGTTTATATCAAATAACTGTATCTGTCTTCTGAATAATGACGAGAAAACATACTTCCATGAACCCACACGTAGCTTCCATAGTCTTGACTTGGCCATTTGTTCTCCCGAGCTTCTTCCATTGATGAATTTTAAGGTCGATGATGATCTATACAATAGTGATCATTATCCTGTAATAGTTTCCCAAGCCGATAGTGGTGTTCCGACTCGCTGTCCACCACGTTTTCTATTTCAGCGGGGAGACTGGACTGCATTCTCCCAGCTGGCAGATATTACAGAGGCTATGGTCAAAAATACCAACATCACGGAAGCAGTACAGCATGTTGTTGATATCATAATACACGCCGCAAATGCTTCCATACTAAAGACTTCCCCACGTCTACGAAAATTTCGCAGACCGTGGTGGAATGATGCTTGTCGCGACAGTCTTAAAAATCAGAAAAAACGCTGGAACATTTTTAGAAGGTACCCTACGACGGAAAATCTTGTCGCTTTTAAGAAAGCCAAAGCCTTAGCTCGACGCATTCGCCGTCGTATTCAAAGGGAATCTTGGGTCAATTTTGTGTCCTCAATCACATCCTCAACTTCCACTAAACTTTTGTGGAAAAAAATAAAAGCCGCAAATGGGATCTACAACGAATCTTCAATTCCAGTTTTAAAAACAGCAAACACAGTGCATTCTGTCCCATTAGATGTAGTTAACATCCTCGGACATGCATTCGCTCAAGTTTCCGCAGCAGATTCTTATAGTCCTAAGTTTCTGGCAATTAAGAATCGTGCGGAACCGCTACCTTTGCGTTTTAATGAACGAAATACCTCTCCTTATAACTGCGAGCTTCGTTTGTATGAATTGGAAGCGGCATTATCTAAAACTCACGATACCAGTCCCGGTCCAGAGGGAATTACATATAACATGCTTCGCCATTTGAGTAGAACTTCTCTTTCAAATCTGTTATTACTATTTAACAGAATTTGGACTGAGCAAAAGTTCCCTGCACAATGGCACGAAGCTATTGTGATTCCAATCCTAAAACCTGGAAAAGATTCATCAAACCCTCTGAACTACAGACCAATAGCACTGACAAATTGTCTTTGCAAAACCTTTGAGCGAATAGTTAATACGAGGCTTGTGTTTCAATTAGAGAAACAGGGATGTATCTCCCCTTTGCAAAGTGGTTTCCGTAGAGGACGATCTACTTTCGACAACCTAGTTCTTCTGGAAACCCAAATACGAAACGCCTTTGTTAGAAGAAATCCCCTTGTTACTATATTTGTGGACATTGAAAAGGCTTATGATCGTACATGGCGACATGGCATACTTTCTACTCTTTTTACCTTCGGTTTTAGAGGTAATTTACCAATATTTTTAAAACACTTTTTATCTCGTAGAACGTTTCGTGTTCGCATGAGTAATTTTTATTCTGATAATTTTATCCAGGCTGAGGGAGTCCCGCAAGGAAGCGTCCTTAGCGTCACACTATTTACCCTTCATATTAGCCAGATTTTAAATATCTTGCCAACATCTGTTCATGGAAGTTTATATGTTGATGACCTTCAAATCTCTTGTCAAGGCCAAAACATGTCGTTAATTGAGAGACAGCTGCAGAACGCAGTTAACAAGTTGGTAATGTGGTGCGATAATAATGGGCACACTATATCTGCCGATAAAAGTCGGTGCATCCATTTCTGCAGGAAAAGAAATATTCACCTTGATCCAAACATTCATATTCAAAATATTCCTATTCCTGTTTCTAAAGAAGTATGTCTTTTGGGAGTGATTTTCGATCACAAGCTCACCTTCCTTCCACATGTTTTACACTTGAAGAAGAAATGTGAAAAATTTATAAATATTTTAAAAGTGCTCTCCAAGACATCGTGGGGAGCCGATCGAACCTCCCTTCGTATTTATGAGGCAGTCATTCTTTCTCGTCTAGATTATGGATGCATGGTGTATGGATCTGCTCGCCCTAGTGTTTTATACAGGCTGGATACCATTCATCATAGCGCTCTACGAATCTCTTCAGGAGCCTTTAGAACTTCACCCGTAGAAAGTCTGTATAATATTTGTCACCAGCTACCTCTTGATTTAAGACGGAAAAAAATATCTATATTATATTTTTTCCGTGTGCAGACTGTACCGAACCATCCTTTGTGTAAAATTGATCTTCCGGCTAGTCTTCGAAGAATTTATGACGCTCGACCCTATCATGTTCTTCCATTTTGTGAGAGAGTCAAAATGCTTCTGCATGACTTGGGCATTAACAATGTTAATATCAAATCTGTTGATTACTTTCGCATTCCTCCCTGGGATGTTCCGCAATTTTCATTCTTAAATCCATTTTATAAATTTGACAAATCTGTCACTCCGCCTGTGGTTTTCCAGCAACTATTTTCTAGCCATCGCTGTTTGTTCTCTTCCCACCTACCATTTTTCACAGATGGCTCAAAATCGGAGGAATATGTTGGTTGTGGTATTGTCACTCCGTCTCATACTTTGAGCTATCGGCTGCACAAATATAACTCTGTGTATACCGCTGAGTTAGTGGCCATTTCCTATGCTCTTCAGGAAATATCGCCTGCTACTCAGCATAATGTAATTATTTATACAGACAGCATGAGCGCTTTAGAAACTCTATCTCACTATAACAATCTAATGCACCCCGAGGCTGTCAAAATTTTATTACAACCCTTTTTCTCAAGTTGTTGTAAATAGTATATTACCTTTTGTTGGGTGCCGAGTCATGTAGGCATTTCTGGCAACGAAGCGGCAGACTCAGCTGCGAAATCTGCTTCATATTTTTTGACACAAGATCTTCCTTACTGCGATATCAAGAAAACTCTGATTAGCCGCCTTAATTTCACTTGGCAAGAAAAATGGGATAAACAAATACATAATAAATTGCATATAATTAAACCTTCCATTGATGTCTGGTCTGTTCTACCTATACGAGAGTTAGACGCCAAACTAACTCGTCTCCGTATAGGACATACTCGCTTTACTCACCGCCATCTTCTCCTTGGCGAGAGACCACCAGTCTGTCCTCGATGTAGTGTTGATTTTAGCATTGTTCATATTTTGGTTGAATGTAGTTCATTTAATAATCGGTTGGTTGGTTGATGGAGTTTATTGGCGCAAGAACCATTTTTGATTAAACTGCGCCAAACATACGGTAAGATTTAACCCTATTTTAAAAGTTTAAAAATTTCTTTCTAAATTGCATAATTTTCCTGAACTTGTCTATCTGTAAAATCTATAAAACGTAAGAGCATGATAAACCAGAATCTAAGAGTTATTTAAGAATCAAATCATAAAGTAAAAGCCAATCATTTTTAAAAAGGTAAAAAGATGGGGATGGGGTACTTTATGAAGAATATCTTTTAATTTGATTTGAGGAGAGTGAAAGTAGAGAATTCGTTCATTGTTAAATTGTGGACATTCTATTAAAATGTGAAGAACCGTCAAAGGACATTGACATGCTGTACATCGGGGTGCGGGTTCCCCCAACAGTAAATGTTTATGTGTGAGCCGTGTGTGGCCAATTCTTAATCTGGTAAGAATGGTATCAAATTTTCTACTAGGCATACAAGGCCAAAAATCGATTCAATATTTTATTGTTTTAAGTTTATTTGCCTCTGTAAGATCCCACTGGATTTGCCATTTTAAATGCAAACTGGATTTAACGTGGTTTTTTATATCTTTTAATGGAATGGGAGATTTTAATATACTGGTAGCAGATTTCGCTAGATTGTCTGCTAATTCATTTCCCGGTATACCAACGTGAGAAGGAACCCAGCAGAAAAGAACTTGGAACCCCTTGCAAGTGAGATTATCATGTAGTTCAAGTATGCTAAAAGTCAATGGATGAGAGAAACGGTGGAGTGATATCAACGATTCTAAGACACTTTTTGAGTCTGAATAAATGATATAGTTATCAGGTGGACTATTTGAAATGTAAGATAATGCATGAAGGATGCCAGTCATTTCTGCAGTAAAAATAGAACATGAAGGGTGAAGTTGAAATGAGATGGTATCATTGATAAACACACAAGCAAAGGAAGTGCATGAAGAACATTTCGAACCGTCTGTAAATATTGGAATGAAATTTTTATGATTCACGATGATGAGCAAAAAGTTGGAGGTAAATATCAGGGGTCGTATTAGTTTTATCAAAAGTTGTAAATGGATTTAAGTATTTTAGTCCATGTGATTTCCAGGGAGTGAGGCAATATTTTACGTTTGATACAACGTGGATATTTTCTATGTTTAAACTGTTTAGAATGTTTGTTGCTCTGTTAAAGAATGCAGGAATGACGGATGGTCTGGCATTTTGTAAGCGAAGTATGAATTGATTTTGCTTGTAATTAAAAAACAGATGTGATGGAAGGGATAAAATTTTAAAATAGTAATGGAGAGTTAGCATTTTTCGTCTCTGATCGAGAGAGGGCTCACAACATTCGACATACAGGCTTTCGACAGGAGAAGTACGAAAGGCGCCACTGCAAAGTCAGAGAGCTGAGTTATGAATAGGGTCTAATTTTTTTAACACACTGTCTTGCAGAACCGTATATTGCACATCCGTAATCCATTCTGGAGAGCACAGCTGCTCTGTAGACTCGAAGCAAGGATGTTCTAGAAGCTCCCCATGATGTGTTTGAAAGAACTTTCAAGATGTTCAAAGCCTTTTCGAGTTTCTTTCGTAAATATAAAACATGTGGACCGAAAGTGAGTTTTTTGTCAAAAATTAGTCCTAAAAATTTAATTTCATTGACAACATTGATGGGTTGACCGTCAAGTATAATCTCAGGATCTGGATGGAGGCGGCGTTTACGACAAATGTGTATACATTTTGTTTTCGTTGAGGAGAAAGAGAATCCATTAAGAGTAGACCATTGTTGGATTTTATTTACGGTCAGTTGAAGTTGTCGTTCCATAAACGTAATATCATCCCCTGAACAAGATATGTAAAGATCATCAACGTAAAGGAAGCCTTTGACATAGAGTGGAAGTTGTTGTAAAATGTCATTTATCTTTAAAGCAAAAAGCGTTACACTAAGTACACTACCCTGAGGCACCCCTTGTTCTTGAATAAAGTAGTCTGACAGTTGGTCTCCAATTCTTACTCTGAATTTTCGAAGTTTTAAAAAATTCTGAATGAATATGGGTAGATTACCACGAAGGTTGCAATTATAGAGATCGCGAAGAATACCAAATCTCCAAGCACGATCGTAAGCTTTCTCTATGTCGAAAAAAATAGCTACGGTATGCTGTATGCGAATAAACGAATTTCTGTTTCCAAGGCGAGCAAGTTATCAATTGTTGAACGTCCCTCTCTAAACCCGCTTTGGAAGGGACTAAGAAATTTGTTAGTTTCCAAGTAATATATTAAGCGCTTGTTGACCATCTTCTCGAGAACTTTACATAGACAGTTAGTAAGTGCAATTGGGCGGTAGTTGCATGGGTTTGATGGCTCTTTTCCAGGTTTAAGAATGGGTATTATAATAGCCTGTTGCCAGGATGATGGGAAAGATTGCTCATGCCAAATTCTGTTATAGAGAAATAGTAGATTGAGTAAAGATATATTAGACAGATGTTGTATCATAGGGTAACTAATATTATCGGGACCTGGAGATGATTTACGAATTTCAGAGAGACATCTTTTTAATTCAGGAAAAGTGAAATCTGTATTGTAAGGAGCAAATGGAGAGGAATGAAAATTAATTTTTTGCTTTTCAGCTGTAAATTTATGGCGAGTAAACGGAGTTGAATAATTATTACTATTTGATGTTTTAGCTAATTCTGAGGCAATGCAATTAGCAATGTCTTTTAGAGATGAAACAAAGATTCCATTAGTATAGAGAATTCTTATATTGTTAGATTTGTATATGCCGCAGGTTTTCTTTACTCTCTCCCATAGTTTTTTGCTAGATATGTTGGAATTAATACTGCTGATATATCTTTCCCATGACTCCCGTTTACTTCGTCGTTGTATTCTTCTCGAGTTGGCCTTTGCTTGCTTGTAACTAATTAAGTTCGCAGTGGTTGGGTTTCTTCGGAATCGACTCCAGGCTTTTCTTTGCCTCTTGTATGCCTCGCGGCAATCTTCATTCCACCATACCTTCCTTTGTATTTTAAAATAATTGCTGCAGCCGATAATTCAATTCCTAAAAGCTTCAATAAACACTTCCCCCTCAGGGGCTCACCTACTATAGGTGAGTACGGGTGTCCCAATCCCGAGGTACCCAGGGATCTATACTCCCTTTATGTTTCCACTCCCCTATGCCTTCTGCTATCTGCTTAATTTTTTCATTCCCTCGACGGCAAGCGAGGGAGCTCTCCATGAGAAGCTGTCGCCGCCCTGTTTGCTTCTTGCTTCTCATGGACAGCCAAAAACCCCACGTGTTGGCCGTGCGTGGCGACCCATTAGACGGGTGGTACATTTCGGTCTCCGATGTATCAATCGGCCAGTATCCTAGACACATGACTGGGCTGCTCAAGGGGATCAAGCGAAGGGGTCACTCCTTGGGCTTGGCGTTAAGGGTGGTCACTGTCCCCGGGGGTGACTCCCAGCGTATGGGTACCGATCAGCACTATGGTAAGTGCCGAGGCTAGACATCTAGAGCCGGTGGCTGCCATCCCTTGTTGGGCTCCGTGGTGGGTGGTGCCGTCGGGCCTGAATCACTTCTAATGTCGTATGGGCAAAACCAAACGTGCTCCCTTCGGTGGGCAACCAATTGTAACAAATTCAGTCGAAAAACAATTTGAAAAATTTTTTGTAATTAAAAGAGTCAAAGAAGAGGAAAATTTTCATACAGTTTCACCATTCTTAGTGGAAAAGGCTATTTCAAGTACAGTTGGAGAAGTTTCTTCAATTCGAAAATTGCGTTCTGGGGACTTGCTTATAGAAGTGAATTCTCGCAAGCAATCTCAACAACTGCTGAAATTGAAAGCGCTAGCTACTATACCAGTAAACGTGAGTGCACATCGAACACTCAATTCATCCAAGGGTGTTATAACCTGTGGTGAATTGTTTAACGTTTCATTGGAGGAAATATCTCAGAAACTAAGCTCGCAAGGAGTGACGCATGTCCGTCGTATTACTATTCGACGTGACGGAAAACTTCTTGAAACGAAGCATCTAGTTCTTACCTTTAATTCCCCTAAAGCACCAGAATCGATAAAAGCTGGATACATCAAATTACCTGTGAAGGCATTTATTCCCAATCCCTTGAGATGCTTTAAGTGCCAGCGTTTTGGCCATTCAAAGGCTAATTGTCGTGGCACGCTTACATGTGCTCGTTGTGCACAAGTTGGTCACGAGAGCACTGATTGCACATCAAAAGAAAAATGCACAAATTGCAAGGGAGAGCATACCTCTTACTCACGAGCCTGTCCCAAATGGAGGCTCGAGAAAGAGATTGTAACCACAAAAGTAAAAAATGATGTATCATTTAAAGAAGCCAGAAAACTGGTGTTAGCGCAGACTCCAACAGAAGGTCGTAGCTACGCCTCCGTAACAAAGTCTCTCAGAAATTCTGAGGTGCAAACAAAGCCTGTCACCATTTTATCAACCGATTCTGATTCAGACTTAATTACAAGTCCAATAAAAACAAAACAGTCTAACTTTAAGAAAAAGAAAGGCATATCAAAAGCCCAAAAGTCCTTGACTTTGAAATTTTCAAGGACAGGTACTTCCCTAAAAGAGTTGAAATCTCGAAGATCAATTGCTCTTGAGATAGGCAAAGCTGGTCTTGCCACTAAGGACTTGCCTTCTTTATTTGGAAATACATCTAATTCTGAGCTGTTAAAAATACATCCTTCAGAGGATGATGAGGATTTCCAGATGGGTTGCGAACAGTCAGCAACTCGGCTCACTGGCGTTGAATACAGCCCTCCTCCCACAATTTAATGGCCCCTTTTATCTCCTGGAATTGTCGTGGAATTAGGACAAAACTTGAAGACCTCAAAGCTCTCGTGAATTCCACACACCCTGTTTGTATAGCGCTTCAAGAAACATTCTTGAAGTCAAATGTTCACTTGAAGATACGTGGATATAACTGTGTCCGAAAGGATAACGTTACTGGCTTATCTTCTGGCGGAGTATGCATTTTGACCTCCAACAGTTATCCCAGTACTATCCTAAACCTACAAACTTCTTTGCAGGCTGTGGCTGTACAGGTGCACGTCAAAACTTTAGTTACAGTCTGCTGTATTTATCTACCACCAAACGATATCATCTCTCAAAACGATCTTAATGTTCTGATAGATCAACTTCCAGTGCCTTTCATACTACTTGGCGACTTCAATGGACATAGTACCTTGTGGGGTTCTGATAGAACAAATTCTCGTGGGCGACAGATAGAACAATTAATTTCTGATAACTGTCTCTGTCTGCTCAATAATAACGAGAAGACTTATTTCCATGAACCCACAGGTACATTTCATTCTGTTGATTTAGCTCTT
This sequence comes from Argiope aurantia, assembly GCA_026543865.1. Classification (NCBI taxonomy): domain Eukaryota; kingdom Metazoa; phylum Arthropoda; class Arachnida; order Araneae; family Araneidae; genus Argiope; species Argiope aurantia. Next base: position 702 of record JAPMOR010050223.1, on the reverse strand, counting down.
TGCTCTCCAACACTTTTTCCTTTGCTGAACGTTATAGTAGCAAGTGATCTGTATAATAGCGATCACTTCCCTTTGATCGTTTCCCACGCTGATGAGAATAATACTACACAACAATATCCACAGACTTACATATTCCAGAGGGCAGACTGGGGTGCATTTACTAAGAAAGCGATGATTACAGAGGAAATGGTTACTCCCACTAGTATTACTAATGCGGTTCAAAATGTTATTGACTGTATCATTGGTGCAGCGAATGCTACAATTCCTAAGCGCTCGTCTTTTCCACGAAAATATCACAAACCGTGGTGGAACGACGCTTGTCGTGAAGCTTATAGGGACCAAAAGAGATTATGGGGAATCTTTCGTAGATACCCTACAACTGAGAACCTCATTGCATTTAAAAAGGCAAGAGCAAACGCTCGCCGTATCCGACGTCGCAGCCAGAGAGCTTCATGGATAAGATACGTTTCCTCAATTACTTCTACTACATCCAGCGCCCAAGTGTGGCGGAAAGTCCGGGCGGCCAATGGCATATATACGGAGTTTACTTTTCCTGTATTAAGCGTTGGGTCGTTTTCTTACTCTTCTCCATTGGAAATAGCGAATATAATGGGTCAAACGTTTGCTGATGTCTCCAGTTCTGCTTCCTTTAATCCAGTTTTTCTCACGAAAAAGAGACGGGCAGAACAATCAAAATTAAAA
>JAPMOR010050219.1:71628-137224 GCA_026543865.1 Argiope aurantia | reverse complement strand
CAAGATTTTATCTTAATTTAGCCCATCGTAACTTCATTCTAAAATATTCTCTTATTTCGAGATCCAATTCCACTTTCGGTTTAATTAATTTCTCTATAAAAATAATGCGCCATCAGTATTACGTATCAAGAGAAAGTGATATCTTCGGTTGCCCTTGAAAAGGTGTCAAAGGTCACCACGTGTATTAAATTGGCACTGGGCCAGAAATCCTATCTTATATAAGACTAGTGATCATTTATTCATCCCTTTTTCGCTTCTTCTTTACTTCTGCTTTTGCGTCACTGATCGCCTTCTTGTATAATAATCATGCTTGCCACTCGGAAGAGAATAAAACGAAATTAAAAATACAACGTCTCGTCTATGTCTTCAAACCTGCACTCTGCTTAAACTAAAAATATGTAACAATATTTAGTCGACAGGATTCGAAATAATGTTATATATATGACAGAATTACAATATAAAGTGGCAAAATAGAGCTTGGCGACAAACTTGACGACGGATTTGGCAACTTTGGCGACCAAATAGAAATTACTGGACAAATTTATTTAATTAATTAATATTTGAAAAAAAACTGTATTAATATCAAGTGTCATCCACTACAAGTTTAAAAAAATGTGTTTGAGCTTGAGTGGCTGAATAAAAAGTATTTTATTAACGATTGAAAATTTGAACAAAATATATATAGAGTGTGAACTAATGGTAGGAATTGAAAAATTTGAATTCGAAATTTTGGCGAATCTCAACGTTTTAGACCTCCTTGAGTCCGAAAAACACATGTTTGGAAAATGTCCATCCGTCTGTCTGACTGTGAAAAAGAACGCTTTAGCTAGATAGGTGAAATTTGGTTTACGGTGCTTACACTAAATGTGCAGATTTCTATCAAATTTTGAACAAAATCCATTCTGAGGAAATCTGTCTGTCCGGCTGTTCGAATATAAGTTAACACGATAACTATAAAGCAAAGAGAGCTAGATGGATAAAATTCGGTACATAGATTTAGCATCTATAGTGTAGACACCTTTTACATTTTGAGCCAAATCTAATGAGGGGGTCGTTAATCTGCACTTTCAGAAATATGTAAGTGCAATAACTCAAAAATGCAATGTCTGAAATATATCAAATTTGGTATGTCATTTTGTAGCTACAAGTGTAGCTTTAACAAATTATTGTTTCAATCGATTGAGTAAAACGCATTTAAAATACAGATTCGATTTTCGGATGCTATTAACCGCAAGTTAGGGCTTAATCGCCAATGACATACCAAATTTTTCAGTAAAGATGGTAAATTCACGCCAACAGTTAACATTTCGTAACTATTATATGCCAGTGCCATGCAAAGCGTTCTCTGATATAAAGCCTTTATTAGAGAGTATGCGAAAAAGTTTTGTGGAGACCCTTCCTGTTAGTTTAAATTTTTGGTACGACCGGAGTTTAACCCCCTGCTTGGCGCAATTTTCATAAATCGCCAACAACGGTCTTGCGCCGTGTTTTGCGAAATGTTCAAAAGTGTGGAGTAGATGTCCAATCATAGCGCATAATAAAGGCGAAAGATAATAGATTTGCCAATCTAGAGACAACGGTTACCATTCTAAAGGTTGCCAGCTTTGGCGCGTTATCGCATCTGGGCGAAGAAGGGTGTTAAGCCCCGGTTAAAACAAAGTTTATATTCATTTTTCTACCCTGAACAAAAAAAAAAAAAAAAAAAAAAAAAAAGCTAATCTTTAATTTAAGTTCTTATATACTCATCAAAATATTTTGGAACAGTTCTAGGGACGGGTACCATTTGGCGATTTTCCGCCAAATTTTTCTCAACAAGCCTTTCGGACGCTGTAATCTTCAGAATTTTACTTCACATTATGACTATTTTCCAAGAGATTTTATCTTGAAGTTTGGCTCCAAATGTGGCGGTACCCGTCCCTAGGATTTAGCCAATATTTTAGTTTAAAATGCCCTTGTCGTACGATAAGTTTGTCCATAGATAAAATATTTTGATTCTGCATTCTTTTTTAACTTTATAGAAATTTAACTAAAAAAAAAGCGCTTTTACCGAGTGACTTGCAATCTACATTTGGCATTTGTGCGCAATATATTTTCCTGGGTTCTGAATGAATTGAAGTTTTCAAATTCGTTGAATAAGATTTTAATGAATTAAATTTATAATTTAAATAACTACTTCTTTTCACACATATTAGCAGTTACCGAATTCATTAGTTTTGCGCTCCAAAACTTAAAAAAAAAATGTTATGATTTTTTTTTTTTTTTGTAGTCATGAATTTGTCGTTCTGAGCTTAATAAGCCCTAAATTTTAAACTTGGGTAATGTATAGAAATAACTGAAAATTATCCACTAATATAAGGAAACTGGTTGCAAAACTTGGAAATATTTTTTGTGTAGGCTAAAACTTTTAAAAATTTGAAATATTTTTTAAATATTCTAATGGGCTTTGCCCCTACTCACTTTCGCTCACGAATCCTAATATTATTCCATACTTACGCGATGTTCCTCAGTTCCAGTAAGCAAATTTTTAAGCTCCACTTTTCCATTCATTCAATGCTGGAAGTTTATTTTTTCCATGAGGAGAACATATATTTTCTGATCGGCCAACTTCCGATTAAAAACTCAAAAGCCCCCCCATCACAATGGGAACATTCTTTATTTATATTTCCAATATCTAAATTTTAACATCAATTTGTCACATTTTGCCGCCAACTTGAACAGTTTCACAATCAGCTTTCCTTTTCTAATTGCCAGATTCTCGCTCGGTTTTTCATCGCATTTTTTGTTCATCTGATATCGCTGGACACCCCATTGCTATTTCAAAAAACAAGACAATGCAAGGTTAACACGTCTATTGCTTAGATATTCAGACGATTGCTAGACAGGAGACGAAAAATTTCTATTACTCGAAAAAAGTAAACAAATCGAAAAGTTATTCATTGGTACGGCCGCAAATGGTGTGTCTAAAGTAGAATTAACAAATAATATTGTTTTAAACTTTTTCGCCTGTTAATTTGGTGTTAATTACAGCTTCCATTTTCCCTTTTTCTTTTTTGGTAACCATTGCAATAACAAATGTAATATAAATACTTATTATAACGCAGTATTAATTATCATTAAATATTTCAAACAATACTGGCAAAACAAATCTCAAATGTTTTGGAACAGGCGATTCGCGATCTAAAAATCGTAAAGCGAATAAAATGAAATGTTTACATCCAAGTTCTTCTGTATAATTGATGATATGCAAACGATTTTCATGTGGTTGCTAATCTGTGCATATAATATATACCTTATCTTGGACTTTGGGCAAAAAATAAATAAATAAGTAAATAAAATTAATTAAATAAAGGAAAAGAGAAAGATAGCAAATAAATAAAAATTACATTAGCATGGGCAAAAAATTCCCTGAATTAACAGATTTTTGACTTCACTAGTAAAATCGAACATTATTCAAAACTTTTATTCAGAAAATCATATAAATTTATAGTGACAGAAAGGATCAAAATATTAATTTATGAATGGCTGAGAAATACAAACTCTACTATTGAAAAGATATAATTTACACATCTGATTCAGTGAATGAGCTGAATTGGTATTGACAGAATAATTCAACGAAATGAGCTATTCGAGTGATCGATCCGGGATCATCCATTTTTTTAGTATCCAGAAAATATCAATAGACTGTAACTGGTTTTGACGAGTAGGTGGGTGTGACGTAAAAATTGTTTAATATTAGATGAGCCATTTTGTTAAGTTAGGAGATGGGCGAGGACCAATCACTTGACGTACCAGTTTACAATACATTTAGTAAAGTACATATTACCTATTTTTCACATTATATTAATGATTATCCATATGAAGATGAAATTATACATATTGAATATTATTTGAAGTAATATTATTATGCTTATATTATTTGAAAAAAAAATACCCAAAAATCGTCCTAAACGCTTTATAGAACAGTTCTTTGTACTTAGAACTATCAAATTTGACACGTAGGTACTTCTTGTTTAATAGAAGCTTTAAGAAAAATATTTTAAAAATTTAATTATAATTTTAATTAAAGAAATGTTAATTAAATTTATGTTTTTCCTCAATAAATTTGGAATATATTATTGCATAAAAGCATTTGTACACAAATAAAAAAAAAATAGTTTTATTGTGATACTTTACCGTATATTTTTTATAACCGTACAATTTTTACTTTCTCACATAAGAAGTATAGAGTAAGTATGTAATATTAAAAAAATGGAACTAGATTTGGACAAATCGTTACGTTTCTGACCTCGCAAAGTCAGGAAATGAATTTTTAGCATTATGTTTGATTGTATGATATATAGGACAATACGACAGCTCAAAACGCTTTGAGCTAGACGTCTGAAATGCGATGCATGAAATTACAACCAAATTTTAAGATTTTTTGTAGATTAGAATGTTTAACAAAATTGAATTGCAGGAAGTCTGTGTAGCTTTCCAAATTTAAGTGAACTCGATAAGAACAAAACGCGAAAAATTAGGCAGGTAAAATTTAGTACACAGGTTTTAGCATCTAAAATGTAGATTCTTATCAACTTTTGAAGCAAACCTGTGAAAGAGTTGGCCATCTGTCGGTCTGTAATCTCACATGCATGTGAATGCAAGAACTCATAAACTCAGATACTTAAATTTTGTGTTAAATCTGTTATCTTGTGAATACAATAGTTTCGTATCGAAATTTGGTCTCAGTCGAACATAAAAATGCATCCAAAAAGTGTACTTTTACGATACAGTATCACGCCAGAATATTCCGTAACTATTGTTCGCAGTACCTTTCAAAGCATTCGCAGCTGTACCGTAAATCCTCAGCTTAATAGAGAGGAAGGGAGATAAGATATTTATTGGAGAATATGCGAGAAAGTTTCGGGGAGACTGCTTCTACAGTTTACTTTAATTTTAATGGATTTTAATTTTAACGAATCTGTGATGCGCGTAACCTCATAGGAAGAAAAATAATTTAAAAATATTTTTAATGAATGTCAGGTCAGTGACTTTCATTAAATCTTCAGAGTCTTTAATTTGTGGCCAACAGCGACAGAAATGAAGGTTTATAAAACACAAGAATTACGCCTTTATCTCTGTTAGACTCTGAGATTCGAGTTTTTCTCTAGAGAATTCCATATCTTTTTGGGGAAATTATAAAAGATAAAGTGGTCACACGAGGAATGAATTTTCTCTTTTGTGTGTCGATTGTGGAACAATTTTTTTTTACTGCAATCTGAGCGCTATTGTGCTGCTATTGCTGTTTAAAAATGCGGTATATGTTCATTTCTACAAGAATCATCCTTCAGAAAACTATGGCTGCATTTTGCTATCTGTTTCGTTATCGTGTTAAAGCTGGACTTTTCCCCGTACATTAACGATTTTTTTAACGTACGACGTAATATGTTTCCTTAATGTAACTTTCCTACTATGACGATTTTCTTAATTAAATAGATATTTTCAAGTATGGTTACAAAAATACTCCTTCTTGTTTTAGTTACGATGTTTGCATTTGCAATTCGAATTGTTAATGTTTCTCTTCAATAACTTCGTAGATATTATAACAGAATGCATTATATACGTGCACTAGTACTCAGTATCCCGAGACTACCACTTTTCGATGATTCTACCTCGCTAAAGGGTGAGGTGAGGAAGGATGATTGCGTTTCCGGAGTTCTTCGTTCTTTGATCTTGATTTCCGTCCCATTAGATATTTTTTTCTCCATTTGTATGCTAGTGTCTAATCGTACTATTTTATTGAAACCCAAATTTGCGCATTGATTGCTTATATGGCGAGTTCAAGAGCCAAGAAACTTTCAGAGTTGGTACGAAATATATTTTATGCAGTATCATTAAATGTGACAGATTATTTGCCATTGCTAATCTCATGCCATTGCTAATCTCTAATGTTATAAAAATGCATTAACAAATTAGGGAAAAAAAAGTGTTTTAACCTAAAAAAATTATTACAAATTTGTAAAAGAGCGAATAACCAAATTTTAAGAACAGAAATCCTCCATTTATTCTTCATAATTTAGTGTTTATATCCCTAAAAGTAAATAAAAATTGCTCTAAAGTATTTTACTGAGAATTAGTATCTTTTCCCGAGAAAATTACGAATTATTTGCAGTTTTTACTCCTCTTTAAGTCCGCGTATAATCATTCACCTTATTGTTATATGTAAACATTTCCATTTTCCCTCTCACCTCTGTTTTGAACGAATAAAAACATCTTGGCGCATGCGCAAAAGTGCGGAGGGTTTTAGAAACCGAGAATGAACAGTATAAGATGTGCCTTTTTAGATGGACTGTTATTCTATTATCAGTATCTTAGATATGGTTGCCATAGATTAAGTAAAGAAAGCAATTGTAGAAAATCTCATGCACATTTCAGAGTGCTTAAGAAATTAAAATATATATATTATTTGTAGCACATTTTATATATAAATATTAGGTACCATTAAAAGTTTTGTTTCTTTAAGTGGAATATTGTCTATTCATAATATTCAGGAGCACTCAAATCAGTTTGGATGGAAAATAATAAAAATTGCAGACCTCAGCTCGTTAATTTTTGCTACAATCCAGCATTAAAAAATGTAAATGCGAAGTTAACAATTCCATTGTTAATTTTTAATCATGTTTAGCTTTATCCACACACTGAGGAATGAGTCAATTTCAGCATAAAAGAAAATGTTCTGGATTGCTTGAAGATAAAATAGAAGTTGGGATTTCGCACCCATTAATAACGCAGTCGGAATGGGCGAGGATATTTTTAACTCCTCCTAGTGTTACAAACGGCGGTGGACAATTATATGTACTAATTTTATTACATTTTTAAACTTTTTTTTTACAAAATGCTTTTTATTATTTTAGTTACTGACTATATATGCACGCGATTTTTTTTTTTTTTTTTTTTTTCTTTTCGCATTTGCTTTATCATTGATTTACAATTAAAAGAAATTTTAGAAAATAAAATAAAGGTAGCATAAAATAATATTTACCTCGATATTTCGTTTTAGAGACTGGAATCTCCTTAAAAATTTTTTAATTTTTGTATGCATTTTCATTATGAAAATATTGACTTGAATACAATTTTGATTATTAAACAGTTTCGCTTAATGTATTATTATCTCATGTATAAAACCTCCCAGACCCATTTTGCCTTTTCTGCTCCATCGAAAAAATTGGTTTTTATTTTATTAAAAACCACTTGTGCAAACATGTGTGCAGCGGGCATTATTACTATTTCAGGTTTAAATCCAGTTACTCATTAGAGATCAGATTTTCTGAAAGCCTTCTCGGAATTCGATGATGTATAAGATGCTTCCGATTTAAGAATCCTTGGTGTACGTGATGGCGGCTTATGAAGTTTTTCGGAAACGTGACTTGGGATACTTGATGGATTCAGTAGGAATTTAAAATTCCTCTGACGTCAAGTTGGTTAGAAGAAAAAAATCGTCTGCACTAAATCGTTAACATTCACTAGGAACTAGTTTCTCTCTCGATGGTGGAAAAAAGCATAACAAGTTTTTGAATTTCTCCGAGCTTTTGCTAAATTACTTTTTGAATCTGGTTCCAAGTAGTCCATCTGCATACCGAGGTTTGTTGACTAAATCGAAAGAAAAAGAATTTTACTTGAAGTAGTATTCAATTCATTCGATGACGATTTTTTTTTTTATAGTTGGTAGTTTAAAGAAATCGTTAATCAATTCTAAATTAGTTCCGACGGTATTTATAGAAAAGTCTAGTGATTTTTATTTCGTCGAAGTAATTATAGAGAAATAGAAAGTTACATTAACATTTATTTCTTGCAAAATTCGTCGGATCATCCCATAAGGTGTTAGAAGCATCCATTAGATGTTTTGGTAAAATTTTCAATGAACACTCTCTTAAAATAAAAATAGCAGATCACCTCACGTTCAGTCATAAAATGTACTATTTTGAAAATCGGATGACGCATATTACCTTAAGGACTCCAGGCACAAAACCTGATTTTGTAATGTAAACGGATTTGATATATATGTGAAATTCATCGGGTCCAATTGTTTTGCCGTTTATGGGGAACAAAAATCTAAGGAACGGGTATTGACTCGGGTGTCGTCCTCATTATCTGACCAGAGCTCAAAATCACGAGTTCTGTTCCAAAATAGTCCTCGTGGTGCTTCGAAACGGATTGTAAATATCAGGGAGATTAATATATATTATATAATTTGAGATTTGGCATTTGCATTTATTATAGATGTGTTTTGAATAGTGAGAATGTATTGTCATAATTTAATCTTAGAAAAGTATGTAAGATATGGTAAATATGATAAATATGCTAAAATGTTGTTGTTATGATAGAGGATTTGATTGTAAATCTAAATTTCGTTTTTTTTAATTATATCTGATAGACATTTATAAGAACTTTATTTTTAAAAATTTATTTATTGAATTCTCATCGGTTTCACCTACTTATCCTAAACGGGTACACTGTGCTTGAGAGTCTGCAGGAATGATTTAGAAAGCATGCATATCACAACATTTAAAAAAGAGAAATGTCATGAAACAAAAACTTACAACATGTTTGTCAACATTCAGAAAAGTTAAAGTAATGTCATAATAAAATTAGAGTAATAATTTAAATCGAGGTAAACAATTAAACTAATATTTAGAACTTAAATATTATTTTATATTCTATTTTAATTTTCTGTAAGAAGTTTACTATTAAGTACGATAAAAAATAATCAGGTGAGAATAATTTTTTCTAAAATTTAAAACTAAAACATATTTAAGCATAGAAAAAATAATGTGAACAGTCACACAATTTGAAATTTTAGATGTAAGAGTCTGTAAAGGATGCTCTTTGGAAAGTTTTGAAAACTCGGTTAAAAAATAATTTAACGGAAATTTCCAATCTAATCTAAAAACTTCTCTTTCAGGCTTCTATTTTCCATTCTAAAAAGATTTTTATCATCTTTTTGTTTATTTCACAGTTATGCTTTTCACTCTGACCGAAATAAAAAAAAAAGCATGAAAAATTACTTCTTTTAGTTTGTTTTGAAAAGCCATGTATCAGTAAAAATCTTATTAAGGAAAAAGCAATCTTTTATCTCTAAGTCTATTTTATCTTTTTTTTAATTTAATTTTTTTTTCTGTATACAAGGTTTTTCTATATTAAAAAAAAATCTTGACAAAAGATTCTATGTGATGATATTTTATTAAACAGTTTTTCTGAAGTTCAATTTGAGAGATTCTGGAATTCGAACCAGCAATTCTGAACTATGGATACTGGAAAATGTAGAGAATATTGACAAAAATCCAAAAATATGTAAATAAAAAAAAAGAATATAATAATTTTGGGAAATTCTTTAATTAGAGCGTTGAAAAGTAAAATTATTTCAATTATTTTCTTAATTTTATAATTCATCCGTCTTTAATTTATAATTCATTATTATGAATATTATTTATTCTCTTGACCGTATTTTTATATTAATTACTATTCATAAAGGTCTATAATTAAAGAAATTAATTTTTGATTAAATTTGAATGTATTATTATAATATGTTGTCTTTAAGAATACATTTCAGAACTTCAGGTAGCGAGTTAAAAATTTCATATTCGCAAACATGGGAAAAAATCAAGTTTTAAATAAAGACTTTTAATAAAACATGAAAATAAAAGTAACAAAATAGTTAATTATTTAAAAAGCAGGCAATGATAAAAAAAAAGGGATTAATTATATAATTTGTTTTGAATTTTGTAATTATTTTTTCTTTAGTATTTTACACTGGTTTCACATGGTAATCATACTTTTGGTAAAATATTATTGAAAAAAAAAATCCCCGGAAAATACTTATAGAAAAAATAAATCTAGTTGATCCTTAAAATTTTTATAAACCTTTATTGACAAAAAAAAAAAAGAAAAAAAGATAAATCAATATATGAAACACTTTTGATAAACACAAATGGTATAAACCGGTGCATGTTATAAATTAAATCTAGTTAATGCATCCTTATATGAACTGTTCCTCTATAAGGAAAATTCGAGTTAATTGGGAATATTTAATTCAACTTGAGAACAATTCTCAATCCGAGACGATCGATCAAAATTTGAGACTGTTTTGGCTCTTCTGAAACAGCTAGTTTATTAATTTTTAAAGACACCTGTCTGTTGTTTAAAGTAAAACATGTCTCTTGCCTTACTGAAAAGAGTGAAAGAAAAAAAAAAAAAAACTTATTGGCAGTTTTTTTTTTTTTGTATTTTTACCAGGAATTTATTTACTCACCATTTTTGCAGCTTTATTTGCAAATGCCATGTGTTAAAAGAAATAATGCTCGCAGGTGCAAACGATTTTCAACAGATGCTAGTGTTATTTTGCAAATGTAATCAATTTTTTTTAAAGTGAATCTTATATTAAATTTTTTTTCTCGATAATTCATATTAAAGCACATGCATTTGGCTTAAGTGTAATAAAGTTTTTTTAAAGTAGTGCTTTGTGTTCTTTCTGTTTGATTAATGAAAAATCCGTTTTAATATTGATTAATTCTTTCTTATTTTTGTCTTTACAGAACTAACACATAGAGGAGTAGATTATGGAAAAATAAATGACGAAGCTGAAGCAGCATTACGTGAACTTTAGTAAGTTCAAAAATTCATTTTCGGATGGTATGAAAGTATAAATAAGTATAAAAGCTGGTTAGCTTAAAGGCAAATAATTTCTTAAATGATCTCAAAAATTTGTACTTTTTGTCGTTAATGTATAATAATAATAATAATAAAAATTTATTTTACATAATGCATTTAAAATTAAAAAAAAAAAAACTTTGAAAATTGCTTTATTGCAATACAGTTGGATCAAGACTTATTAAAACTGTTAATAGAATAAAAATTCGATTTATCCAAAAAATCCGACTTTAGAAAAACTAATCTGAAAATAAGTATCACAAAAAAAAAAAAAAAGGATTATATTTATTTTTGACATTTAAGTTTCGATCAAGTGTGTTAAGTTTGATTAAGTTAAGTAATGATTATAATAGAAAATTTTTAATTATTTAAAAAATAATCATCTCAATAAATTAATCGCAACAAATATATAGTTAAGCCTTTAAATATAACAATTGTACAATAAGACATCAAAATAAACAATGCAATTTACAGCAAATATTTTCAAAAAACTTTTTTTAAATGAGAAATTTATTATGTGTTTGATTAAATAGTTGCCATAATGTATATAAAGTGCTGATGTATTTAATTAATAAAAACAATTTAGAAATAAAAAACAATTTTTAATTTTTTGAATTCGAATTGAAAGTGATATTTTTACCTTTATATCAACAGAATTTTTATCATTATATTTATATCAACAGAAATGGAACCAAGTAAAAAGTTCGAATAAAGTTATTATTAATTAAAAATGTTTAAATTAACCTTGCTATTCTACAAAATATATTATGTTTCCTTTTTGTATTGAATATATTAAATTGATAATGCATTGTCTGTTTTCAGCCAAATTCCTCCCAATTACAAAGTTCTGTTTCTGCAAGGAGGAGGTACTGGTCAGTTTGCTGCTGTTCCACTAAATCTATGTTCCTCCTCTGATGATGTTGTTGATTATATCGTTACTGGCACATGGTCATCCAAAGCTGCTCAAGAAGCTGAAAAATACTGCAAAGTTAACAGAGTTTTACCAAAAACTTCAGTCTATACAGGTATGATTTTTTTTTCCATCTGTCATTTTGATTTTTTTCAAAATTGGCTAATTAAAAAAAATAAGCAAAAATAATGTATACCTTTTTTTGTTGAATATTTTTTGAAAAATTAAGTAATGATAGTATATAATAAAAATCAGAATATTAGTCTTCATTTGCTTATTTTTTGAAGTTATTATTAAAATTATTAAAAGAAAAACCTGTTTTATGTATTGCAAAACCTCACAAAATTTCTATAGTAGATTATATCATTTCAATAAAAATGAGTGTAGAATGTTGAATATTTCTTATTGCAAATATGTTCATGGCAAATTTTAACTCTTGGATTCTTATAGTAGGGGTAGTATAAATCACTCTTGTAAACTTCAGTCTACAAGAATGATTTAAACTAATACTAAGTTGGATAAGAAGAAAAACAATTTATATGTTCTTTACTTTTGATAGTGTTTTAAAGGGATGTTCAAGCAGCATATTAAAAGGTTAATTTTGAAAGTAAAAAAAGTATTTCCCCCCTTTTTTTTCTTTCCCTCAAATAACTACGAGATAAGATCTCTATCACTTTGTACCATTCGTGGAGACATTATTCTTGTTTTCCCTCATTGCCGTTCTTTATCCTTTCCAGTAACTCATCAGACCTAATACTAAATAGAATAAGAGAGTAAAACAATTGGTTGCATAATTAGAGGAGAGATAGATTTGATTGATAATTAGAGATTAGAAGAATTTGAATTATTCGATGAAACAATAATTATTCCAGCTCATAAACTGGTAAAAATTGTGCTGGTATAATTTTTGGATCATTCATAAGGAAAATATAAACTGTATTACTTTTGTATAATTTGCAATAACAATATTTATAAAGTGATTATAAATTCATTTATTTGGAATTCCAGAATGATTGTGTTAAATTTCTATATAAATCTAGGATTAATTGATGATCAAATAATGAACAATTAAAAAATGGAAATATTTCCTTTTTTATTTTATTCATCACCTGAGATATTTTAAAACAGTCGTCAAATTAGAAACCTCTTTCAAATTTCATATGTTTGTTTGTAACAATCATAATCTTCTCAAAATGATATATATTTTAATTTACTATTATGAAATTACTTGTATAGTAAATTATGTAACTATTATCTTTCTACTATTAATTATTTTTCTTTTCTTTTTTTAGGCATTCCAGACCAGTCAGAATGGAAGCTGAGCAGTAATGCAAAATATGTATACTACTGTGCAAATGAAACTATACATGGTAAAGTTGTTTTGAATTTGATTTCTTTTCTAAAAGTTTTGGGACTTTTTAAAAAATTATGCTTACTTTCATATTTAAAAATCTTTTTATGTTTTTCTACTTGAAAGATGAGTTATTCTGAATCTTGAGTAAAATATATCAGCATTTTTTTTTCATTTTTTTTTCTGAAAAAGTAATTGTATTATGGATGATTATTTCCATCTCCCTTTGGGGTTTTCTGTACAATTGAAAATGACATTTTTCTTATCACTAGTTGAGTATATTCCAGGCATAGGCATCTTCCCATTTTAATCAAATGTTTTTGGTAGCAAACACAGCTATATGTAGTTGTTATGATAATTGCTATTACAGCAATTATTCTTTCACATGATTGTGGTTTTGGGTAGAACTAGATTTTATAAATGTTGAATTTTCAATGTTATGAATTAAAAGAGTTGTGAAATAGATTTTAATATTTTATTATGAGCAGTAGCAAATGATACTAGATAATATTTTTCAGTTTATTGATATTGATTTTCTATTTTAATATACAATAATAATATTATTTCTTTCAATAATTTTCGTCATGGGAAAAATTTGACTATGTGCAGAGTAATCCAATAAATTATACCTTGGCATGAAATTCAAACCCAAGTTTTTGTTAAAACATTATAGTTTTGGAAATTTGTAAAATGATTTTATGTGTAAGTAAATTGATTTCTTGTTGAAAAGTTCAAATTCTTAGTATGCAAGTTGAATCTGTGAAATTGAAAGAAGGTTTTTGTTTCTAAAGGAATTATTGGTATCATATGGCATAGGTAAAATTTAGGATTTTCATTCATTGATTTTGTCACTTTTAGTTTATCATGAAAAAAATAAAAATAAAAAGGATAAATTTGAATCATTTTTTAAAAATTTATTTATATTTTTTTATTATTTAAATATTTGAATGTGGCATTAATTTTAAAGCTGCTTTTTTCTAATCTTGAATATCTGAGATAACATAAAGGAATCTAATATAAATGGCAAGTCCTCTTGTGAAATTATGTTGATTTAGCAATTTTATCGCAATAATGAAATACATTTGTAGTGTATTTCCCAGGTTTCTGCTTTTTTTCTTTAACACATTTTTTTACTGTCCTTTATAACAATCATAAATGAATTCTTCAAGAGTTTTTTTAAAAAAATTAGATAATGGAAAAAAAATATGGTATAATTTAGAACATCTATTTTTTTAAAAACTATTATTTTTATTAGTATGTTATAAATTAAAATTCATTATGATATTTTATTAAAAAGTACAAAAAAAAAATGTAAATATTATAGAAAGATCATTATAATAATTTTTGTTAAAAATCTCTGCATACTTTTTGTTAGATGTCTTATAATTTAATGAGAATATATTATGCAACATTTTTAGATTAATTTTTATTAGACATTTTTAGATTAATGTAAAATTTAATTATTATCCCACGTAAACATGAAAATTTGTGAATTATAAACTTCAAAATTGAAATAGTTTTTGATGAAATGAATTCCATATTACATAGGTTTCAACAAAAATGTAATTTAATTTTCATTTGACTTTTGTACTTTATAAATTCTTTTAAGCAATGTGTTTAGAAATAGAGAACTTTTTAACTAATTTTTTAAATAATTTAAATTATTCAGTTTTTTTTTCATTTGTTTGATAAAAGATGAATATATTATATTTTATTTTTTAGCTGTAAATTTTAATCCATCTTTAAGGTATAATTATTGTGTTTTGCAGGTATTGAATTTGATTTTGTACCTGAAACAAATGGTGTGACTTTAGTTTGTGATATGTCTTCGAATGTTTTAACCAGACCTTTTGATGTGACAAAGGTATGTAATTTTTTTTATTAACATAATTTATTTTGTAGTTTGGCAATGTATTGCATTACCTTAGAATTGTACCCATTACATTATACTTATTTGAATATGTAACCAACACAGTAATTGTTTTAATTTTGTATTTGTTACTCATATTCTTTTTGACTAGATAACTATATAATAATTACAACAAGTTTCAATAATGATGTTCCCACCCCTTGCCTCACAATGTTTTACAACTTTTGTGATAATAATATTTTTTCAGATAAATGTATTGCTTTTTTTTTGGCTGAATTAGAGATTGATAACTTAAAACTATGTTAATCTTTAATTAGGCCAACTAGATTGGGTCTTTAGCCCTAAAATCATATTACAGCAAACATTACATATTTTAAACTTTCGAATTTTAAATCTTTCTTATTGAATATAAAAATTGTACTTATATACTAATATTGAAAATTATGTCTTGGCTAACCAAGTTACACAACTGACAGACACATAATACAGAATTAACTGTTAAAATTTTTTGCTTTTAATTATCACTTTTAATTGTAAATTTTTCAAAAATTTAATCATTACAGTAACTACCAATATTGATTGTTCTGTATTGAACTAAACTTAAATAATTATTTTTTTAGTTTGGTGTCATTTTTGCTGGAGCCCAGAAAAATGCAGGTATACCCGGTGTGACATTTGTAATAATACGAGAAGATCTTCTGGGAAAAGGCATGTCTATATGCCCAACAGTTTTCGACTACAAAATAAATGCTGCAAACAAATCTTTGTATAATACACCTCCAACTTTCAGGTAATTTCTGATTAAAATTCTATAATGAAATCAAAATTTTATTTTAATGATTTCAAAATTAACAAAATGCCCCCTTTTCCCTTATAGATCTCTATTAATATTGCATTTATAATGTAGCGAAATTTTGAAGTGTACTGTTTAAATTTCACTTTTATAAATATTGATATAATCAAATTGCAATCACTAAGTTATTTTCATGAAGTAAAGAATTTTTTAGAAATGTAATTATTGTGTAATTTTATTTAAGATTTGTACAGAAAAGTAAAAAAATTATCTCATTTTATTTACATTTTATGAATATTAACTTTGAAATATTTGTATAATACAACTGAATTTTTATTCACTTTTTTCATTTTACTGCATATTCCCAATCTTTCTATTAATAAAATACTACACATTCCAAAAATTTCCACATTTCATGCATTTCCCCATAAGGTAAAAAATCATAGCATGCATCGAATTTTCCTCTAATTAAGTTACTTGGTTTGCTTCTATCGTAGAAGTTATATTTATTTTTTAAAAATATATTATAATTATATATTATTATATATACAATAAATATATTATAAATAATTTTTTTAAATTAAAGAAAAAAAAAAGAGTAATGTCATTTTTCAGGATTTTTACATGAAATAAATAATATGCATATTTTCAGAAATATAGGAAAAATATATAATTGTTTCTGACATATTTATTTGATCTGGCAATAAATTATTGAATTGGTGATCCACTGACTGATATTTTTGTGTTCAGGCAGTACAAGAATGCAAATTTTACCATAAATCTTTTTATTTTATTTTTATAGAATTATGTTCCTTTAGGAAGTTTTTTTTAGAAATAAGTGCCATTTTTTAAATGTTAAAATTATAAAATAAGATATATGTACTTGGTGTTAAACTTATTTAAATATTAATGGGCAGTATAGGAGAATTACATTTGAAATTGATGAAAAAACTTTGGAAGCTCAATAACCTAAGTTATAATGAAACTACGCTACTGCTACCAATTTAACAATATAAAATTAAATGAATAATGTATTTCCAGGAACAATATTAAATATATAAGCATTGAAATGATAAATAATTTATAACATTAAATGAATGGAACATTTTTTGTACTTCAGTTTCTAATTTTTCTATTATTCAAGAATGAAGATGCTTGACTTTTTTAATAATGAAATAGGTATGTTCAACATTAAATGTAGGGTTTATACAAAAAACGACTTTTTGGAATTCCATATTTCCAAAAAACCCGGTTTTCGAATTTTTGTCAAAAAAATAAATAAATAAAAATAGAATAGGTAAAAATATTTTCTCTAAGTTATATAAAGTAACAGAAAATGAAATCAATATCAAATTCAATAAAATTAAAGATTACACATACATATTACTTACACAAAATAGCGAAAACTGAAAATTTTTGAATAATATTTATATTGTTTTCGCTAATCTTAATTTCTCCTAAGAAAATAGGGTTTTGAAAAACAATATCCACTGTGCGGGGATAAGTCCTAAAGCTAAGAATAAAAAGCTTAAATTGAAAATACTCGTTCTCTAACTACTGAGCTTGGTTTTTTAGTTTTCATGGCATCAAATGACAAATCTTTTATTCGTTGCCTCAAATAATGAAAATTCAGCTTTCATTGTCTTTGGATTTGTAAGTTTTTCTTCAGGGTCTTCAAGAAACTTATGAATTGATTTTTTTTTTTTCATGGCTTCTTTTAAAAAAGCATTACTCTGATAAGTAGTTTCTTCGATTTGCTCTTCATCAGAATCGATTTCCACATAAGAATTCGGAAATATTCTAGACAATATCTTTCCAGATAAGTAAATAATTATGGTTTTTTAAATTAAAGAAAATAATATATTGGATTTCTTCGCTGAACTAAAAATGTTTTTTGGATTTTGCAAGTACAGCAAAAGAATTGCTGATTCTACTTGTCTTCGGTTTTTAATTCGTTCTTCTAAAGCATATAATAATTTCAAACTTATTTAAGTGTTAAAATATTTTAGTTCATTTAACAGAAATTCAAATATACCTTCACTTCTTAATAAATTCGCATCTCGTCGCCTTAAGCCCTCAGCTGCTAGACAAATCGGTCCAAACCAATAATTTTTTTTTTTTTTTTTGAAGAATTGGTATATTCAGGCGTTTTGGTAAACCATTTTTTTAACTTTAAAAACCTGTTTTCCAATGTGAAAAATTTACTTTAAAAAACTGGGTTTGAGAAACCATCAAACCCTAATTAAATGATATTTCTCCAAACAATCGTTATTAGGTCTAACAGAATTTTGAAATTTTAATTATGAAATTTAATAATTCACTTTTTGTATGTGGAGATAATGCTTAAATACTAAACATAAAATTAATAAATTCAACATTCTTAAAATAAATTTAACTTTATTTCATTATTCCAACCATATTTTTATTTATAAACTGCCAACTTGAAATATAATATTAAAAAAAAACTCTGCATTAATCTTTTTCAGCGTATATATCCTTGGCCTGGTTTTCAAATGGGTGCTCTCTCAAGGAGGAATCTCAGCGATGGACCAACATAGTGCTGTGAAATCTAGTCTAGTATATGAAGTACTGGATGCCTCTAATGGGTTTTATCAGTATGTATTTCCTTAAGTTTTCAAAAATTAGTGTATTTCCTAACGCATTTTTCTAAATGTGATATTCAGTCAAAATTTATTTCGGCCAATATATATATTGATATATTAGATTAAAAAAAGCAAATGAGAGTTTATTTTGGATCTATTATTACCTGTGTAATAAGGTTCTTTACCAATTGTGTTTTTGAAAAGTATAGAAGCCTCTGGCTTATTAAAATGACGTATAAATAACTTACTATTACAAAATATATATATTAACCCTTTAACTACATATTTATTTGAAAGCGTCATTTATACTGAACATGTAAAGTCAGTACATTTTATGTAAGAATTAATATATTTCATATTATTCAGAATATATAGTGCTGCATAATATTTAAATAATTTAAGCCAATTAGTATTAGAAAAAAATTGAAACATAAATTCAAACAAATACAGGACATTCTGATATGTCAAATGTATCCAAGGGGTTAAGAAATCTATAGTTTTTTTTAATAATTTAAATTTTATATGCAATTCTTGATTTTGGAGAATAAATATTTGAAATTTAACACTTTTTTTTTCATTTTAATGTACTACCATTAATATTAATGTTTTTATTTATTATGGAAATCAATCTTTTTTATTATTGTGTCTTATCTTAAATACACTAATTATCTTGACAATGACTCAATAGGATTGTCATAGATTTTTGGGAAGAAAAATTACAATAAATATACCACTTTTTATAAATAATTCTTGTACAAATGTTAATTACTGTATTGTATTGTCATGCATTCATTATTTTAAAGAAAATTAAGCCTTTTAGTCAAAGTTTTATAATGCAATTGCTATATTTAGGACATTTTTTAAATGCATTTGTACTTATACAGAATAGCATATCACAAAATATTTGAAAACATTAATGCAGAATTAATATAAATATAATGATTTACAAATTTTTTTTAAACATAATAAAAAGTTAATTACAAGAATAATTTTAGTTAGTAAGTTTTTTTTTTATTAAACTGCCAATGATTTTTGCCTATCTATTACTACCTGGAGTTTTGTAATAATCATTAATAACTAAATGATTTTTTATTTTTAGAAGTTTCAGAACAGATGTCCGTTTTTACTATCTTTCCTTATAACTAATGAATGCATGATTGTTAATGATTTAATTATGTCAAGTAAAATAATATTTTATTTTTTTTATATCTTTTATAGTTTTTCTAATTGGTGCTCATTTTTTAAATTCATAGCTCTGCAATTAAAAAAGAAAACAGAAGTCGAATGAACATTCCTTTTAGAATTGGTGGTCCCAGTGGCAACGATGAAATGGAAACAAAATTCCTGAATGAAGCTAAAGCTCGTAAAATGTTATCTTTAAAAGGACACAGGTAATAAAATTTTAGACAATAGAAAATAAATATAATTCTAAATGTGGATAAAATCTTATTTGAATCGCCATTAAAATTCATGAACTTTGAAACTTAACATATAAAAAATGTATAACTTTTTACCAGTATCAGTTGTATTCTAACTTGCTTGGTTTGAGAATCATTTTTTATTCTAATAAATTATATCTATGTAGTGGTTTATATATTTCCAGATAGTTTTTATTTTATTTAAATCAATCTGTGCATCTACTTCCAACATCTGTGCTTCTATATTGAAAAATAGGAGAAATATTGTTTAACATTTTTGTACTCACAAGATTTTACTAGGCAGTTTTGTTGTTTTGTACAAATGTTACAAAATCTTTTTAGTTTTGTTTTTTTTTAAATCATGCTCTCTCTTTATGTTTAAATTTATTCACTTTTTCATATCATTCACTTTTAAATATTTCATTAAAAAATAAACTATGAATTCAGTAACAGTACATAATAATAAATCCAAGTAAGATAAATTAATCGATTAAAAAGATAAAAGCTTTAGATTATTGTAAAGGAATGTTAATTATTTTAATTTTATATTACTTAGATTCATCTGAGAGAGATACAGTCATTCTTTATTCATTATAATTTTATTTTTATTGAAACTATTCAAAATTTGTATCAAGATTTGATTGTGAACAATATTTTTAGTTTCTTGCTTTATTATATGTTACAATTTGTAATGTTTGGATTAAAATATATTATGTGGTTAATGGTTTTTATTTAAGGATTTATCATAATCTTTTATCTTACTTAAATACCTTTAAAAAGAGTTATTTTTGAAATCTCATGATAGCACAATTGTTTTGGAAGAATTGAATCCCAAAATCAAGCATGCAGATTTCATGTGTCAACTTTTTACAATTTGTTAGTCTTGTAAAACATATATTTTCTATTATAATTGATGGTAAAATTATGTAATTGAATGCTTCAAACTATTATAAAAATATAACTCTAATAGTACAAGGTTAAATTATCATAGAAATTACCATATCATAATATAAAAGCTTTTTGATAATAAAACTTTGAATTTACAAATTAGTACCTAAGGTTTTATAGATATTTTTGTTTAATTTTTATCATTTTTTTTTCAGATCTGTTGGCGGCATTCGAATTTCTTTGTTTAATGCTATTACTCTGGACGAAACAAAAGCATTAGTCGAATTTATGAAAGAATTCCAAGCAAAAAAACAGTGAATTTACTGAACATTCTTGATAACAAATGTTTTATGAATTTTGTTTGTAGACTGACATTTCCAGAATTATTTTCTTTGAAATCTTTTATTAATAAGAGCTCAAATTTTAGAAATTTTTATGCATTATTTTTACATGTATAATCCATGAATTTACTCTACATTTTTATATTTGTTTATCTATATGACACCTTACACATTCCTCTTTTTTAATCTTGTAAAATGTTTGAATACTTAGCAAATTATTTTACACACATACTTTGTGCCATATAACTTTATAGGAATATTATGTGTTGAGTTCTTATTTCTAAACTCTTCTAGTGTCTTAAACTAGTAAAAGATTTCAGAATTTATAGTATGTGTTTATATAGCTATGAGAGTAGCAAAAAAGTGAAAATCATGTTCAAAGAAAAGTAATAGTTTTAATATTAAAATTAGGAGAGATTTATTAAACTGTTAGTAAATATGTGTTATGAATTAAGAATCGTATCTTACATATAGCTTGTTAGCCAATTTTGTTATATGTTTTATGCTTTGAAATTTTATACAAACTGTTATGCCTTTTACAATAGGAATGACTGTTTTTGTCATCCTGCACTTGATGATAAATAAATATATATGTCTACAATTTGTGTGCTAGTTTATTTTTTTAAATAAAAAATTATATGCTAACATATTATATATCTGTATTTAGTTACAAGCTGATCCAGATATCACTTTTTACTTTCAATTAAATCTTATGTGTAAACATTTAACGTTTTTTTCCTCTCTATATATTTAAGCATAAAATTTATGACAGATATTAATGCTGTGCTATTTTAATAGCCTTACCCCTGGTCTATTCATTGTATATATATGAACCATCTTAGTAATCAATTCTCATGACATGATAGTCCTTAAAAACAATTTGGTTCATGTTTTTTCAAACTTTCATAATAACTGTAACTTTACTTCTTTTATTCATCTTGAAAACTACTCTTGATATTTAACAGAATCCTTCTTCCAACAGTGGAATTAAATATTAGATAAAATGATGAAAATAGTTCGAGTTACAATGCAAGAATAAAATCTGTGCAAAAAGCATTAAAAAAAATTACCTAAATTCAGAAAAAATTCATGTGACAATTAAATTGGTAACATTCAAAAGATAAAAGATAATTTTTGAACTTTAAAATGGTGTTAAAAACAGTTTTGTGTAACATCATTTTTATGAGTTATTGCAGGGAAATATAAAGCCAACTACTACTGTCTGCTTATTTTATACTGCAGTTCTGTAGATAAAATGTTTGATCACTTGCCAATTTAATTATCACAAAAGACCTATGCATTATGTCAAATCTTGTTTATCCTTTTATGTTCCAACTGAGTTGGAAATAAGATTTAGATGAAGGGGGGAAAATAGCTTAGAAAAGTTTAATAGTTAAGATATTTCATCACTAATTTTTACACATTTCCATAGATACATAATTGTAATAAATAGCTGATAAAAATAATCTAGGTGTTATGCTTAGGTGTATGAATATCTTAGAATACAAACAATGGTATATTCAGTGATGCCAAATGATTGAAAGAGTGTTTTTTTTTCTGAAATTTTTTAGTTATAGCCACAAATTGCAAATAAATAAATGTATTTAAATATTAGTGCTTGTGTATGGCAACATACATCAATTAAGCACACACACATATTAGTAAAGTTGAACGGCAATGTGGAATGGCTTTTTTCAAGTAATGGCCTTAATTTGCCTAAATTTCAAGTATTCATAGTATATATATATGAGAATTACCAATTCCCATCAAAAGATTTTATCTAAAATTTGACATGGATATCCAATTAAAATGTAAAGATTCATAGGAGTAGATTAAGTTCTTTTGGTCTCTTGATTAAAATCAATTTAAAAAAAATCTAGTTTGAGTTATTTATAAACAGGTTTAAAGTAGCAAATATTATGAGCAACTGAAATGATGAATATTTATTTGCAGACAACAGATAAGTTAAAAATTCAAAAGTCAACATTAAAAAAAATCACTAAGCATTTCAAGCACATTTTAAATAATGTTATATTAAGTTTGTCATGATTGTTGACTTGTGAATCAATTAACTCAGTTTCACAACAAAAAGAAAAACACAAGAACCTTTGAAATTAACAAGTAAATTTTAAAACGGGGGGAAAAAATTGTAAGAATTATGTTCCAAAAATTTACATGACAATCGATCTTAATTTAAATATTTTGAATAGATTTTCCTGGTAAATGAAATGCAAGCACAAAATTAAATTACATTGAAAATATAATGAAAATTTAACAAAATTATTAGGCTTTTAAGTAATTGCTATTTGATGATTCTGTCCTTGGACTGCATGCCAAATTTAATACACCCAGTTAATTTTTTTTATCATGTTTACAAAACATGTTGTAGTTGGATACAGATATAATGCTTAAAATTGTTTTCTGTTTATTCAGGCAGGGCTAATACAAAATCCATTTCTTTATTATTATTATAATGTTAAATGTGTTCTGTATCAAAGCATATAAAAATACAAAACAATAAACTGCTCTTAATTTTTTAAAACTGTAATGTACATTTTCTACCCTCTTTTTTATTATAATAATTATTTTATTGAAGATGACCCCCCCTCATAATATATGCATAATTCCTAAAATTAGATCAAACTAAGTACTTTATTTAGACCTTCCCTTTTCAAATGATGTACATTGTATCACTGCAAAAATTGAAACACTGATTGAATATCTATACAATTATAACTGAACTTTTTATTGTAAAAAAAAATATTAAGGGATAACATAAGTGCAAAACTATAAAATCAATCTGTTGACCTTTTTTGCATGGTTATTTTAAAAATTAAAATATTAAATCTCAAATTGAGGTAATAAGTTGAAATAAACTGATAGCTTTTTATGCATAATAAACATATCAAATAAAATTTCTGAATATATTATTCATAGACAAAAAATATTGAAGATCTTTTGCAAATAACATGTGAGGAATAAATATTTTTTTCAGTAGATGGACACATATAAATTGTTTTGCTTTAAATATTTTTTTAAAAAAATTCTGTACACACATAATAAGGAGATTAACTATACACTACTATTAAAAATAAACACTCTATGAGCAAACATACTTACAAAAACATCAGATCTGTCATAAACAAGCAACATCTTTTGCAAAAATACACAAATAATATAATTGCACTTTGAAAGGATGGCATCATTGTCCTACTTTCAATTATATTGAACAATGGACAGTGCATAATTGTAGGACTAGGTTAACACACCATTAAACCTATATATTAATCTATGCACTGCATTCTATATTATGCACATACAAAATAAAATTCTGAAAGCTCTTTAAAAATTCCGTTCTATAAGTTTCAAAATTTCTACAACTATTAGAGAATAAACACATTGTGAAAAATAATGAAAAGTAAGTTCATGTTAATAATAAGTTGGTTACAAACAGAAACAAATTCAGTGTTCATTTTTGTCACATATCTAGCCATGGTTAAAAAAATATCCATGACTTCTATCACAGTAAAATTGGAATTTCCTTCTTCTAAAATGCTTTTTAGAATCAAAATGAATTTCTGTCTGAGTAACCAACATTTATTAGTTTATTTAGTGTGCAAATAAATAAGAATTAAAAATTCTTCAAAATTTAACATTTCCCACCTCTCAAACAAAAAGGAGTTGATTCATCTATCTTTATTTTATTTTACATAAAAAAATTCATTTAATGTTGTTGGAATATGCACAAGTTAAAACTAGTATTAAAATAAATGTAAAACACAGTAAAATAGATATAAAAATATTTTTAAAGATTTCTCAAAACTGAAAGAAAAATTACAAAGAAATAAAATTGATATCACTAAAAAATTTATCTGTATTTATAAGTGATGTAAAAATTACTTTAATGCAATAATTAGTTTTTAATTATATGTAAAACATTAACTTTGATTATTTTTCAATTAGGTATCTAATAAGAATTTTGAAATTCTTTCCTAGCAAACCTCTACAACTGAAAAATTGGCTGCATCTAAAATTTCATTAACGACTGCTCAGTATTGCATTATGAATTTTTTTTTATTTTATGTCAAAATCGGATATTATGCAAACGTAAAAAAACTATCATATTAGAAAAAAATGTACTATGCTTTCATGCCCAATTATTGTTAATTTTGTAATTTAACTAGTATAATCTTATCTTGATTATTTTAATAACAGTACATGACAATGAAAAGTCATAAAACACAGATGACAGCCTTCTGAGAAAAATGGTTTTTGAAAAAAAATTCTTGAATAAAGAATTGCACTTTTTGTACAAAATATGACAAAAATGTAAATTTTACAAAGTACACATTTTCTTGAAATGCTATCATAATACTTTCCAAAAAACTTCGTATATAAATAGACTTTTCTCTTTCAATAATTTACCATTATAAAAAGAAAAAAAAAATTTTAATTTAAAGATTTTAAAGGACCTCCCCCCCCCCATCAAAAACCTTAAAAAGAAAGAATGAACAAATGATAAAAGAAATTATCTGATTTCACTGCACCTGCAAGTATAATTGTTTCAAATCAAATAAAAATGTAGAGAGAATCTTTGAAAATTAGATGCATTATTACTGCTGATTTCAAATAAAATTCTATCGAATGAAGAGAGAAAATTACTTTTCATTATTTCTCATTTTAAAAAAAATCCACTCTAGAAACGTTCCGCGACATTTAACAGTAAAACAACACAATAAGCTCAAAAAAAGATTAACAAAATGAAACCACACTATGGTATTGGTTGAGTAAGGTTTAAATATGGCATTGTTATTGCAATATTTACTATATTATGTTTTATTGCTCTGTTGTATTAGAAAGAAATATACTTCAATTTGATAACAGTATTAAAATAGTTTCACAAATCAATATGAATTACATTATTGACAAAATATGGTTAGACTTAAGAACATTGTACTTTCACCAAATTTGACTTTTTTGATGATAGCAAATAAAATTAATAATGGTGGCTATCATAAGAGCCTGATTATTTGAAGAAAGTTGTTATGAAACTATGAGAGATGACTGCACTTATCCTTTTTAGGATGTTGTGGGAAAATCACACTCGTATGTTTGGCTATCAAAAGACTCTAGCACTACGAAATCACATATAACAGCCTCATCAATGGCAGTAAAATCTTAAGGAAAAATATAAAAATAAGGTAAACAACACCCTTCACCCCAAGTTAAGAAATTTCCTGGGTGTGAATGTGGCAGTAATATTAAGGAGGGAAAAGAATGATTTGGAAGCATGTATGAGTTATTTTAAGCAACTAATACAATGTTCTCTTCAAAGCTTGGATAGCAACCTGAGGCAAAATTTAAATTCATGTTTAAATCATTTTTGGGGTAGAATTAACTAACTATAATGTCACAGAGATTTAAGACCAATGAGTCCATGTGATTTGTTTAAAATATAATCATCACTGGCATGCAGCTATCATACAAAGAGTAGACAATTTTGTAGCAAATTTTCTACTATGTTCTCAAGTCTCACCCATATATATAACCAATGTTTGAAATATCACAGAATTTTTGCTTATTTCTGTTCAGTTTTGTAACCTTAATGATAAATATAAATTCAATATAAAAAATTGAATAAAATACATAAAATAATGTCATAAGATAAAGATAAATGAGGTCATACTTAACTGAATTCCTTTATAAGTAAAGAATGGAATAAACAAAAAATATTCTAAATAAATGCTCAGAATTCAGCACCTTATAAATAAACATTAATAATGAATTTTATATATTCATGCTGACCATTTAATTTACAAGGATTCTAATTTTTCATATTAATTTCATACAAAACCATAGATTTTCATTCCTACTTACACATCTTTCTAAAATCTTTTAAGTACTGATTCTCTTCTCTAATGAATCTACAAACATGCATTTTTTTAAAAACAATTTTTTTTTTATACAGCATTTCTAAAAAATAAAAATTAAATGCTTGAATGCAATAAAGATGAAATAATTTTAACCATATAAAATTTGCATGATAATGATTGTGATGTCCATTCCACACAATTCCACTTGAATTTGAGCAATTGGTTATAATCATATCACACATATGTCTGATTGACTATTTTTGGAGAGGCATTCGATGATTTGGGGGTGTTTATTTTTGGAGAACCATTAGCTGACTTGTGAGTGTGAGTGTTTAATTTTGGAGATGAACCAATTGAATTGGGAGTATTTATTCTTGGAGTGGCCAGATTTGAATTGGCAATCACGGTATCTCCATTGTTCTTTTCTTCAGGTATAGTGTCAAGACCTTTTGCTCGTCTCAGCTCCTGTGCAATCATGATCTCATTAGTGATGAAATTTTCATGACGAATTCTTTCCATTAGCTTCTTTGGAACATCTGGAATCAACCAGCGAAGGAGGGTGGTGATCATCAGAATTATATTCTAAATAAAATAAAATTATTTTCATAAATATTGAGAAATTGGCCAGTACAGTTGAGGTAACTACAATAAAATTTCTATTTATCCAGAAAAACCAATAAAAGAAAACTGGGTCTAAAAATAAAAATATCATTTTTTAAAATTGAAAATGCCATTAACAATGTATTTTTAATATTTGTTTTATTTTTAATATCTTAATTTTAATATATTACATAAACAATAAACAACATTATACAACTATAGAGCATGAAGATATTAGAAAAAATCATTTTATGAATATCAAATTGAACTTTATGAATATCAAATGGATGAAAAAATAATCAGTACAATTCACTTAAATGTACTGAAATTTCCAAGAAGGTGAAACAATTACTTTTGATTGTGTACATTGGACAGCAGGGGCCACAGGAAATTATATAGCCTGTTCCCAATAATATTCAATGTCATAATAGTATGTTAATAGAGAAAATTTTAAGAAAATTCTGGAAATATTTATATACAATTAAAGTACAGTAATACAATTAATACAAATTTAATCTGTAATATAAAGTAATAAAATTAAAGAAATATGCATTAAAAATGCTGAATTTATCAAACTTGACAAAAATTTTAATTGCATATTTTGCTATAGATACCATAAATTGAAATGGATTTCATTAGAATAACATTATTTGAGGAATTTTCTTGTAATGAAATACTCTATTACAAACATGAAATGATGATAAATGGTGATGCATTTTCTAGAAATAGTCAACATAATTTGATAAATTTTCTTGTAATGAAATATTCTATTCAAACATTACTTACCTCAAACATTAGCACAAAAGCAAATCTGACAGCTAACAAGTGCCAATATTCCTCATTGAAATTATATCTCTCACTTTCTGGCGCTAGATGTGAATTTCTATGGTCTCGATACCTGAAAAAAATAAAAAATTTAAATTAAGCAATTTATTTCAATCTTCGTACTCCACTTTTACAAGTGAAAAAATACATGCTTTTAATATGCCACAGAAACTAGTCAAAATGAATAAAAAAAGATTAAATTTCATATTTACAAGTAAGCATGTATGTATATCTTTTTGGATCCTGGTGCCAAAATGAAATGCAAAATTCATTAAGGAAAATAAACAAATAATTAATAAAAAGTGATTTATGATTTCTCACAGGCAGGTACACTTCAAAGTCTAATTTAAAAAACAATTTTTTTTAATTAATGCATTGATTTTTGCAAGTATATTTACCTATCAAATAATTAGTTCTCAATGAGCATAAAGATACAATTTTAAGTAAAGTCATCGAATAAATTAATTAATTATTCTACTAGTGAAATTTATTTTAAATATAAGGTAATTCATGAAATCTTGAAACAATAGGAATTTTTCCTAAAACATTTTAAGAATTGAAACTAAAATTAATACATCTGACATTTAAATTTCATTTTCTTGTCCCCAAAATAATAATTTTTTGAGGCTATAACTCATACATTTCTCTAATTTAAAACAAGAAAGGCTAAAATACTTTTTTTTCTGTGCTTCTAATTAATTGGTTTCCAAATCTGTTTAAATATTTTCTTTGAGGATAAAGAAAACAAATAACAAATCAATCCTACTTTATTTGGATTTAATTTCACTTTCAAATATAAATTTATATTATTATGGTATTGCTTATTTTATTTCACTGGCAATAATAATGCAATAGGCAGTGCCATGCAAGTACTGTTAGTTTATTTATAAACAAAATAAAATGTTAATATATAAATTAATACGAATGAATTTATGTTATTGGTAAATTTTATATTATTAGACCATCAGTAAAAAAAAAAAAAAAAAAAAAAAATCAGAATTCGTATACGGTAACAATATACAGAACCAATATAGTATTTTTTAAAATAGGGTCACTATTTTAAAATAGTAAACATAATTTTTATATATATGCAACAAACCAATTTTAAATAATACTTTATTTTATTTTTAATTAATATGTAAACCACTTAAGGCAACAAATAGCCACATCTTAAATTTATTATATCAATCAGACAAAACCAACAATTCAATTTAGAAAAAAAAGAAGAAAAAAAAAACTATTTGCACATTTAAATTACATGGTAATTTTATCATTTTTGAAAGGATATTATTTTAAACAAAAGAGATTTGTAGAGAATTGAAACTAATTTAAAAAAGATGATGTAAATGTTAAATTAAATTTTTAAAAAATCAAGCTTTTCATCTGGTAGATATTTCTCCAAACTCTATTTTGATGATTTGAACATGTATACCCATCAAACAAAATAAATTTTAAAAAAATCATTTATTAAAACATTTCAAAAATACATAAGAAGTAATAAATAAGTAATATACTACTACATTTATATTAGATTAAATTTCTATGCTTCTAATCATCTGTAAAATTAGCATGTATTGATTATAGTCAGCAAAACAGCTATGAATAACTGATTAATTATCCAAACAATTTTTATGTTCCTTTTTTGAAAATTACATTTATTTTAATGCAAATTTTATTAATAAAAATTCTAACAATATATTGTTTATATTATTCCTTTCAGTAAAAGGTAAATCCTCATAATTTTACTTTAATCATATCATAAAATTTAAAATAAGAAAATTTACTCTACGTTTGAATATACATATAAGATATAATTATCTCAAACACAAAAGAACAAAATTGATGTTTTTGTTTTTAACATAATATGTTGGCACATACACCTTATTGGCATATTATGCATAAATTGTATTATGCAACATATGCAATGAAACAAACACATAGAAAAATTATTTAAAATGCTCTAAAGAGCACAATATTGGGGAAAAAAAATAAGATTTTTATCTAAAAATTAATCGAAATTTTATATTTTGTCAGAGTAATTTTAAAGCATAATTTTGTAAAAACTTTTTTTTTCTTTCTTTAAAATTACAAAAATAAGCCCCTTAAAATATTATTCTTATTTATGTGCACCTGTTAAATTGAATTTCAATAAATTTTAAAGAATTTTTTTAGATATATTTAAAAATAATTTTCTTTATTAAAAATATATATTTAAAAATAATTAATAAGTGTGTCCATCAGACAAGAAAAAAAAAGAAAAAAAAAAAAAAAAAAAGCTGTGTCACACATTAATAAATGAGCAGTAAAATAAATATGATTAATTGTACAATAAAATCAATGATTAATACAAAAAGTGTTTGAGATGTTAAAAACATCATAGAATTATTATATCAAAGGAAATTAACCCATTTAAAGAATGAGGAAATTTTATTCTGAAAGTGATGTATTCCACATTTTCGAGGAAAAGTGACATGTCTAAGGTTATATATCATTGCATTTTGACAGTATCAAATAACTATTTAGGAGCACATTATTGCTGCAATATAATTAAGAGTAAATTTTAAAAATAAAATTTAAAAAAAAGAGAAATCAAGCTTAAAAATTATCATGCTAAGATATTTATTTCAGACCAGAGGTAATAATCTTCTTTAATCTTTTAAAGCATACAAAATAAATTTTCTGAATTTTTTAAAAAATTATTTAATTAATTTAGGGTCTAAGGAAAGAAAAAATAGCTTAAAAAATTTATAGTGGACTGCATCATGAGGGGGTGGGATGGGGGGATGTAGTTTACTGGAGTACCACTGTGCACCTAACAACATATTCTTCTTACATATAGTTAATACTTTTAAATTCGTTTTGTAACATAATTATTTATTTATTTGTTACATACTAAAACATACTATATTATTAATGAAAACTACTTATACAATCTTACAATATAAAAAAAATTATAAAAGATAAATGAATAATATTAATAACAAATAATCCTCAAATAAAAATAGCAATGACAAGTTCTTTATGTGGCATTTAGACTTTAAATACAATCAATACAATACTCAAGTTATGAAGAACACATACTATTTAAATTAACCAACCAATTAAAAATTAAGAAAATTATACTATATTAGAAAATATAGTATGCATCCCAAGAATATGGCTGCTTTCTAATACAAGAAGAACGCAACTGAAAATAAAACAATTTCAACCATCCTTATTCATGTAAATTTTACTCAAATGTAAATAAATTTCTCACCCACAAAACATATGGCAAAACCCTCGTAAATTGTCAGCCACTTGAGTAAGAGAGTCAGGGGAAGGAAAACAGATATGTTTCGTTAACATGTTTCAAATGGTAGAGAATCTCATGCCTTAGGTGTGTGGTAGTATGTCTCTGAAACCACCAAAAGTGATGTCAAGTATAAGGAACTTTTCTTTCGCAAATTGATTTGAAAAAAAAATGTGTATGTTGCAGAACAGCTTTCATACAAAATTTACAAGTGCATTTTGAATTTGTTTGCTGAAAAAAAATTGAATGTGTTGAGAAGAAATATTAAAAATTATGCATTTTTTGGTATGTAAGAGGGATATTAACTAGTGTGCTGACATCTACAAGCAATTATTAAATTTAGAATGCTATTTTAGAGCCTTTGGTTTTGAGCAGAAACCACCACACGTTTAGAAATAATTTTTAGAAAGTGGTGGTTTTACTGTGATACCAACTGTGGGTCAAAGGGTAAAACTGTTTTTTATTTACATACAATTTTATAGAATTTTTAAATTCATTTATCTTACCTACAAACCTCTACATCAATAGGCTCTTTATCACCAGGTAGTATAAGAGGTTGTGGATCTACGCCTTCTGGAAAGTGTGAAGTGTTAAAATATGAAAGACTGTAGTTAACAAAACCATGCAGAGAGTAGTCAGGCGACCAAGCTATGCGATAGACAAGGCGAGGTATCATATCTGATGTAAAAGCAATAATGATTCCCTGCAAGAGAGATTTCATAAAAACACTAAAAAAATAAATAAACAAATGTTTACTAATATGGTTATTTGGTATGTATTATGCATCAATATATACATATAATATTTTCTATTTATAAAAAAAAAAAATCGAAGAAGTATTTTGATTATTTTGTATATTTAAATTGCAATAAGACTTACAATACAGTGATAAAAATTGAATACATATTTTGGATATCTTTTTTCCCCACTGATTAAATTCAAAATTTAATACAATCTATAATGTTGATGGCTAGACCACATATCAAATTTTATCTGGCTAAGTAACTGTGTTTTTGAGATATTATTATGCACACAGACTGACAAATAAAATTCCAAACTAGTGGGAGTGTCTCCCAAAAACTTTCTTGCAAACTCTCCAACATACTTGTCTTCCAGAAAATGCTTTACATGCAATTGGCATGCAGTAGTTGAGAAATATTTTTTATCATGAATTCAGCAATTTTACAGTTATTATAATGTTATCCTTGACAATTTATTTGGCTATTAATTCCTGGCATGCGACTAATAGTATCTAAAAATCAAATTTGTGTTTTAGACACATTTTTCTCAACCGATTGTACATTACAAAATCCAATAGAAAATTTGATATATTTAAGCCATTGCTTTTTTGAATTATCATATCTGTATGTTTCTGAAAGTACACACCAACAGACTGTCCAATATTTGTTGGATTTTGTTCAGAACGTGTCACATATCTACACTATGATGTTAAACCTGTTAAAAGCCAAATTTTATCTATCTAGCTTTCTTCATTTTGTAATTAACATGTTAACATATTCAAACAGTTGGACAGACGGACGTCCTCTGAACAGATTTTGCTCAAAATTTGATAGAAATCAACAAATTTGGTGTAAAGATCAGATACTAAATTTCATCCATTAGCTCAAAACATTTTTATGTTGTTTTTGTCATAGATGAACATTTTTGAAAAATGTGTATATCGAACTCAGGGAGTTCTAAAACATAGAGATTCGTCAAAATCTCAAGTTCGAATTTTTTGATGATTACTTTACTTTCTCTTTACTATACGGGAAAGTAAAACTGTGTTCCAGCTTATCAAAATTTACAGATAATATTTTTAGCTTTTACTTAATTTTTAGATAATCCTTACTCTTTGAATATGAGGAAGTAAAAATTGTAAGTGTCCATATATAAATAATCATTTAATATACAACAAAATTATATGAATGATTCTCTAGTAAAATACTAAACTGCATTAAAAAAATAGTATATATATTTATAAATCCAAGAGTAAGTAATAATAATCAACATAGCAATCCTAAATACAGAAATAACATTTGAGGTTAATAACGATAAAACAACGAGGTTAACAACTTTTTTTTTTTTTGCAAGATACTCAAGATTAAAAGTAATCTCAACTTTCTATATTAAATAAAAAAGTATACAGAAATAAAAAAAACATCATTTCTATATAACACTTTATTAATTCAACTAATTGTTGAAAGAAAAATGCAGCAAAATTGACATAAGTTAAGTGGACAATCTATCCCTTAACTTTTTTTAGATCATCTAAAATTACATGTGAATAATTTTGAGAACACTATAAATGATTTGAATGCTTTTAAATTTGAAAATGTTTACAAGACTATAAAAACTTTTCAAAGATAATATTTATATTGAAAATTTCTGGGTAAAAAAATAAATAAGTAAAAATAAAAATACTCACATTAGTCAAGACAGCCAACTTTCCTATAGAATCCAATATTCGATACCAAATACCTACAAAGATGAAATACATTTTCATATTGTATGAAAAATAAAAACTGCATAATCTTAAGAAAATCAATAAAATAATAATTTTTCAAATTAATTAGGAATGAAGATAATTTGTATTAAAGTAATGGAAACAAAAAAAAGAGAGGTACAACTAGAAAATCAGTTAAGTAAAAGCAGAAAATATTAGAAAAAATACTTTTGTTAACAGAAATATGAAATATTAAACTAGGTAGATGAAAAATAATTTAAAAAATTCAGTGCAAACATTTTTTTATTCACATAAAGACAAAGTTTCATTAAAGACAAATATAATATGCCATCCCCAAACACCAGAAAGAAAAATCACTAAAAGATTAAATTTTTAAGAGATTCTCAAAATGTAGCATTGATACATGTTTGTGTTGATATCATTAAAAACAATTTTTACAAATAAATATTTTTATACAATAAATTGTATTTCCAACATAAAGATATGTTCAAGGAATTAATTAATGTTAACAGACATGAAACACAAAATTATAACCACCAGCTGCCATGCTAAAAGGCTCACAACTGAACAACTACACTAAACCAATCAAATGAGTAAATTATAGTCAAGGTCAATCTGTCACACTGTCTCTAGGCAGACAGAACCAATTTGAGTCGGTTCGGGACATCACTGGTAATTACATACCAATTCATACAAGAAAAGCATGTTTGTCTCAATTAATTTGAACAGCATTGTGCAAACAACCTGTCATTACTTCAGTAAATATTATATTTATTACAAAATTAAAATTTCATTTCATTATAGGACATTTTTTAAATTCATAATTGAGAGACCCTATAAAATATCAATATGTTTATTGCAGTGATATGCTTATTAAATAGCTGCAAATATTCAAGTCTGGACAAAATACTCACCTATATTTTGCACTCTCACACCAACAGGTCTTCGGTGAGAGCATACTAATTTATGTGCATCAAGCCGAATCTCGAAAATGTTATTCAGAAGGGCAAATAGAGGAGCCAGTGGAAAGGCAGCAACAAAAATAGTGACAAAGCCAAACTGCAAAACTAAACAAATAAATTTTCATCAGATTAATGAGCTAAATATTTATTACACAAAGCAATTTTAAAATTAGCAAAAAAGTGAAAGTTATGATTTGGCAATATAAAATCAACTTAAACTGTTAAAATAATATAATACAAACTTCTCCTTTATCTAAGAGCTTGACAAATACCAAAACAAATTTTGAAATAAAATGCAATTCCAATATAAATAATAATGTAAATAATCTTTCATAATTACAATCTTGTTTAGGGTCTCGGCTGGAATGGAATTAGGTCATAAGTGAAAGATATACTGTATACCGCTAGTTTTAGGAAATATTAAAAGTAAAAAAATAAGAAATTATGTACATTCCAAGTGTCACTATCATCATGCATTAAAATCAGTTTGATAATTTCAACATCAAATAATTCATTTCAAATGTTATTAATAAAAGGATAGAACAGAAATGGAAAAATAAATAAATTATGGAATGTAAAATTTTTCAAATTGATCATTTTCTGTTTCTTATCTTTAACAGAAAATGAGGGATTTAATACATTTTGAAACCTGAATTTTAAAATTACTATGAAGAAAAATTTCTTACTTAATATTTTGTGTTAATTGGATAACTTTTAATATGATATTAATCAATAGTATTATTTTGTTTGATTTTAGTGGAAAATCATCAGTGCATAATCAAAAAGAAATAATTAATATTCTACAAAAATACATTCATCACATATGATATAATTTATTGAATGCTGAGAATTTGTTTTTTTTAAAAAATGGTAATTTATCCTGAAAATTTTTTAAAATTAATACTATACTATATCTAACATTTTTTGTCTTAAGTCTCATTCAAGCATTTATCTCTAATTTAAAGAAAGATAAAATAACTTTTTGTTGATTTTTAGTTATATTCCTCATGGGAGATTTAATTATTTTCCTCATTTTTCATTTAAAGAGTTTCCCTGCTCATCAAATCAGGAGGAAGAAGTTTTAACTCTTTATTTGGCATGATGCCAAATTAGGAAATCGAGGAGCATGAAAATGATTTTTGTTTAGTTCAAATTTTCAATACTATAATTGTAACAAACTTTCTACATTCTCTCTTTCACACACTTTATTTATTTATTTATTTTTAAAAAGAGGGTCTTTGCTTTTAGTCATTTGTTTCAGGTTTATCACTTGTTATTTACAAAGCATTACAATTTCCATAAAGAAAACAGACTTACAAAAATCAATATTACTTTTCTTTACTTTTTCTTTATAGTTTAATTTTATGTTACTGAAGCTCAATTTTGCCAACATATCATATCACAAGTAATACAGTATAAGTTCTACTAATTGATTTCACAAACAGAAGGGCTAAAATAATAAATGTACAAAAACAAAATAATAATATTCAGCAGAATAAACACATACTCATTTCTAAATATTCAAAAAATAAATGAGTTGGTCCCCACTCTGCAAGAGCATAATCTTCTTCCCACCGCTTGTAGATTGTAGATTTTCCACGTTTTTTAATTTGCCACCTTTGGTATACCCATATTAACCACCTAAATAAAATTTAAAAAAAAAATGAAATGT
Source organism: Argiope aurantia (assembly GCA_026543865.1). Lineage (NCBI taxonomy): Eukaryota > Metazoa > Arthropoda > Arachnida > Araneae > Araneidae > Argiope > Argiope aurantia. The sequence continues at coordinate 100,679 of JAPMOR010050219.1, read as the reverse complement.
TTTAGTTATGATGATTTTCATAAATAAAAGCAATTAATGAGAAATAAACAGAAACTTTGGTGAGTAATTCGAACTGAGTGGTTTTTAAATGTATTTTGATGCCAAATTTTAAAAACATAGATGAAATGAATTGAATAAACTTACTGAAAAATTTCAAAACATCTTCTAATATTAAATTTAATAAACTCATGATAATTTTCTTACTAAATGGAAAATTGAAGTAATTAGAAGTTATAACTTCCAGATCATGGCAATATTCACTTTTGCTTTAAAATTATATGAATAAAAAAATATTGGTTAACACGAGTACAAAGCTTAAAAAATAAAGCAGTAAATTACTTTAGTTTGAATTGATTTACACTTTTTAAAATTCTCTATATGAAAGATATCTGAATAAATTTTTGCTGTGGAAAAGTTAATTTTTATGCAAAATAATTCGCCAAATGTTCTTTGTAATGGCTCCGATTGTTTTTATCAGCAATAATTTCAATAATATAATTCACTTATTGGGTTTTTAAATGCATTTTGTCAAATTTCCTTATTTAAAATATAAACACTGTAATAATTTTTTCTAAATTAAAATTTTTTAAAAAAATCAAGAAAATGGAAATTTATAATTGTCTAGTTGGACTTAGCATAGCAATTTCAAACTAGCTAGCATTGTTGCAAATCGGTATGGATTGTGCTTTATATGCTGTATGTATAGTTATTTTATATAATATATGAAAACATTTTATATATGAGAAAAGTAAAATCTCTTAGAAAATGACTCTGTGTCATATTGTTCAACCGACTGGGTACATTAAAATGTCTTGCAAAGCAGTTGTACACCATGACAGCTCTAATTTTTACCCCTCCCTCATAGATATTTAAACTTGCGCCACATAGATTATCAGACAACAAAATTTGATTAACTATGAATGTTAAACAAATTTTGCTTTACATTCATGATAAACAACATTAACAATGATGTTGTTCATAATAAAAACTGAATATACATAGTCTTATTAGTAAAAATTTCATCCTGCCCAGCATCAATCTTAAAGTGTCCTTTCTTACCACATATTATGTCATTTTATTTTTGTCTTCTTATATATGTCTTTATATTTACATGATATAATTTAGAACCACACATTTTTATTCATTCTGAGTAGTTCACTAGTACTTTCAGTATAAAATAGCTTATATCCTTCCTTCCTTCCTTCTTTTTTTTTGAGGAAAAGTCCATTTGTTAAAGAAAATATGCTATAACAAGTAACTGAATAAGAAAACTAAATTCTGGAGCTATCATCTTATTTGAAATACATTTATCACAGAAAATTCATGAACAATTACAATGAAGATATTTGTGCATTCAAATCTTGAAAAAACAACTTTGCTGGTGGAATGAATGTGACCTAATACAGAAAGGTAATCAATTAAAAATTCATTCAATATGAATCTAACCCTAATTTAAAAAAAAGGTAAAGATATATTATGCTTTAAAAAACAAACAAATAGCAGAAATCCTGCATTTAAAATTTCACATCCATCTTACTCTCTCAAGATTCATGGGCCATCTAAGCATTTTTTTAAAATTAGATTTTAAAAAGTTATAAACAAAACTAGGGTGAGGTCTTAAAAATAAAATTAAATAATAATAAAATTAAAAAATAAAATTAAATAAAAATAAAATTAAATAAAGGAAGAGTATATATGAATAATGTTAATATTCAAAGTAGGAAACTGTATTTCACTCTCTTTTATTTTAAATTCTAAACACAGATAAAATTTGAATGTAGTAGTATACAGATGCTTTTCTATATATATGGAGTTGAATTGTTCATCTCCTGAATACTTCACAATTATTATGAGTGGTGGGGAAGCCACAGATGAAACTTTTTTTCCTTTTTAAATACGGAAGATTACTAAACTCTTAACTTGTATTCTTCTTAACCAACTGAAGAAGCAGAATTTAACTATTGTTACCTGGTGACAATAGTTATCATACTTGAAAGATAATAGCAAAAATATCCGGCAATTGTAATATTGATTGATGTTGTTAAAGTTGATGTTACTGGCATAGTGAGACCTTCAATGATGCTGAAAGTAGAAGCATTAAGTTAGGACTGTCAATGAATGGAAATTATTTCAAACTTCCATTTTGAGGGAATCACTGCCCATTCTAAAAATGGTTTTAGTTACCTTATATCTTAATAAAAAAAGTAAAGTTCATCACATTTTTTTCTTTTTTTTTTTAAAGTTTTTTACCAGTCTATTAGGCATTTAGTTTTTATGATAATTTTTGGTTTTCCTTAAGAATATTTCTATCATTTATATATAAAGTTAGTCAAGATCCAAAACAATATACTTTTCAATATAGATAAAAAATTCAATATATATATATATATGATGTTACTAAATATATTTATTTAATATATTCTATGCATGGTGAATCAAATAATTATTATATTTGAATTATTCACAACTGAAACAAATATTAAACAATTTAAATGGAGCAGCCTTTTCAAATTTTGCAAATGATAAATTTTTTTTATTATGATAAATAAATAATTATTTTTATAAAAAAAGAATGTCTTTTTAAAATTAAAAAAAAATGAATTTTGGCAATATTACATGGTAACACAATGTACAAGTATGTAAAAAGGCATTATTAGACTTAATTATATCTTTCAATAGGCATTTCAGGCTATCTATTGCCCTTTAAATGAACCAGAGTCTTTATAAATGGAGTTGCACAAAAAAAGATACATTATCTTACTAAATGGATGGATATATTGAATTCAATCAACGATTATTAAAAATAAATCTACATCTATACTTATAATAAAGCTCAATGTGTGTGTGTGTGCGTTCTACAGGCCAGACCATTCAACCTACATCTACCAAATTTGGCATGTGTATACCTTGGAGGACGGGAATGTGCACCTGGGGGTTATATTTTTAAATTTTTAATTAAAATTTTATTTATTTAAAAATTAAGCAAAATTTTGGCGTGTTTCTGCTATAACTTCCGAAAATATTACCGCACAAAAAAGATTTTTATATGAAGTTAAAGATCAAAAATTTATCTTTTAAAGGATGGTAGTGTTTTAACCTTAAAATTGAATTTCTGTTTTTAATGAATTTTTAAATAAATATTTTAACTATATTTTTCAACAATTTTTTTCGTACAAAATAAAAATAAAATGTAAGCTGCACGAGCACGTTTCGCATTCAGGGGAAAAAATTAACTTTTTTCAAAGTGTTGCCATCAGATTGATTAAAGCTCCAACTAAAAATAAATTAAATATTTTTGGAAATGAAATCTGCAAAAACATAATTTTCGGCATGTGTCTGTAGGAAATGAAACAAATATGAAATATTATCTTTTCTAAAAAATAAATTCAAGAAGAATTATTTTATGATCTTTCACACTCTCTATATTATTACTCCAATAAATCAGTTTTATTTTAAGGCAAGTTTTGTTTAATATGAACAGGATATCCATTCAAATCAGGGTCACACAGCTAATTTGAAAACCTTTAGTAAAACACAGATCTGCTAAAATGGTCTAAATGGAAAATGATTATATTTTATGTAACTTGATTCAATAAATGCTCTAATAAATAACAAATTTTTGATTTTACATACAGTTTCTGCTGTGGAAATCACGAATAACAAAAACACTAATTGAAACACTAATATTTTAACACTAATATATTAATGAAACACTAATCTATACTTATAATAAAGCTCAATGTGTGTGTGTGTGTGTGTTGGCGCTCTACAGACCAGACCATTCAACCTACAGCTACCAAATGTGGCACGTGTATACCTTGGAGGCCGGGAATGTGCACCTGGGGGTTATTTTTTCGAATTTTTAGCTAGAATTTTATTTATTTAAAAATTAAGCGAAATTTTGACGTGTTTCTGCTATAACTGCCGAAAATATTACCGCACAAAAAAGATTTTTACATGAAGTTAAAGATAAAAAATTTATCTTTTAAATGATACTACTGTTTTAATCTTAAAATTAAATTTCTATTTTTAATGAATTTTTAAATAAATATTTTAACTATGTTTTTCAATAATTTGTTTCGTCAAAAATAAAAATGAGGATTAAGCACGTTTCGCATTCCTGAGAAAAAAATAGCTTTTTTCAAAGTGTTGCCATCACATTGATTAAAGCTCTAGCTGAAAATAAATTAAATCTTTTTGGAAATGAAATCTGCAAAATTATAATTTTCGGCAAGTGTCTGTAAGAAATGAAAAAAATATGAAATATTATTTTTTCTAAAATATAAATTCAAGAAAAATTATTTTATGATCTTTTACACTCTCTATACAGGGTGTTTATTCAGTCCCGGATCCATTTTGATATTTAATGACTCATAAAATAATGAAGATGTAAACAAACTTATGGAATTTATTGATGGAATAACTCATATATTTTCCTTTTCAGGTTTGAATATTTTTACTTTTGTAAATATTGTCTGCGTGTGTTTTTAATTTCAGATAATTTCATTTTCCAGTCTAAATATCTGCACTTTTCTAAATATCGTCTGCTTATTAATTGCATTTTTCACTCTTTTGTTTTTGGCAACTATTGAAATGTTATGTTTACTTTTGATGTGTTTGCTCTATGTAGTACTTTTGTATGTGATGTTTTATTCGAGCGGATATTAAGGAGAATGCATACACCACAAGAGAAAGCACAGATTTTATGGTGGTCATAGAGTTAATTTCCAATCAACTAAATCACTGACTTTTAAGAGTTAATTTCCAATCACTTAAACTGACTGATTTATGAAGATTTGAATATCACTATTCAATAAAAAAAGGATAATTTTAGATTTTCCATCGATTGCTTGAAAGAAAATACGCCAATCAGCGCGCAGGTTTCTCAAGATTAATTGGCCTAAGATTATGAAAATGGTGTGTTTTTCTAAATTTTTAACATTTAAAACTTCAGAAATAAGTCTTAGTTGATCGTGGAAAATAGAAACATTCATTCATTTATTTAAAATTTGGTGTGTCCAGAATATTTATCAGAATATGATACCTTACTGCATTAAATTTAGACTTCATAATTTTTGAATTATATTTATAGGCAGGAACAAAATATTATTGATTTCGTTTCAATCCTTTTGAATGCAAAACTAAAAACTGAATTTTATACTGGATCTCTGAATTTTTTTTTGAATTATTGTTTGAGATATTACATAAACTATGAAAAATATTTTGTAGTTAACATAAGACTTAAATACCGAGCGATTCTGTTTGCAATACTCACATTCAATAATAATAATAATTAATAAATAACAATAAAAATGATAAATAAAATAAAACGCTTGGTTTTATTAAAAAATATCTTAATATTAATTGCAATTTCTTCATTTACATTTTAAATTAAAGTTGAAGTTTTACCGGAAATGACAACAAATTAGCAAAATATATTTAGTAAATTGAACGAAACGATCTAAACAGTATAAGTTTGGTATGACTATCAAAATTTGAAGAATAAAAATGTTTTGTTTGAGAATCCTTTACGAGACCAGTTACTTAAAATATTTAATTGAAAATTGTAGCGAGCGGTAATGCTGGCGTACCGGCTGGTCGCCAAAGGCGGCTAGTATATTAATGAAACACTAATATTTTAAATAAAAAGAGTTAATTTCCAATCAACTAAATCAATCACTTAAACTGACTGATTTATGAAAATTTGAAAATCACTATTCAATAAAAAAAGGATAATTTTAGATTTTCCATCGATCGATTCAAAGAAAATATGCCAATCAGCGCGCAGGTTTCTCAAGATTAATTGGCCTAAGATTACGAAAATGTTGAGTTTTTCTAAATTGTTAACATTCAAAACTTCATAAATAAGTCTTAGTTGATCGTGGAAAATAGAAACATTCATTCATTTATTTAAAATTTGGTGTGTCCAGAATATTTCTCAGAATATGTTACCCAACGGCATTAAATTTAGACTTCATAATTTTTGAAATATATTTATAGGCCGGAACAAAATATTATTGTTGATTTCATTTCAATCCATTTGAAAGCAAAACTAAAAACTGAATTTTATACTGAATCTGAGAAATTTTTGTTGAATTTTGTTTGAGATATTACATAAATAATAAAAAACATTTTGTAGTTCACATAAGACTTAAATACCTAGCGATTCTGTTTGCAATACTCATATTCAATAATAATAATAATAAATAAATAAATAACAATAAAGATGATAAATAAAATAAAACGCTTGATTTTATTAAAAAAATATCTTTATACTAATTGCAATTTCATCATTTCAACTTTAAATTAAAATTGAAGTTTTACCAGAAATGACAACAAATCAGCAAAATATATATAGTAAATTGAATAAAACGATCTAAACAACAATATAAGTTTGGTATGACTATCAAAATTTGAAGATTAAAAATGTTTTGTTTGAGAATCTATTAAGAGATCAGTTACTTAAAATATTTAATTGAAAATTGTAGCGAGTGGTAATACTGGTGAACCGGCTGGTCGCCAAAGGCGGCTAGTATACTATGAATCATAAGATCAAGATTACAAATTATATGAAATGAAATTAATCCTTCAAATACATTATAATTAAATATGATTTATGCAAATAATAAATTATGAATATAAATTTAAAGAAATTCTTTAAATTATGTGCTATATGGGAACTCAAAACTTTTCGCAATAGAAATTTTGATGAGAAACAGGAAAATACTTTTCTAGTTTATATGAATTAAAGTACAAAAGGAAAATACTATTCTAGTTTTTCAATTGACGAGCATGCAAATAAGCTCTTAATTCCAAAAAAATTTGTTTTATTTGCTTATTGCCTGTGAATATTAAATTCAGCCTTATAAATCAAATAATGTTTACAGAATGCATTTTCACTATTGTTTTGATAAACAAAATTAGTTTGAAGTTTATCAATGGTGCCCACTACAACTTTAAAGGAAGATGGTGCAGTTTCTTCCCCTTTTTAAATCATCAACACTTAAATTATTTATTTGGGAAGTACAGTATACTTTTTTTAAAAAAAATAGTGTGGAAGAAAAGATAAAGATTCCTTCTTAATAAAAACAGGCAAAAAATGACTGTGGTAGAGAATTTGTTAATTTCAAAAAGAGGAGAACCAGATATAATTTAAGCTCTGAAACATCTCTATGAAAGAAATATTTTATTAATATAAGCCTACAAATAAAGTGAACCTATGATAAAAATGCATAAATGAGAAGCCTATAAATAGTGCCTTACAGCATACTTAAACTTTATGCAGAACATTCATTTTAGAATTAGTAAAAAATTATATCTATGACATTCTTTAAAAGATGAGAACTGCAGAAAACACACAATAAAGTAATAAATAACTTACGGCCACAAGACTTCCATTAGGTTATTCAGAGCTTGTTTTCCAACCATAATAATAGCAAGTTGAATAGCTAGCTCCATGAGGCAACCACCAGTTCCACACTGTATATAAAATAAAAAGAAAATAAATAAATAAAAATTTGACACTTTAAAAGATGCAATTCAAATTGTTTTAAAACATATATCAGGATAAATATTTATTTAAAAATTAAAAGGTTGCACTGTGGATCAATTCATAAGGTTAAGAGAATGACTAACAAAAGTATAAACTTTAAAAATTTATATAAATATTTTGTTTTATAATCTATCAGTTGAGTTCACAATAAAAAATAGTAAGTCTTTAGTAAAAATAAATATGATAGTTAAATGAAAAATGTTATCAGTGAAATATATTATAATTTCTCTTTATCATATTACTATAATATTTATAGACTACTACACTATCTAGAAATTCTGCCATAGGACAATATGCCATACATAATATAAAACTTGTCCATAATTCTTGAGGAGATAAATTGTTAAGTTTAAAGCTATCAAAAATTTGGCATGTAGTTATTTCTTGAGTGGTCACACAGAAAGGATTTTTCAAAATTTTAATAAAAAATTAATTAAAATTTTAACCCCCCCCCCCTTAACTTTAGGGCATATTACAGTACAGAATTTTTCTACACTTCTTTAAAATTTTAAAACTAGTGATGTTTTAGACTAATCAATCGTGTATTAAATTTGATAATTTAAAAAAAAAATTAAGTACCTTTTACAACAATACTTTTTATTGTTTAATTTACAGGATTTATACTCACAAGCATTATAACAAGATAAAACATTTTCTTATTTTACATATTGCTATATAATTCCAAATAAATTTTAAATACAAGATACAGATAGATCAATCAAGCCTAAAGCACTACCATGCTGTAAAATTTCAGACTAAAAATTAAAATCTTGAAAAATCAAAACTGATTACAAATTCTACTTTAAAATACATACACTAACCCCTAATTATATCATTGCTCTTTAAAATTTAACACGGAATAAAGCAAGGTGATAACAGAATAAAAAATTAAGGTCTACCAAGCTGTAGTCTTGAAAAAAGCATATATTGAATAAACTTTTTAATGTGCTTTTTGCAATTGTATAATTAATATGATATTTTTCAATAAAGCAATAATTTAGTCATTGTCATTCATACTCAAAATTGTGTAATTATATATTTTAAACAATTATTGGTTTTTCTTTATTTTTTTTATGTAACAATAAAATACTATTTAAAAAGCAATTCAATTATGTTGCATACTTTAATCAAATTATTTAATTGCAAAATTAAAGGATCAATTACAAAGATTTAAAATGATAATATAACATAATCCTTTTGATGCATTAACAATAGTAATTGTATTACTCTTTGCTTTGTTTAGATACACTTGTTTTGTCAATAGTAAATAGAAGTCTTAATTAGCTAAATCAATTTTGGGAGGGAAAAAAAGAGGCAATGTACATATGCATATAATGAATATTCATGAAAAATTTAATTTGGATTTTTTATTTTATCTAAATTTTAAGATTATTTAAAATTTATGAATACTCAGTTTGCTAAATCTAATCTCATGAATTAAAGGTAAATTTTTTCTATAAACTTTTTTTCTTTGATATTTTAGCTTTATCCCTATTTGAGCATCCCTAAAGTGTCCCTATTCTTGTTTAATTGTAGCGTTGTTAGCTTGTTTAATTACTTAGTTAGAAAGTTAAAACAATCTTCCACTTAAAAAAAAATGAAATGTTTATTACTAAAGAAATATTTTACTTTTATCAAATGTCTAATAATAATAGTTCATTTCAAAACTTTAATTTCCTTTATTACATCAATCTAGGCTAAAACAAAAATTACTAAAACCAATTATGCTGATTTGAACATAATAAGCAATCAGTAATTAAAAATTCACCATCACTGCCTAATTCATTTAATTTTAGATCAAGATTCCAAATTGAAAATAAATAAAAATAGATACTGACAAAATTATGCTAAAACATAGAAATGCAATGTAAAAATACACGGGGTGTTCAAATGAAAAGGTATGAAATGTTGCAACAACATAACCGTTAACATATTAGCCTATGCCACTATAGAAGAACGTAGTGAGACATCTAGGGATATGATTAGAGTCTCCGTTGTAGAACAGAGCATGCTCAGAAGACAGCAAAGGCTCTTATAAAGAGTGTCGTCCAATTGATGTGGCAGTGCATGTGAAGACAGGATGGTGAGCACAGAAGAACCGTTAATTCCGATGTGTACTGTGAGACACTCCGAAGACTATACAGCTCCATCAAGAACAAAAGGACAGGGCTACTTAGGGAGGGTGTGGTTCTGCTCCATGATAACATGCATCCACACATCTCCAAGGTCACACAAGTGGAACTGGCCAAGTTCAAGTGGGAGCAGCTCGACCATCTGTCCTACAGTCCGGACATGTCGCCCTGAAATTTTCATGTGTTTGTGTCATGTATTTCATTGAAAAAACATTTGAAAGGGAAGCACTTCAACTCGGATGGCGAACTCAAGGACGCTGTGAAGATCGAGTCTCGTCATGGCCACAGGAATTCTGAAAACAAGGAATCCTTTGGCTCGTAAATCAATGGGATTGTTGTGCTCAGGCCTATGGTGTATGCTTTGAATAAAGTCTTCATTTATACCCACAGTGTCATTTCATTCCTTTTCATCTGAACACCCCTTGTATTATACAGCAAAGAATTTTTATATAAAACACTGCCAACTTAAATTTCTTTTAAAAGATCCATTGCTATTCTTTGATATCACTGACTTCATTACATATCTTGGTTGTTAATCAAAATAAGAATGTAATTCATTTTACCAAGAGTATCTATTTTATTATATATTTATTAACTTTTGTTTATATGTGCATGCATTAATAAGTAACTAATATTTCTTATACATTTTTTGTGAACATTACTAATTTACTAAAAAAAATTATCACCAAAAAATTAAGCTTCTCACATAGATAATTTCTTTTTATTTATGCTACAAGACTGTTGGATGCTTACCTCCTCTTGTCTGAGGCCAAATAACAGATTATATCTTCCAGGATGACCAATGAGTCTAAGATTTAAACAAACAAAAAATCCAATTTCAAAAACTGTTTGTACAACAAAATAATTATTTAAAAAAAATACAATTATTAAAAACTACTATGCCAATTACAGTTTTAAGAATTAATACTTAACAGACTAAGAAAAAAAATATCAAATTAAATAAATTATCAAGCATTTAATTAAACTAAATAATATTGTAAAAGTTTGATATGTCTTTATTCAAGAGAATCCAGAGATCTGTGGTATACATAAAATTTATTAAATCATGAAGATCACTATATAGTGCATGCTGTACATTCATTCAGTTTCAATATGCTTATAGAGGAAAAAAGGAATTGGTGTATTTTAACATTTATGCATTTTTTAAAATGAATAATCATGGATACAGTTTTCAAATAAGGCCATCAGAACTCACATTTAGAGTAGATATAATAATATAAAGAAATATGTATGATTTTTTTTTAATTTGTGAAATATTGTTACTTACTTTCCTTTAAAAAATGCAATGTAAAAAATAGATGAATAATAGTTAACAAATTGGAGAAGGAACATTTTCAAAGTAAGACTATCATCAAATTCAGTTTGTGTCCGATGTAGTTCTGAAAAACAAAAGTATACAGTAAATCAATATTTGTTTACTTTAGTCATTTTGCTATAAGGATTTTTTTAACTATTAGTTCTTGATAAATTTAATATCATCTCAACAGTTATATTTAAAAAGGATAATGAAAAAAAAAATAATTTCCTGGTACAGAAAAATTCACTTCATAGATTTCATATTAATGATCTTTGGATTGCTTCGATGAAGGATGATTTGTTTATAGTCGGAAAGTTTGCTAAATCTTACATGGAATTTGATAATTAAAATTCAGGGGATCAGATAAAAAAAATATTACATACCCAATTAACTAAATTATACAAGTTTTTCTAATTCATTCATTTATTATAATCACATTTTTATTTCTCTAAAACTATAAAGAGAATAAATTCAAGCAATTATAATTCACTGCAAATATATTCAGCTCTGATTAAATCAAATAAAGGTGAAATTTTAATCTCAAGTCTTGTTACAGAATATATTCTTTGCATTTACTAAGCAAACATACACAGTAGAAGAATTACCTTTACTTTTTTTTTATAAGAATAAAGGAATCACTATATATCAGATCACATATTACCATTAGCATATATTGTATCAAATTTTTACATTGGGTCTAGCATATCCCATTGTAAATGATCAGAATTCTTTTGCTTTTCACTTATGTAAAAAATAAAATTTTAGTAAATGCTGACAAGAAATTGATTTCTATGCCATGCAAATTATGATTTAACCCTTCAATTAATTGGATATAATTGAAATTTATTTATTGAATTTATATCAGTAAAGGTCTAAGCAATCTTAATGCAAATCAGTCTGAAATTCATGTTTTTACACTGCTTTATAAGCCAAAAAACTAATTTGAATATGAAAATTTCCATAAATTTAATATTAAGAAAAAGAAATTATGAGAAATTATTTCCCAAATGTATCAATTATTTAATGCTTAATTGCTTCTTCACAATGATAGATCTTTGAAAAAATGTTGCTAGTTGATATATCAGAAACAGAATGAAGCCCCCCCCCCCCCCCCTGCTAGTTTACTTTTGAAAAGCTTTGCTTTACTCAAAAATTCAATTTTTTGAAACCAATATCTTCGCTTTTACTGTTTATGATACATTTTTCAACAGATCATTTATAATTATATTAATAAAAAAACAAATTTATACACTATTTATTGTTCCTGGGACATTTATTTTATTAAATAAGGTGGGGACACTTTCTGAAATAGAGAGGATTTTAAAGATATAAAGAATTACATATACTTTCAAGCAAGCCAAATATACTGGTAAAATTCCATTTTATATAACACATTTACATCTTGTAATAAAAGTAACAAAACTGCACTACAGCCAAAGACGAGATAATTTAATAATATTTAAGGCCAATTAATCTACTATTATAATTAATACAGCACTACTTACCAAGCTCTGTTAAATATGTAGCCATGAATGTATAAAACTAAAAATGAAAATAAATAAACCATAATTAACAGTCACATAAGAAAGATATTATAATTATTTAAAAATTATTGAATATAAATGTCAACTAACATAATTGAAAATCATTATGCAAATTAAATTCAACAATGCAGCTGTTGTAGAAGTTATGATGCTAGCAAAATTGGTTAGATTTTTATCTTTACTGAGAAGTAAGGAAGCATTAACAGAAATTCTGTACAAAATGACACCGACCACAGCTGCCAGTGCAACCAAGACCTAAAAAAATATAAATGCATTGTTAAAAATTCTTAATATATTGAAAAATTCTTAATATATAATCTACAATTTTAGAGCAGATTTATTATATATTTACCAACAAAAGTACAATCGATGTGGACATGACAGAATATGGCAAGCGTTTCCTCCAAAATGGAACATAGGGCTCATACATCTACAAGAAAATGCATTGTACAATTAAAATACTTGTTTATTTTCTCTATAGAATTTTATTTTTTTTGAATCCATTTTTTTTATTTGGGTAAAACTTGGGGTATTTTCATTAAATAAAAAAATAAGTGCAATTATTTATCTATGCTATATAAAGAACTATCTCTTTCTCTCTTCCTTGCTAATTCTTTTAATTTTTCTTCTCTAATTCTTTAAAACTTTTAACTCTTCATTCTTTCAGTAACAAAACCTAATAGTATTTTGACAAGAAGTAGCCGATTTTATATTCAAAACTTAAACATCCTTTAATCAAAAAATGTCTTTAATTGGATAAGTTTAATTTAATAATGTATTATTATTTGAATGCATATAAGGTTATGATTATAAAATTCAATACATATAATTTATTCAATGAAATTTCAATATAGAAACATTTCCTTATTCAAAAGAGTTTTTATCCAAATAGATTCCTATAAGTATATGCAATAATAAGTTGTTTAATTTAAAATAACAACAAAAAAATTATCATGATCATAAATGAATTAGAAAACTACAAGTAAATAAAAAATTTATCAATGACATAATACGCATAATTAATTTGATTACAATGTTTTTATTTAGAATTCAAATTCTAGAAGCTGAATAATGTTTTAACTTTTATTATAAATTTGATTTAATCCTGATTACCAGTAAAAAGTGATGAAAATCTTCACTAATTGTCAAATGCTAAAAAGCAGATACTTTATTTAATAATTATTTTAAGGAGAAAATAATTTCTAACATTCTAAAATAAAATGCTTTATTGGATATAACTACAAAAAATAATTCAAACTTACTCTAGTAATAAAATTCAACTTCTTTCTTCTTTCATTAGCCAATCTAGCTAAGTATTCAGGACGAGGATGTTCCTAAAGTAAAAATAGGCTTAAGAATGAAAATAAATATAAATTAAATCAAAATAATCGAATTAGAAAATTCGATTTTTAGGTTGGAATAAAATTTTACAATCCACACAATAGATTATTGAGCTAAATGGAGAAGGTAATCTCTACTGGGTTTCTGGTCAACTTCTCAAATGGAAACTGTGATCCTGGGCAAGACCAAAATTCCCAGGCAGGCTCAGCCCTATAATGCCTTTGAAATCAGAACAAACCCAAGACAACATAAATGGAAATACCCCCTCCCCTTTAGTTTTAGTACATATACAGAGCAGTAATATGATACCTTCTGCATTTTGTGGCAAAATGAGGTGAAATTGAGGATCCACTTCCAATACCTTTGTTATGAATGATTGACATTGAAAATTGGTACAGGTCTTAGATGCAAGCCACAAACAAAAACTTCAATTATCTAAGTTGTATTTTTGAATTATTAAATTCACAGACATAAATATAGATGCATGGATCCAATGATAGATTTAATCCAAGATTTGATACCAATATAAGAAGCTGATGTTTATACCAAATTTTATCCTATTTATTTATTAATAATCATGCTTACAAGTACTTTGATATACAGACTTCCTGCTGATGGATTTCATTAGAAATATGACAGAAAGCAAAAATCTGGTGTAAAGATCACATACAGACAAGACAATTCCAAAAATGCATTTTTTCAAAATTGAGACAGTGAAAAAAGAGGTGATTTATCAAAATCTCAAAGTCAAAAATGTTTTGATGATTATGCTACTTTCTCTTCATGTACCATAGTCTGTGTATTTTCTGTAGGGAGTTCAAGGTCGCATTTTCTACCTCGTTATTGGTTGTCTGGTATCAGTAATGTGGTAGAAAATGTGACCTTGAACCACCTAAAGAAAATACATAGACTATAGAAAGTAAAAGGGCATTTTAAAACAAAATCTCAAAAATGTGTAGATTATCAAATTAATTGTCTTATAACTTTGCTTTTTTTTCTGGTTCTGAAAATGATTCAAAGATGGCTTAACTGTTAGTGAAATCGAACCTTATTCATGTTAATCTATGAATATTTTTGTCACAACTAGCAATAAAAAAAGTAAATTAAAATATTAAATCAATTTTGATAGAATTTTCAATAAATGCATATTTTTGTTTTTAAAGATGTAAGATTCTTTTTACATTGCAAATGTCTGAAAATTTTAATAAGAAGGCATAAATTAAACTTTTCCATAAGAAAGATTGAGGCAGTTTGGCATATCAAAAAATTAAAACTGTCAACACATTTCAGTTTGGTGATATATGGATAATTTTAAATATGAATAATTTTAAAAATCGAATTCAACTTTTTTTTCTCTTTCTTATACAAACAAATAATATTTCAGATTGAAGAGGGTTAAATCAAAATGCTGAAAAAAATAAACAATAAAAGAATCCCTATTTAAAAAAAAAAAAAGCCAAATCATTTAAAAAAATATCAACATATTAGGATAGTAAATAAATAGTAATTAAGAAATAATAATCTACATCTATCACAATTAAAATAAATGTTTAGCTGAAATTCTGTTTAAACTTTTCCATTAAAAGGAATATGTTAAATAATTCAGACTTAAATTCTAAATTTTGTCAAAAAGATATTTTTTATGGTAAGAATATTATAATATATACCTTAAAATTTAATAGGGAATCAAGAAGAAAATCATTAAAAATTGTTTGATGCATTATCAATATGGCAAATATTTATATTATTTATAAACTAATAAGAACTTACTTCAGATGTATCAAAACCAGTCAAGTCCCATCGGTGAGTTATGTCAGCTGAATATCTTTTCCACATTTCTAAAAATACAGCACCTGTGGAAACAAAAAATAAGTATAATCACTAAAATTTGCAGAAACATCAAAACACAGTTTAGCAGAAAATATTAACATAACAAAAATAAACTAATGAATGATCCCTGATATAAAATAATAATAATAATATTTGGTTCAAAATACTGATGTATGACAAGCTCTATATAATTTAAATATCATTGCTACAGATTCAAATTTAGTTCATGAATATTGGCTGAAATACATAGTCTAATGGACTAAGAATTTCAGTTAATTAGGAATAATATTTGATATTCAAAATAAGAAACAAAATTTAAAATGCAAATAGATACACATTTATTGTTGAAATCTAACTTGTAATTAAAAAAAATTGCTTATTTTCAATGTATTTAAATTGTAAAAATAGAAATAAAAATTGTGCAAAATGATGCTTTTTGTAGAATGACAATGTTAGAGGAAGGATGGAGGGGGATTCTTCCCCCCTCCCCCCACATTACAATTAAGTACTAAGAAAGGTTCAAAAATTAAAAATTAGAAGAAAAGAACTGCAATAAATAATGAAAATTATTTGTATAATGGGTGTCATTTTAAATTAACTGGTAAATTGTGGTGTTCTCATTGTAAATGTATGAACTTCCAATAATGAAATAAAATTAAAAATTATCTAACAATTAAATCTTCTTACCCCATAGAGACATGAATATTGCAAAAAAGACAGTGGCTGCATTATCTACTAAATATGTGACCTTTGCAGCTTTACAGGATTCTTTTAAAACCCAATAATGGCACTCTTTATCACATCTTGGACACATGACAAAATTACTATTGCAGATTTCATTACTGAAATAAAAAATTAAATGACAATTAATATTCACAAATAATTTTTAAAAGTTTAAAAAATACCTTGTCTTTTCACATTGAAACAAATAAAAATTTTCTATTTTGCACATAATATGATGATTTTTGAAGGGGGAGCAGAGGGTTCATAATTTACATTGTTATAGGATGTCTTTGATTTTGCTTATTTATTTGGATAAGAGAAGAAAAAGCGTTCTAATCTCAATTAAAAGTCATAAAATTTTGAAAACCATAATTTTTTTTAATTAACTTATAAAAAAATTATTTATCTCATTACAATGACAAAAATTTCAGATTTTTATCAGTAAATCCTAATGGCACTTCTTACTTAACTATTCATTTTGAATGGCAGAAAGAACAGTCATTATTAGGAGGAGGTGCTAAAGTAAGTACAGTTAGCATAAATCTGACACAAAGCTGCAAGAAGACAGAGATTGGTGAAGAATTAACCACTTGAATAGTTGAAAAATGATATATTAGGAGATGGATATATATGTTTATTGGACCTACTAGACATCTTGGTTGCTAGTTATGAATCAAATGAATAGTTGAATTTGGAAGAAATTATTACTAGTGAATGCACATTCAGACAAAAAAAAAAATGTTTTATTATACATCCACAATCGGAAAATAAGATTTTTACGTGGACAGACTCATTATAAAAAGATTATTTTTGTTCCCATTGAAATCTCCTTAGATAATCATTCAGTTCTTATTTAGAATTTCTCTTGTAGACACACTTGTAGTTTTATAGTAATTTGTTTTTCTTGGTTAATGTTTTTTGTGGAAAGAAGCGCTTGTACTTTATAAGACAAAAATGAAACTTCGAGTTAAAAAAAAAGATGCTTATAAAAATTAAATAATTAGCTAAATCACAACGTAAAACAATACTACTTTCCTCTGTATCCCAAAATGTAATTTCAATATTTGCTCTACATTTTAAAGATAATCATTTGTTAGCTTTTTGTCTTTTTAGATATATTTCTAAAAGTATGACTGTATGACTGAGTATTTCTAAAAGTATTTCTAAGTATGACTGAGTCAATTCATCCCTGAAATCTCCAAATTTTTCAAGAATAATGAACTGGCCCCATGAGCAATAAATCAATTTTTTTTTCTTATCATAATCAAGCACATTTTAAATCCATAAAGTAATCCATATTGTTTAATTTTTCAATAGGTGCAAGATTACACAAATCTAATGTGATTCTGTAATTTCTACAATCACTATCTTTATGCATACCCTATAGGATCTTCAATTTAACAACATGGCATTATCATCTATTGTAAAATGATTCAATCTTAACTTCAAAAAATATTTTCTCAAAAATTATGTATGAATAAACATTGAGCTAGATTAAACGAATGATTGTTTAGATAATAAAATTAAATTTGTCATAATGTGCATAAAGCTGTTACACAAAGTAATATGTAAGTTTGCAATTACAGTAAAATACAAAAAGACAACATTTCTAATCAAATAATTAAATTATGATGCAATTCATAAGATAAAATGCCATATTAGAGACAAAAAAATTTCCTTTTATCCAGTGTCATTTTTAAATATCTGTAAGAAAAAAAAAAATTCTCTATTGAAAAGTAAATCTAACATTATAAGTAGGAATAATTTTCAAAATTATATCTGCTATCACATTTTTATTTCTTGCATAATGACAGTAGATATCAGCAAATTAATATGTATAAATAAAATATTGGTATGAATTTCAATATAGACTTACCTAGGAACATTGGTTTCTAGAGTAAGACATCCATATATAAAACATAAAATGCCAACAATAGAAGCTGGAATCAGCATATATGTATAAAAACCTAACCAAGCAAAGTAAAGTCCAATCTTAACTCCAAAATAATGTCTGAAAAAAGATGTACATAGATTTTAGTGAAATAAGTATCAACAAATCTAAATTTCATAAAAATAAGCAGTGTAGCAGAAAAGAATGCTGAGAAGAATAAAACTGAAGTGTAATTTTTTTAAAAAAAAACATTTTTATTTTTAAACAGCCTAAAATTTTAAATATAACTATCTTAATTGTATTTTAGAAAATTATAATGCAACTTTTCTTTTGATGAATGACTTCTGGTAAAACAAAATGAACATGCATAAAAGCAGAAGAATTTCTCTCATGACAACATCAGCAAATTTATTATTAAATAATTGCAAATGAGCAAACTTTAAGAAAAACAAATTAAGACAGTTGGTCATATGCCAATCTGGGTTATTTCACAAGTAGCTGAGCCATAGCTCATATCAAAAGAAGAGAACCTTGATTTTTGCTACGTTTGCATCATTTAGCTATTGCACACTGAAAAAATCTTAATATTTCTGAGAGCTATTTGAAGAGCAGTTCTGAAAATCTGTATCTTTCTTTTTTTTTTTTTTCCTTATTCATTTTTATTATCATTTTCCCACATTTTATTAAATTTTCACTATTCAAAAGAAAAAAAAATATGGGAAAATAAGTTTATAAAAAAAATTACAGTAGATGCTGCAGCTTTGCAGACCTAATGAATGAGCCATTATTGCTTTTACATGCAATTATGATTTTATTAATACATATAAATTCGTATTTTGTATAAAAATACATTATGCATAAAGGTAATTTTGCCACTTTCAAAATTTTATTGACAAAAATATAGTAATTTCGTATCATTCACATTCAAAGCAGAAATATCATTAAATATTTACTTTATTTCATCAAGAGGTTGCTTTTTGAATAGACAAGCATATGAAGCCCAATTCTTTTGTAAAAACCACCGAGGATTTCCAGGTGATTCATCATTTAAATCTCCCTAATTAGAAAAAGTAAATAATTAAATTGCAGTCATAAAAATGCATCGCTCTTTAATTATTACATGTCATTTACTTCTTGGAAATAATTTGTTGAAAATATAATTTACTTCATGTAATGGATAGGCAGCAGTATAAACACCATCAGCCAATAATTTCTTGATTCCTTAAATTCAAAAGAATAAGATACATGAAATTATTTAATGCAATTTCAAATATAAATAAATAAAAAGTTATTACCAAAAATAAATAAATAACTAAAATAAACAATGAATTTTAATTTTATAGTAATATGAAGAATTGGTTAAAATTAGATGTGTTAGATACTTTAAAAAATGCAAAATTAATAAGAAATTTATTAAAAGTGTTTTAAAGAAATACTAATAATTTTAATCAATTCAAAATAACTTAAAAACCAAATTACATTAAAAATATACAAAATAAGCAACTAATTGATCCGAGGTTACTTATGCACTAGAAATCTGCGACTTTAAATAACAAAATAATTGTTTGAGTAAATTGAATAAAACATATAACATTTCTTAATTGCTTTAATTTATCTATACATATGTAAATTTTAAGTCACAGGTTTTATGATGATCTGAAATAAAATCAGTGGGAGTGATCTTCAAAAAACTTTCTCGCATATTCTCAAGTAAACTTGGCGTGATAGAGAACGCCTTATATGGCACTGGTGTACAATAGACTTTTTACAAACTTTTGGCATGAATTTAGTATTTATACTGAATCTCCATGTCATCCTTGGCGAGTTATTTGGCAATAAATCCTTGGCATGCTGTTAATAGTATCTAAAACCTGAATTTTTGTTTTAAAAGTATTGATTCAAAACTGATTCAAACCAAAATTTGACACAGAACTGCAAATGTAGTCAAAAAAAGCAAAATCCAAATTTGATATATTTAAATCACTGTGCTTTTGAGTGATCACATTTACATGCTTCTGGAAGTAGAGATAGATAGATGAGCAACTCTTTGTTACATTTGTTTCAAAATTTGACAGATGGTTTTTCTATAGATGTTAAATCTGTGTACTGAATTTGATCTATCTAGGTCTCTTCCTTTTGTACTTATAATTATTAATTTATATTAAAATACCGGCGAACATCCTCTGAACAGATTCTACTCAAAATTTGACAGATAGCTGCAAATCAATGTAAAGACTATACATTATATATACTTGTATCTTAAAATATTTTTGAATTATATTTGTCACAGATAGACAGATGACATTTTCCAAAAATGTGTATTTCAAACTCAGAGAGGACTAAAACATGGAGATTTGTCAAAATTTTGAGTTTGAATTTTTTGACGATTATTATATTTTCTCTACATTATAGATAAGGAAAAGTAAAAAAAAAGAAAAAAATAATAATAATAATAATTGGCCATCTTTAAGAAAGATTCTTTTAATATATCATATACAAAATTTAATTGAAAGGTAACAATCATCTTAAACTGAATGCTGAAAGAATACAACTACAAAATATAGACCCCTAATTCAAAATTCACCAGAATTATTAGCATAATGATTCCATCAGCCAACTCTGAAAAAATTGAGCCATACTAATTGTAGCTAAAATTGAAAGAATGAAAAAACATAATGCTTTGAAATTAGTACATTGGTCCTTCTAAATCAAATGGAAGAATACAGTGATACAGCTCAGAAAATGCTGCAAAAATATCTTGATGTCTAGAGGCCCTCAAAGGTTACGGGATTCTACGCAAGTATCTACTTTGTCTATTTGATAATCTGGCCCTGCCATGGAAAAATGTCCAAGGCAATGAAAGAAAATCAAACAGATACCAATATTTTTCAGAAAATGCAAATGAACAATTTATTTCAAATTTTGGACACTTATAAAAGTAATTTTTGAAGGTTATTAAATTTAGGTAGAGTGATCTCATTAACACTGATCTCAAATGAAAGTAATACTTCTACAAAAGAAAATAAGAATGGAAGCTTTTTAAAAAAACCTTTAACCATGAGGAGCAAGATTGCTTTGAACTTGCAGTTTTTCCTTTCTGGACAATTTTCACTTTCTCGCATATATAGTATAAAAAAAGTATAGTAATCATCAAAAAATTTCAAACTTGAGATTCTGACAAATCTCCATGTTTTAGACCTCTCTGAGTTCGAAAAACACATTTTTGGAAAACGTCTGTTTGTTTTTGACAATGATAACTCAATAATGTTTTGAACTAGAAGGATGAAATTTGGTAAGTGGTCTTTAAACCAAATTTGCAGATTTTTATCAAATTTTCTTTAAACACCACTCTGAGAAAGTTTGTCTGTTCTACAGTATGAATATAGTTTAAAAAGATAACTACAAAAAGACAACAGCTAAGCAGATAAGATTCGGTACACAGATTTAAAATCTATAGTGTAAACACCCATCAAATTTTGAACCAGATGCCATAAGAGGTTGACCGTCAGTCGGTCTATACATTCGAACAATATAAATGTGATAAGTGAAAACACAATGAGTTAAATATATTAAATTTGGTATGAGATTTGAAACTACAAGTGTAGTCACTTATTTCTTGCTTATTTGTATGTATTTGAATACATTACTCAAAAACAAAATGACTTAAAAATAAATAAAATTTGGTATATGCTTTAAAAAAAACTTGCAGATCTCTATTAAAATGTGCACTGGGAAGTTCTAAAGAAAACATTCAAATTTCAGGCTCAATTTACTTCAATATGCTACAAAGCATAAATCCAGTGAACGAAGAGATTTGTACTTGTGCCCTTATAGGGTTTGCTGCCCCTTTTCTTTTATGATTTATACAAGGAACACAGACAAAATAAGAAAATGTAAAATGAGGACATTGTATCATTTAAGTATACCAGAAAATTAAAAGAATAACGCCATTGGTTTGATTGCACATTCCAAAAGATTTAATAAATGTTATTTTTTATATTTCCACCAAGCTCTTTTCAAGCTCTCTGCCAATAATAAAAAGGCAAATTTTACAGATCTAATGTCAAAACTTATAAGTTACTGAAAACACTAACTATGTATGTTTTTTAGTATTTACAGAGAAAAATGTATATCTTCTGAATTAAAGCTCACCAAATCCAGAAATATCTGTATGATCCTCCGTGAAACTTTTTCGTTTTAAAATGAACTGAACAATTCTGGATCTCTGAGCTGGAGAAAAAAAATCTTCTTTCTTCCGAGGTATTTCAAATCTAAAAATAATTTTTAAAAAATGAAAAAAAAATTTTAAAAAAATTAACATTAAATAATATAATATTGAAAAAATGTGTTTTGATTTAAAAATAAGGATTAAAAAAATAAGGGAATGAAAGAATAATTTGAATGCCAATATCGCAAAATAAAACTAAAAATATATTAAGATTATAATTATCAGTCAATTTATTTCTTTCTAAGAAAGGGAAAACATTCTTTCAGGGTTTAAGAATAAATTTTGAATAAATTTCTACAAAAAGCAGATTAATATCACTAACAAACAGATGACTTGAATACAGAGAGTATTCATTTGAATAATCTTCAAACAATTAATTTGTAAACCATTACAGAAAAATAGGTACTACCAATTTAAAAAAATATTCTTAACAAAATAAAACATAACAAAACAAACATAACGAAATGTTTCTACTGAAATTTCTGAAATCTGAATTTTTATACAATCGTTTGTCCTTGTGCTCAGTCAAATGTTAATTCTGAAAAATTAAATCGATGCAATTTTTATATAGCCTTTTAGTGCAGTAAGTCCCACTTAGCAAAATTACCATAATATTTTAAATAAATAAAATTCATTCTTCATTAACCAGACCTGACTAGTTTATAAAACTTTAAATATCATTCTTTTTGCTAATCAATGATCATCTCAAGAAAGCAGTATTCAATAACTGATAGATTATCTTCAAGACAGCTTTGAAAAGGTCTAAGATAGAGATATTTAATATTTCATAATTTGGTTACTTTTATCAAAGAAGAGTTAAACATTTTTTAAAATTAAAATGCTTAGTGTTACAAAAATATTTCATAAAATGTAATTAATACGATGGAAAACTGCACAAGAATTTAGAGATTATAATTCTTCAGCAAAATATTTAATGACATAAATAACATAATGCACAATTTTTTTACATCATTTAGTGCATTTTGCCAAATGCAAATACATGTATATCTCGAACATTTTAAAAAATAGTTTGTAGGCCAACGTTATAATGAATACCTTATATAGTGTACTCTCATATATTTAAAGAGTGCAGTAAATTTTCTTTAAGTGATTAATCACAAAATGTATATCATATAAAATAAATCTCTATGGAAGAAAATGAGAACATTTTAAAAATTAAATCATGCCATCATCAATAACAACTTGAATGGTAAGTAAGCAGCAAGTTAAGAGCAGCCATATCAATGGATTTTTTTTATATATATATATTAGAGCTATAGAGAAAATTTATAGCAATTCACACAATTTTTGCTTTAACTATTGTTGCAAGGATTATTGATGCATTAAAACTGAATTCTGTAAAAATATATAATTTGTGTTTATGTGGATTAGGACCACATGCAACAATACTGAACTGATCATAATGGTATATAGCAAAACTTAAATCCATATGAAAAATATGAGCATTTCACTGAAGGTTTAAAATTATTGTGTAATGTTTCATTTGTATCTTTAATAAAATTATTTCATTTCTGTTGTAGAGATATTTTGAAAAAAAAATGAAATTAAGAGCAATGGATAAATTCAATAAATCATTTCCTATAAACAAAAAGTAAATGAAATATAGATATTACCAGATTTGGTTTGGATCTAATATGAGTTCTCAATTTTTTTTAAATATTTTATACCATATAAACCAGAATCAAAAACATATTTGCTATATTTTTTTATATTTACAAACACTGTTCAGTTAAAAATCGGTTCATCCAAACATTTTCAACCTACATTAATTATATTTGTAAAGATACATAATAATAAATATTAAGACTGATATGGATAAATATAAAAAATGAGATTATTTCAGAAAACCATTTTAATATTAACCTCAGAATCATAACCAATAAATGGTCATTGCAGACACTATCATAGTCATCAATTTAAGGAATGGATCCTGTGTAAAGTCTAATATAAGTATAAATAATATAAATTAAAACAAAAAGTTTTAAAGGATTTAAACAAAAGTTTATTTTATATATATATATCTAAACATTCATGAAAATTGTACCACAAGTAATGCAATGAACCATTAATGATACATGTGTCACAATTTGAGAAATCATCAGCTAGGCAACTTATCAATGTCATAATCCTTTCCAAGCAATATTAATGTATACTTTACAAATTCATCAATTCTGAAAGAACATTTTTAAACTTAACAGTTCTTATTTTTATTATAAGTATATCAAATAAGAAATACATATACTTACAAATATTCTTTATCTCTGGAATAAACTGTAGAAAAATGGCAATCTTTAAATCGTATTTTATATGCTTCTGGGTGCATAAGATCTGAAACACTTTGAGCTAACCCAGTCATGCGGTTGAATAAGTTACGAAAATAGTACTTTGAAAAATCAAAATCAGGTACCTATAAAAATTTGCACATAAGATCTGCTCTTACTTACATGAACCTTACAAAGATTATTACAAATCTGAAAATATCCTATATTATTTAAAACTTTTAAAAAATCTGAAATTATTTAATAAGATTATTATATTTTACAATAAACAGATCATAATCATATATAATAATAGAGCTTATTTAAAAAATAATAATAATAGTACCACTTTATGAAAGATTAAATAAAATGTAACTTACTTATATCAAAACAGAACAACAGGATTTGATTAATTTATCAAAAAAATAAATTGATGATTAATTAAAATTTTTATTTAATTAATATTAAATAATAATATAATATTAAATAATAGTAAATTTACATTAATATTAAATAGATACATTTTGTTGGAATGCTTTTACATATTTTATTAAGTATATAATGCAGTTTATGAGAAACACATACTAGAATCTTATTTTATATTGAATTAGAGAATATTCATATGCATAAATTGAGGATAAATTAAGAGTATCAAAATGAATGTGCAAAATAGGTTTTCCCATAAAATGTTATTTAATGAACAGAAAATTAGAACTTGAAAGTTAGAAGAAAATACTGAATGAAAACAATACCATTTTGATATTAAACACCATGCAGAATTTGTTAAATAATTAAAACTAAACTGTTAATTTATTTTCATAAAATGTTTTAAAAGAGAAAATTATCAAGCTGTGTCACACATTAAAAGATAGCATGCACATCAATAATACTATTCAAAAAAAAAAGTTATAACAACAAAAATCATTCCAGAATAATTAATTGAATATATCATTCAAGAAGAGGGATTAAATCAATAATTATAAAGTGCTGGATATAATTCAAATTTAAATAATTTTCTGAGCATTTGATTTAAATAATTTTCCCTGTGTCATATCATGTTTTTTAGGAACCATAATGTTATTATTCCTACATATTACTTTGTTTTTATAATGCAAATATGATTTTCAAAAGAAAAACTTCAATTTATTCCTATATATTTCATATAAAAATACTATCTGTTTAAAATTCAAAAACAATTACATTATTTAATGGAGTACAATAAGGAAAATAATTTTAAATAAATGATTAAAATTGAATATAAAAATTGAGAAGCATAAGGGTTTTTCCAAAATTAAAAACTTTTAACTATGCAGTTATTAATAGATATATAATACATTTATCAAAATTTATCATCTTTTATCTATTTAATGAAATATTTAAATACATAATAAATAATTCAGAAATACACATAGAGGATTTGTGAATAATATAATACTTAAGCTTTTGAAATAAACACTAAATTTTTTTTAAAAAAAAAATTAATATACTGTATTGATTAGTTTATATGTATGGATAATGCTTCTGCTCTAGTTATTTAATAATGCAACACTACAAGCAGAATTATTCAAGGCCAAACATTTTCCTGATAAAAAAATCCTTTTAATTAATACTTACACTTCATTTGAAGTCACACTAAGTAAATCTGAAGAGAGAAATATAATTTTTTTTTGCATGCCATCTTATTTATAATGCACTGTTTACAAGAATACGATAGCTCCTTTTTTTTTAAGTTAAAGGAAATAATATATATATTTTAAAGTTTTGATGGAATATTTTCAACCTAAATAAGGCTTACAGTGTGGCTAAACAATTCAGATATAGACAGTTAAAATAATAAAATATACACATAGGATGGTCAATTTTTCTTTTGTGTATAATTTTTGATAATTTTATATAAATTGAATACAAAATAAAGTATTCAAAAGAAATAAAGACAAAGCTTTTAGAAAAAGTTCAATAGTTTATATAATTTTCTTCTAATTTTCCAATAGTCACTGCATAAATAAATTGAAAATAATTATTTTTTGCTTTATGAGTTAATCTCCAAAACAATTCATTTGAATATATATCAAGTGTTTGATTATAGGCACACAGATATTTATATAATAATTACAAATACTTCTTCGTATGAAATTTATTATAAGATTAATAATTAAAATTTTAATTATTCAAAATTAAGAGGAGCTGTTTTGCTATTTGACAGATTAAGAATTTTTAAATAAATAACTATTTATTACTTATATCTTCTGCTTATGACTTCTGTATTATTCAATTAAAAAAATGTGTTATGGTATATTTAGCAAATCAGAAGACAAAAAGAATTTTTGGATTTTTAATCATTGAATTTGAATAGAAAGGAGGAATAAAAGCAGAAAATGTTGGAAAATCACAAAAAGAGCCTCATAAATGTTTATGCTATCAACTTCAATCACAAATGCTTAATTATTTGCTCTTGATAAATAATAATAATAATATATTAAAAATTCCAATTTTATCTTTAGCATTTAAATCAGTATTTTTTTTGTATGCCTTTTTCTTTCATAACACAATAGCAGACAATAGTAGTTTATGGCTATTCAACAAATCTCAAGCAATGTATCTCTTTATTTAAATCAATCCTGAGAGCTCTAATCCAGACAAAAGAAAAAAAGTGAATGACTTCGAAAATTTTTCCTTAGAAACAGAGCCAGAAATTCTATAAATGTCATTCATTGATGCTAGCTGAAAATGAAGCATCAGTCAATTCTCTACTTCAAATTTGGTACAATTAAACTATGATGCAGTGATCAGATTAAGAGGATATTTTTGTATATATTTGAATACATTGGTTTATGAATAGAAGATTTTGATAATAAAAAGCCAACAATAATGTTAACCATGATTACATTAAGCAGCAAATAGAAACATATGCATTTTCACAATATAACTAAACTAAAAGAAATAATCTAAAATTATTAGTATTTTAACTTAAAAAATATGAAACTAATTTGACAAAAAAAGACTCATAATATGCACTACTCCCTACAAAAATAATAAAAAATTTTACATTTTTCACTAAAAGTTTTAAGTTGCAGTAAAATCTGAAAGAGCAATCTTTTAACATTTATATTTAAAGATACTCAAAAATATCACAAACAAAAATTTTGAGATGCTATCTTTAAAGTACCAGTAATTTTTTTAAAACCAAATAATATAAAAATTTCTCCTTTTAAAGGCTTTTCTAAAAAATCTGAAAGTAATGTTTGATTCAAATAAGAAAAGAAAGTTGAAGGAAAAAATAGCTAAAGTTCAATAGATTAAAAATGTACGCTCCCTACTAGGCACATCAGTGATGTATCACACACATAAAAGCATATGCAATTAGCAAGTAATCAGCAAAATGTTAATAACATTTCAAGTAAATTGACAAAAATAAATGGGAAATTTTTTGAGATTTATCATCTAAAAATTGCCTAATGATGATTGGCAGCTCACCTGCTAGGGCAGTAGCAACTCTCCTACGATTTTTAAAACTTGTTTTTTTTTGGGGGGGGGGTGTTTTTACTTATTTTTAAATGCTGATAATTACCAATAACATAAAAAAAATCCAGTAGTTTTTGCAATCTGTCTAGTTTGTTAGTCTGGTTGTTTTTCAATGAAAACAAAAGAAGGAGAGGGGAACAGAAGAAAAAAAGAAAGGAAAAAATGAATCAACAGGTAAGAAAGACATAAAATAGGGCTGCACACCAAACCACCACCAAAGGAATCACAATTTGTTTACAGTTTGTAACTATGTATACATTAAAAAGTGAAAAGAAGTGCTTTTTTTCCTCTTGATTTTATCAACAATTCAGCCGAGATTCTAATATTTAAACCTTCCCCATTACAGAATGAATGTTACATTCTGCTAGCTTCAAATAAATATTTAACATATGTCATTAATTTAAATTCAGCTAGAGTACCCTGTAAACCATACCTTAAAAGACCAACATGTTGATTGGCAATTTGTTGTGTTATTGATGTGAAAAATGCTCTGGAATATCTGCTGATGTTGCATAACCTTGAAAAAAAAACTTGGAGTTATCACCTATTAGCAGTTACATATATTGCCTAATAAATGTTTTTTTTTTATCTGCTATAGCCTATATTTCCTTCATTTTAAACTTCATATAATATAAATAGATGCCCATTAAAATAAAAATTCTAATAATTACAAAATTCAAATAAAATTCAG